>OX359245.1:75088358-75493855 GCA_947179485.1 Allacma fusca
AACCGGTGTTGATTGTTTGATCCACTAGTATAAACAGCCATTTCTAAAAATAATTTCATGTGTCATAGAAATTTATATCAAGTTGCTGTTTAGTAATGTATTCACTTTTTATTACATTTAGTACATGTTACAAATTTATGCTGTGCTTACCCAAACCACTTCTTAGTAAAGCAAAGCCAAATACGTCAACTATTTCCCCGTCGTCGACATAATCTGTTGAGGTTGTAATTGGCAAAGGAGCAATCATATAGCTAGGCCCATGTTTGAATACTGATGAAAATAGTTTTAAGGTTATAGGTGTTGGGAGCAATCCTATCAACACAGTCAAATTAGAGCTGGCAGATATTCCTACGTCGGCTGAGATGTGTTTCAAAACAGTATCAGTTTGGCGAAGTCGGTCAGCTGAGGAGGTGGCTTCGAGGGGGAAATCTCCCGTGACAAGTAATCTGAATGTATTTTTTTAAAAAAACATCAAAGGTATTTACAATTACCTAACCTCCTGCCAGGGGTCGGATTTTTGTAAATCTCCCTGGAAGATTTTTTTCATTTTCAATTTTCCCTGCTTGTCATGATGTCCCTGTTCGAAGCAAATTTAAAATTCCCTGTTGACAAAATAACTGTCGTAATACACCCCAACAAATTCAAAAATACCTGATGAAAAAAAGGTCAACAATTTCGAAAATCCCTGTTGACAAAAATCGTTTTCAGTAAAACACCTCAACAATTTCAAAAATCCCTGCTGAAAAAAATTGTTTCCCATAAAACACCTCAACACACCAAAGGTCAACAGATTTGAAAATCCCTGTTTGCAATCCCTTTTCAAAATTTCCCTGCTGAAAAATATTTTTCCCTGGGAAGATTCTTCCCGTCTTCCCACATAAATCCGATCCCTGCCTCCTGCATTAGCAAATCCGATACATTTGACTCATCTTTAGGTTCGTCTAAGATCAGATCAGAGATGCGCAAACGAAATAGCCTTCATTCAAGCCTTCTACGATAAATATAATATAATTTAAATTTCAACCTTCAACATATCTTTACATGAAGGCCTCTTGGCCCTCCCTCAGCCATCATTCTAAACACCATAAAGTAAAATTAAAATTCCTTCGATGTCAGCCTGAATTCGATTTTATTTAATGACGAACACATGCAATAAAATCTCGTTATAATTGATGCCTCAAATCGTACTTCAATTTATAAACTCGCTACAAAGGCTGCTCAAGGGACCGAGAAAATTATGTACCTGACACAAATTGAGCTTTCTGTGTACGAGAATTCGGACTGAAATTCCTAAGATCTTACATAATTATAGGAAATCTTTTGCATGGACAACCCATGCTTTGAGAGCGTACGGTAAACAGATCAGGAAGAAATTTGTTTTAGTTCGATAAGTGTTCTGGCAATCCGTTTAGTAGTTATTTATTTAGACATGGTGCAAAGTGGTAGCCCGTTTTACGTGCTCAGATCATTTACCCTTTTAAGAGCACCCATGAAACGTTTCATTTAATCGGGATAAGTTATTACGTTTGATTTAGTAAGGACCAATAATTTAAATTTTAAAACCGCATAATAGTATTACTTAAAATCTTCATTGAAACCTTGAAGGTGATGGAATCTAAAAAAAAGCTAGGGGAGGCTATTTGTTGAGCCTGCGCATCTCCGGACAAGATGAAGTACAAACAAACGTCACTTACCCATAGTTGCACATTACTCCGGTATGATCTGGGTGTGCCAGAGCAGATATCACGTCTAAAGAAGGAGGCACGTTTTTACCGCCTTCCTTTAAACAGCGATAAATGCTCGCATTTATAGCCGAAGTTCCTACAGCGGGAAAGCAAACGCCATGAGTATCTTTTATCTTCTTAATCAGGCTGACGGGGATTTTCTCACTGAAATCATAAATCAATTGGCCGGGTTCTGTACGCTTACTCCGAGGCCTTCTGGTAAATAAAATGGGCTTCAATATATGGATTGGAAGGTATATCAATACACCCGCACGTTCCAAAATAGATAATTTTCTTTGATTTTGACGGGGCCTAGGGATTTTGAACTCGGACCGGAATAATACTCGGAATAGACTGATGGTACTCAACCCATCCAAAAGGAAGTGATCCCAACGGAACATTATCAACGTACAATTTTGGGGGACAGATTTTGACTTATTATTATTAATAAACTCGTACGAAGAAACAATTAATACTTCCCAATGGCTCCGATTTGGTTTCCATGGGATGTCCCCAAACTTTGGCATAACAGTCTTGATCAAGGAATCGTTCATGGGACTTGGTAAGCCCAATTTGTTATAATCAAATTTCCTCACATGATTACATACGTCAAAATCCTCATCAGTTTTCCAAAAAGAGTATCCCCAAAATCTTGTCCAGTACTGAAGTAATCTTTTGTATGCAAGCGACCCTTTCGAATCTTTTAATTGAAATACCCGCTGTTGAAACATTTCTCGAACACGATGCTCCGATACAATGTTGTTAACAACAATGGAAATCAAAATTTGGTCATGAGATCTGTTAGCGTCATCGTGGATAAAAAATGCGTCCCTCGCTGACACGATGGAATCGAGATCTGGCCTTAAAATTCGACCAGCAACTGTGACAAACTGTCGCCATAAATACAATATTAAAAATACAGGGATAAATATAAAGTACACTGTACAGGCGAGCGCTATGGCGCTCAGGTAAACCAGTAAAGAACAGAAAACCTCTTTAATCATAGTATTTTTGTTTCAAGATGTTCGTGCTAGAGTTAAATTATTATATCTGAACTCTTGGGGGCAAAATATTCGACAAGGTGAGTCGCAAAGGTTCAAGTGTGAATACAATTCAGATGGGAACTTTTTTATTTGATGTCAGAATTGTTACATAATACATTGAAATTAATTTTAATGCTTCATTCCAGGGAGTAATAAAAGTTATTTGTGTCGGCACTAGATTCGAGAAGTTATGTATCCAAGGACTCATGTGTACAATAAACACATTGAAGCATGCAAATCAAACTATAAGAATATAAGAAAATAAAAAATATTTCACACGGAAAGAAGATATTGAATTAAAGATAAGTAGGTGATCTTATATCAAGCTATTTAATTGTAATTGCAGAACTGAGACTATGCTGCTCTCATTTATTCAGTGTATTGATAGCATAAGGTAATGAATTCAGTTGCTTATCTACTTAGTAGACTTATAGTTGTTATTTCTTCCTATCGACACATATATTATATATAAATGAATGGTAAAAAATACAATTGAGTTCCAACATAATTTTGGCTGCGGCCGTCCTTCCATGAAAAAATGACACGTGCATAAATTTCTCCTTTACCTCACCTTCCTCGCTATTGATCATAAGATAAATTTCCACAATGTTAATCTCTGACCTTACTGATCATCAGAGTATATGGATTTAAAAACGCCCGGCATTTCGGGCAACTTGTCCTCCCAAAATGCCCGTGCTTATTGGGTAAATGCATTTTTATTCCACGAAAAATAGGACATTACAGCTACTTGTAAGTTTAGCATGTACATACTTAGCATATATGCTTATACAATATAGAATAATGACATGTTACTTCTTGTTTCTCGTTTTAATTATACTATGAAGAATAAAGAGATATACATATATGGATGTTCTTCTATCAATTCATATATAATTTGATGTGCAGATTTGAGCCTGTTAAGTTATTTTCATCCATTCAATGTAGGGTGTCCATATTATTTGAATCCCAAACCAGGACTAATACCTAAAATAAAAAAGAGCTCTATCTAGCAGAGATAGTAGAGATAATGTTAGCTTCTAGGAATAACAGAGAACGTATTTTCTACCAGTTTCGCTGGGGAGTCCTTATCAGTTGAATTAAGGTATTCAAAAGAATAACTTCAGAAGTTGTGCGCTCTTGCTGTCTACATTTGTGAATTATTTCACATAGTTTTTCACGACATTCAATGATTGCTTTCTGAATCAATTAATTAATAACTAATTTTAGACAGCATAATGTATTTATCAAACAGTAGATACGTTAATATATATTTTGATGCTTGGTACTTGAACTGCTGCTTCTAACTCACTAAAACTGAACTCATTTTGCAAATTTAGACACTTTAAATGTTGTGCAAGTTAGCTTCGGCAAAATCATACTAATGTTCACATACTCATCAAAAGTGATGTCAAACAGTAACATTATTTTAAATGCGCCAGCATCTTTGTCGCATAAGTATGAATTAGCTATTCATTTTAGCCCGTAAATATCTTGAACAACTCTTCTAAAAATTTCAAATTTTTTCGCACAAGATATCGCACTAAGCCACAAGTGCAAAAATTCTGAAACAGCAACATTTACATGATTAATAGATTAGATAATTCAACGTAGTAACATGAGATGAATTCGGTATCTTATCTTTTAATTTGCATGTATCGTTGAGATTATTATACACATTAAAGTCATTACATTGATATTCTCACGATTTTAATGTAGTAGTAATGTAGTGTAACGAATTCAGTTGCAACTATATGTCTACTTAGTAGACCTTTAGTTGGTGTTAGGAGATACGTGCCTAAATTATTCTTTCCCGGAATGAATTAGAGTATATTATGTTATGCCGGAATGCCGGACATTCTCAAATCGATATAACCTAATGATCATTAGTGCCCCTCATGGGTACAAAAATCCTATACCTGGATCTGTTCCTGGACCCAAATAACGGGTACTTTAAAATTGTGTACCTTTACCCGTACCTGTACCCATATTAACAGGTCCAAATTTTTTGTACCCGTACCTGATCTCAATTTAAATCCTTTTACCTGTACCTGAAATGTACCTGTACCCAGAAACAACCCAGATACTGGACCCATGGGTACAGGTATCTGGCTGTACCTGGACCTGTACCCAGGTCCTTCTTTTAAAATGCTCAGATATTGTTGTAACTAGCATTCCACACTGTAAGAAAATTAATCGTTGCAATCAAACTTCACGACTTACATGCTATTTCACGGAAACAGTAAATCCGAAAACCGATACATATTAAATTATGCGACAAAAATAGTTTCGACTATGTTTAATTACTGGGTATTTTAATTTAACTGCTGTTTTTATTTCAATGAATAATTGTTCAAAAATGATAAGAAATGGATCAAGAGTCTGAAAAAATATTTATGAAACAAAAGTAGTTTTTTAAATACGGGTTACCAAAAGTCACCATTTAATGCAAATTTCACAGATACTGTCACCTGTTTTAATTAGCTCTTCTGTATGTACTATTTTAAGCTCAACGGTCAAGTATTGTAGTACTGTTCAAGTATTCCTACACAACTACTATATTAAAATCATCTAACTAATTACCATTACTACAACCATTTTATTTGTTAATCGTATATTTTACATATTTTATACAGCAAAAATGCAAGCTTATTCTATTTTGATTAGGTTGGATTTGCAAGGGAGCGAAATCCTAAATTAAATTATATTTTTGTTTTTTGATGTCCAATACTGTGTTTATTAATCTGTGGACCGTGTAGGGTAGCAACGCTTGCTGCCTCATTAAATAGGAGATATACAAATGTGGTACTGAATTTACCTAGTTTTGTAGAAAATTCTTATCTAGATTTTATAATATAATTTTTACAATACTACATAAGGGAAGTAACACAATTTATATCACCAGCGTAGTAGGTAGGTTTAACTCGGATATAGTGACAGTAAGTGACATAGTGGGTGGGTAAATTTTTCGTTACATGATGTCACCCTTGTAATTTCGTCAAATACATCTATACTCACTAGAATAAATTATTAACAAACATTTTCAGGAAATAAAATAATGCCCAAATGTATTAACTATAATGAAAACAAAAATAATTCCATAAGATGTTTTCCTCGTTCATGATGAACTTTGAGCTGATCAATCGTCACTGTGGTCAAATTATGAGATGAAATCCCGAAATCCTATTCCTTTCTCAAAAGTTTTTTAAAAATAGATGGACGCTAAAGTGGAATGCATTATTTTTACGCTTGCAAATTATCAATCCACGTGGATTCAAAATTACCGACTACTACAACATTTCAAACATACAATGTGCATTCATGATATCACAATCCAAGGAGGGTGGGTGGCTGGACTAAAAAATGATACCCAATGATGAAGGGGTAGGGGAGTAGCAAAATGCCTTCAACTGTGATGATGTCATTTGTGTCACTCCCCTTACACTGGTGATTTTTGACATTTTCATTTTTCCTATACTACTTCCTCCTAAACAAAGTTACTTTGCATTAGTGATCTACTCAATATTCCCTTTGCATCCAATTTCATTAAAGTTGTGGAATACCTTGTTAAGTAAATTTATTTAAATTCCTGTAAAACAAAAGCATAAACATATCCACCAGAATGAAAATTCTACGATCCATGGGGAAATATGAAATCAAAGGAGGCTGCACGCTTGGCAAAAATTCAAATGGAGTTGTGAAATAATAAATTTGTTGTGCTCAACACAGCACATGTTAAAGAGTAGGCTGCTTTCTTGATTTTAGGTTTTCATAAAAGTACCCAAATGTTTAAGGTACTTGGAGATTAGGTTCAGGTATTTCAGGCATTCGTACCTGTTCCTGATGGAATCGACTCAAATAGGTATTCTTCAGTACATGTTTCCATACCTGTTCCTCTACCCAAATTTGCGGGTACAAATTGTGTGTACCCAGAAAGTACCCAAAATGTTTGGGTACAAAATTTATGTACACATTTTGTACCTGGACCTGGACATGTACCCATACACCCGGGTACTACCTGTACCCACGAGGGTCACTAGTACAAATTGTTGTACCTGGACCTGAACCTGTACCTGAATCACGGGTACATGGATTTTTTTAACATGTACTCGCACCTGCACCTGAATACCTGGGTTCAATTTTCCTGAAGCTGTACCTGTACTCAAACTAAATTAGGAGTACCTGTACCTGAAAAGTACCTGTACCCAAAAAGTACCCAAAAACGTACCTGTACCCGGGTATATTTTAAAAGTAACTGTTACTACCAGGGTATTTTCGATTGTACTAATTTAAAGGATTTCCAAAGTAACGTTCCGAATTTAAAAAAAAACAATTTTTGGGGTTCAAACTACATTTTAATTTCTGTCAATCTTTGAGACAAAACATTTCCTGATCGTACCTCCACTCACTGATAAGAGATTATGTATCCGAAAATTTGGGCCATATGAGAAGGCTCGCTTTATCGGTACTCCATTCCAGAAACTACTAAAACATCTCTCGCCATTCGAGCTAATGCTGGGTAAATAATCTCGTCATCGTATATGGTGGAATTAATTTTCATGACTGAGCTCGTACATATAAATTTTAATTTAACATGTTTCAAGGTCAAACGTTTTGATTTGTTTTGAATTTAATAACACCTTTACATGTGTTGCTTGGAAATAATTATTGACTAAAAAGTACCTGAATGTTCAGGTATTTTACATTCAGGTTCAGGTATTTACCCAGAGTGCACCCGTACCTGATGGGTTTATACCCAAAAGATTGATTTTTGTACCTGTACCCATACCCATATCTGAACCTGAATTTTTAGGTATCTAACGACTGAACCTGAACCTGTACCCAAACCGGATGGGTACAAAATGTTTGTACCTGATACGCACCTGTACCTGAACCTGTACCCAAATACCCGGGTAAAACCTGTTCCCATTGGGGCACTAATAAGGTCTTAGATCAAGATTGTGGAACTTAATCTTTATGAGGAATAGCGAGAAAGGTGAGGTAAAGAAAACAAATTTGTGTCAATGTCTTGTGTCATTTTGCCATGGAAGTACTGTCGTTCCCACAATTACGTTGAAGCTCCCCTGTATTTCTTTAGGATGCATTTTTTTCTAGTATAATTATAATAAATATAATTCATTCGCACGAAAAAATAATTTAACCAGGCATCACGTAATACCAACCATAGGTCTACCAAGTAAATAGACAACTGAATTCATTACGCTACATTGAATTCGTGAGAACGACTCTAATGTGCATAATAATATCATTGCTGAATGTAAATTAAAAGATAAACAACTGAATTCATTGCATTATACTACAATGGATAAATGAGAGCAGCATAGTCTCAAATCTGCAAATACAATTAAATATGGTTTGATAGAAAATCATCTACTACCTTTAATTCGTTATCTTCAATTTGCATGCCTGTGATTGATACTTTCCGCAATGTATTTCCGTCTGAAATAATTTTTTTCCCAAAGTAAACTCTAGATGTAAATGATACGCGGAGGGATTGCAGGTACTAGGAAGTGTGCTCACACCAACCTCAAACTGCTTGCCAAATACTATTGGTTTGGGCACTACGACATCGTAAAAATCTTAAAAACGGAAATACTTAAAATTGGACAGAGCCATCAATTGAGCGTTTACATGCTACCCGCGCAACGTTTTTGCTTGGGGTCCCATGGGAAACACCATCCTACAGGAAAATATCGAGAATATCCTTTAGGATCAATCCCTTAAAACTAGTACTACATGAAAATACTGCAAGAGCGCTTAAGGTTAAACCTGCATGACACTCCAATTCACAATGAATACCTTCGCCGCATGCGCAAAAAGCAAAGCATTAGTTTATTGCATATTGCTGCCAATGTAATCTAGGCGAGAGTGGTGAAGTGCCGAAGGACTGGGACATTAACAATTAACGGACATGCGAAGGAATTCATTCAGTGCCAACACTTGTACTCGCCTGGCTCCTATTAATTTGTGTAATTTAACGGTAAGTAGATCATTTTACCATTTTATTTTAAACTAGCAACTTTTAATTAAGCAAATGTTTCTTGCGTCCCTTCTGGGTTAATATACAAGGTGATAATATCTATTTCAGGAACGTTTCGAGTTATGCTTTTGTTAATTGGGGGTTCCCAAAATGCAATGTTATGGCCATGGATTGTACGTAATAATTTAATACTGAGAGATGATTAAGATAAGATCTGTTCCACAGTTTTGGTCCAAGTAACATTCTCCGGTGGATTTACTGGTACATAAGTGCTTGGCTTGTTCTATCAGTTGGACCAGATTTAATTGGACAAAATTTTGTGCCGGTAAATTATTTGAACCAATATTTTTTATTCAGCAATGAAAATCCTATTGTACAGTGAATTTCCCATATAGTGGTTTCCTCTTAGATGGCATCAAAAAACCCTCCCTACAGATTTGCAGTGTTAAAGGTACTATACAGTACAGTGGCACCCAATATAATCGTATTCTCTCTATAATGTCATGATTATGTTTTACGGTGACAGTGACAATGCGAAATTAAAATGGCAGTTGGCATAAAGTTAGCTAGATGTGGCTATGGAAGCATAACATGATATTATAAGCAGGGTTGGCCAAATGAAAATGCCCCCGGTTTTATGCCTGCCCGCTTGAAAATGCCCTGAAAATGCCAAAAATGCCCGGAAAATGCCGAAAATGCCCAACTTTAAAAATGCCGGGCATTTTGGGCATTTTCAATTTTTTTCAAATAATCATTATTAACCGCTCGTTTTAAAGATTTTTAAAAAAGTCAAACTTCATTTTAAAATATGCATTTTACAGAATGAATTAATCTAAAGCATCGCAATTTCTAAACTTAGTACAGTCAAACCTCTTTATAGTCACTACCGCTATATGCAACTTCTCTCTATAGCCATAAAATAATTTGGTCCCGGCGATTCTCCCGTATACTGTAATGTTTACTAGTTGACTACTCAGTAATCAACGTTCTCAATAGTCAACTTTTATATACGGTCTCCTGCGATGTGACTATAAAGAGGTTTGACTGTATTCCTACATCGTTTCTTCCCCTGTGTACTGTTAATCTAATTCAACAATATCCTCAACATCAACTCACCTTCGGACTCGTGAAGAGTAAATTATAATTTTCGTTGTCTAAAATATTTTTTTCCAATTCAGGGATTGCAGTGATATTTTATACACATGATAATCATGTCTAATTTGTTTTTATGAACTCGGTTCTGGCTTTGTTGAGAATGATTTGACCAACACTGATTCTTGTGAACTTAAAGCGATTTCTTTGGTCACATGGTTGTCCAGAGCAATACACGTTTTACTACTAAATTTGGATAATTTCCGTTTTAAATCCACTGCGGCTTTTAAACTATCGTGCGAGCACGCCACTTTATGGTATAATCCAACTGCTTGTTATGAAAGTAATTACACAACATTTTATTTTTACCGTTGTCTGACCAATGAAGCTGAATATTGTCATTGATTCGAGGTATCCTGATTAAATCTCAAGTGAAAATTAAGAAAATGGAATAAGATTTAAAATAATGATAATAAAATGTTTAGTATAGTTACTCAAGACACGCGACACGCTACAATTAATGAAATATTAGGTATGCAATTATAATGATATTTGCATTGGTTCGAACAAAACATGTACCAAAAGTTACCTTGCTGAAAAAATAATAGAAAGAGTCCAGGCAGAAGTATCTCAAATGATTGATTATGCCGAAAATGCGTGCACTAGGCGGATTAAGCCAAAAATGCCATGGATGCCGAAAATTCCATGAACTGGAAATGCCCAAAATGCCATGGCATTTTCAATTGGCCAACCCTGATTATAAGACGTGTGGACGGTAAACAATGATTGTGTTAATTGGTTCAATTTTATTTTTAAAGTTATAAAATATTTTAAACTCAATGAATCTTAGCGTATCTCATAATTGTATGTACGTATTCTGTAAAAGTAAATTATTTTATAAATACTTTTAGACACAGTATTTGTAAACATTATATATGTATGCAGTCAGCACGTAATAGCATATACAGTAGTGGCATCTCTATATACCGGCAGTATATTGTCACTCCCTTGGAAACCACTACAAAGGAAATTTACTGTAATTAGTAAAAGCCCGTGCTTCACAGGGACAATTACTTTGAGAGGTGGTAATGTGAGTGTAGAAATTAAAACGGCTACGAATCAAGTCCTGATGTACAGACTTGTTGTATACCTAAAACGTGCGCGCTTATTTTAAGAGTTTTGCGCGGAGCTATAAAAACGAACAGGTTGTGCTCATTAATAGTACGGCGTGCCACCTTTTGTGCGTTGTGTAATGCCATTGAACTATGAACGCGCGGAACTTTAATGTAACGGACATAAATTGTATAAATATGTATAACCGAAATAAACTCCTTTCGTTGACGTTTTCGACACTTTTGTATCATTCTGAACACTATCTGAGCATAATCCTACCGAGTCGGACCAAATTATCCGTTATGTTAATTATGCGCGAATGTTATTCACTGTCGATATTTTGGAACAGACTTCTGGTCTGACATAAATTTGGCACAAATAATTTCAAATTGTTCAAATGTTTAGTCTAGGCCCAACTATTTGGTAGGGACCACTACTGCACCAGCATTATCATGTAGCAAATTCAGGGTTGGCCAAATGAAAATGCCCTCGGTTTTATGCCTGCCCGCTTGAAAATGCCCTGAAAATGCCAAAAATGCCGAAAATGCCCAACTTTCAAAATGCCCGGCATTTTGGGCATTTTTGGCAGGCATTTTCGGCATATTCGATTATTTTGTAAATAATCATTATTTACCACTCTTGTTTAAAGATTTTTTTAAATGCCAAACTTCATTTAAAAATATACATTTTACAGAATGAATAATGAAAATTGCTCAAGCATAGCAATTTGTAAACTGTTAGTATTCCTACATCGTTTCTTCCCCTGTGTATTATTAATCTAATTCAACAATATCCTCGACATCAACTCAACTTCGGACTCGTGAAAAGTAAAACTAATTTATTTTCGTCGTCATCTAAAATATTTTTTTCCAATTCAGGGATTGCAGTGATATTTTATACACATGATAATCATGTCTAATTTGTTTTTATGAACTCGGTTCTGGCTTTGTTGAGAATGATTTGACCAACACTGATTCTTGTGAACTTAAAGCGATTTCTTTGGTCACATGGTTGTCCAGAGCAATACACGTTTTACTACTAAATTTGGATAATTTCCGTTTTAAATCCACTGCGGCTTTTAAACTATCGTGCGAGCACGCCACTTTATGGTATAATCCAACTGCTTGTTATGAAAGTAATTGCACAACATTTTATTTTTACCGTTGTCTGACCAATGAAGCTGAATATTGTCATTGATTCGAGGTATCCTGATTAAATCTCAAGTGAAAATTAAGAAAATGGAATAAGATTTAAAATAATGATAATAAAATGTTTAGTATAGTTACTCAAGACACGCGACACGCTACAATTAATGAAATATTAGGTATGCAATTATAATGATATTTGCATTGGTTCGAACAAAACATGTACCAAAAGTTACCTTGCTGAAAAAATAATAGAAAGAGTCCAGGCAGAAGTATCTCAAATGATTGATTATGCCGAAAATGCGTGCACTAGGCGGATTAAGCCAAAAATGCCATGGATGCCGAAAATTCCATGAATTGAAAATGCCCAAAATGCCATGGCATTTTCAATTGGCCAACCCTGAGCAAATTAAAATGAAATTAATATCTCCTATTTTAATTTTATTGTCTAATTTACAAAATTGCATGCACAACTTTCCGTTTTCTGATAAAATTAAAATAGCATTCGATACATGTCCTTGTATCTGGAAAGCGTCTATTTGGTTTCACTGTAATGTTTCGAAGCACGATGAGCTAGCGAATTGATACCAAAAGGTTAATCCGAACATTTAATCATTGGCACGACACTTTCAAGAAGACCAGGTGAAGTTGGTCCGAAAGGCTTACGCAATCCACGATGTGATCGAAAAAGTGCGATAAATTGGACGATTCAACTCCGGAAACATGGTTAAAATAAAAACTTGCACAGATTATACCCCAACTCCGAACTAGTAAAATATATTCGAGACCAAATGAACAGGTAAACTTTGGTAAGGAGTCGTCCTATAACTACGAAGATCATTCATACCTTTCTAGTGTTGGGACCAGCTCCATTTATATTTCTGGAAGTAAAGTAATATAAGCAAAATGATTGGGGTTTCTCGACCGACTTGTAATGCCAAACTCCCTATTGACATTAAAATAGATGCTTTGCGTGAATGCTAGTTATAAAGGTACTGTCTACATTTATGTTTTGCTAAAATCCGAGGAAACATTCCATATGGCCACGGAGACCATGGAATGGCATAAAGATGTCAAATTTACAACATGGGATTTCATGTCCATGGAATACCAATGGAATGGCTGCACATGGGCTACCAATGGAATGACACCCAATAATACAGCCTTGCGTCTTCGGCTCATTTACTACCGATGGAATGTCTATCCGTGGAATGCGGATGAAATGTTGATAAACAGAATCCCCATGCAATGGTGTCCACTTAAACGTAACTTTCATAAGACTTATTTATTTCCTGAACATAATGGATGTGCAAATACTTAAGTCTCCAAAATCTGATAAATCAAATCTTTCAATGAATGCGCATTGGTCGTCTTTACAAAGTACCACTGATTGCATACGATATCATTTACACATGTATAACTACATGACTGTTGTACGACATCACTGTGTTTATTAAAACCTGCTCTCTGATGCACAATTATTTGTTAACTGCGATTGCAATTAATCGACATTATATACTCATCGGTTTAGCGAATACTTCAATGTAAACAAGCATTAACATGAATTATAACTGACTTCCTCTTACTGAGAGTTCGTTTTTCAAAAGGAAAACATTAATGATTTATGGAATGAGTTAACTGAAAATTATTCTTAATCGATGGCTAAAATTGTATAGGTCCGAAGTGAGTGAATTAATCGGTCAATGGTAATTGTTTACTAGGAATTTTTTTAAAATGATCACATTACGATACACTTATGTGATCACGCTTTAGTGTATACAAATTAATATTGAGTTAGTGTAGTACGGCAAGTGAACATTAATATGGACCGTAACTGGTGACAAAAGAGATGGTCGTACCCGTTTGACTAAAATGCATTTTCATTTTGCAAATTCGTTCAAATAGCATATCTAAATCGAATTCTCTCAAAAATAATTGACCGCAATATCCAATAGCTGTTATATACTACAAAGTGAAACAAAGTTAAGAAATAATCAATTCACAATAGATTTCCAGTATTACTATGTAATGTCCAGTACCTTAAATTGGCGCTTATTTGTTGACACGATGTCCCGGAAGTCGGAAAAATGATCGGACCTTCATAATGAACAGTAACGTGTCTATATAGTAGTTCCCACTGGATTTTAAATGTGATCCCAAGGAAATTTTAAGCATGAGAATATAAAGTAAATGGAATGACAAAACACTGTCAATATAACGCGTCGCCGCTACAATTTAAAACCAAAAAATGGATTTAAGAAGTTAAATTGTACACTTTAAGAGTTAAATCTAGATTCACTCTTTTGCGACATGTGACTACGCTATTAAATATTCAACGCAGGGATCTCATATAGTAATTACTAGTTGAAAAGCCACTCTAAACTTTGCACTATATTTATATAGGCATTCCATAGGTAGTCCATGGGCAGCCAATTTATGATCATTCCACGGGCAGACAACCCATGGGTAGTCCATGGGCAGCTATTGCATGGATTTGCCATGGCCAGACGTTCCATGGATATTCCGCGGGCAGCCATTACATGGATATTACATGGGAGACATTCAATGGGTATTTCATAGGCAGCCATTCTACTGGTATTTTAAGGACAGCCATTCCATTGGTAATTCGTGGGCAACAATTCCATTGGTAGTCCATGGGCAGACATTCCATTGGTATTTTATGGGTAGCCATTTCGTTGGTATTCAGTCGGAAACCATTCCAAGGGTTTTTTATGGACATACATAACATGGGTAATCCATATGCAGCCATTTGATAGATATTCTAAAGCAGACATTCCGTGGGTATCCCATGGGCAGCTATTCCATTGAAATTCCATGGAAAGACATTCCATGGCTATTCCTTGGGCAGCCATTCTGTGGATATTTGATGGGCAGACGATCCACGGGTATTCAATGGGCAGCCGTTCCATGAATATTTCATGGGCAGAAATACATTGGGTATTCCATGGGCAGCTATTTCATGGGTGATCTGTGGGCAGACATTCAAAGGGTAGTCCATGGGCAGCCATTCCATTGGCATTCCCCGGGCATACATTCCGTGGGCATTCCATTGGAAGCCATATTATGGGTAATCTATAAACAGACATTCAATGGGCAGTCCATGGGCAGCCATTCCATTTACATTCCACGGGCACACATTTCACGGGTATTTCATGGGCAGCCATTCCATTGGCATTCCTCGGGCACACATTACGTGGGCATTCCATGGGAAGCCATATTATGGGTTTTCTATAAACAGACATTCCATTGGTAGTCCATGGGCAGACATTCCATTGGTATTTTATGGGTAGTCCATGGGCAACTATTACATGGATTTTCCATGGCCAGACGTTCCATGGGTATTCCGCGGGCAGCCATTACATGGATATTACATGGGAGACATTCAATGGGTATTTCATAGGCAGCCATTCTACTGGTATTTTAAGGACAGCCATTCCATTGGTAATTCGTGGGCAACAATTCCATGGGTAGTCCATGGGCAGACATTCCATTGGTATTTTATGGGTAGCCATTTCGTTGGTTTTCAGTCGGAAACCATTCCAAGGGTTTTTTATGGACATACATAACATGGGTAATCCATATGCAGCCATTTGATAGATATTCTAAAGCAGACATTCCGTGGGTATCCCATGGGCAGCTATTCCATTGAAATTCCATGGAAAGACATTCCATGGCTATTCCTTGGGCAGCCATTCTGTGGATATTCGATGGGCAGACGATCCACGGGTATTCAATGGGCAGCCGTTCCATGAATATTTCATGGGCAGAAATACATTGGGTATTCCATGGGCAGCTATTTCATGGGTGATCTGTGGGCAGACATTCAAAGGGTAGTCCATGGGCAGCCATTCCATTGGCATTCCCCGGGCATACATTCCGTGGGCATTCCATTGGAAGCCATATTATGGGTAATCTATAAACAGACATTCCATGGGCAGTCCATGGGCAGCCATTCCATTTACATTCCACGGGCACACATTTCACGGGTATTTCATGGGCAGCCATTCCATTGGCATTCCTCGGGCACACATTACGTGGGCATTCCATGGGAAGCCATATTATGGGTTTTCTATAAACAGACATTCCATTGGTAGTCCATGGGCAGACATTCCATTGGTATTTTATGGGTAGTCCATGGGCAACTATTACATGGATTTTCCATGGCCAGACGTTCCATGGGTATTCCGCGGGCAGCCATTACATGGATATTACATGGGAGACATTCAATGGGTATTTCATAGGCAGCCATTCTACTGGTATTTTAAGGACAGCCATTCCATTGGTAATTCGTGGGCAACAATTCCATGGGTAGTCCATGGGCAGACATTCCATTGGTATTTTATGGGTAGCCATTTCGTTGGTATTCAGTCGGAAACCATTCCAAGGGTTTTTTATGGACATACATAACATGGGTAATCCATATGCAGCCATTTGATAGATATTCTAAAGCAGACATTCCGTGGGTATCCCATGGGCAGCTATTCCATTGAAATTCCATGGAAAGACATTCCATGGCTATTCCTTGGGCAGCCATTCTGTGGATATTTGATGGGCAGACGATCCACGGGTATTCAATGGGCAGCCGTTCCATGAATATTTCATGGGCAGAAATACATTGGGTATTCCATGGGCAGCTATTTCATGGGTGATCTGTGGGCAGACATTCAAAGGGTAGTCCATGGGCAGCCATTCCATTGGCATTCCCCGGGCATACATTCCGTGGGCATTCCATTGGAAGCCATATTATGGGTAATCTATAAACAGACATTCAATGGGCAGTCCATGGGCAGCCATTCCATTTACATTCCACGGGCACACATTTCACGGGTATTTCATGGGCAGCCATTCCATTGGCATTCCTCGGGCACACATTACGTGGGCATTCCATGGGAAGCCATATTATGGGTTTTCTATAAACAGACATTCCATTGGTAGTCCATGGGCAGACATTCCATTGGTATTTTATGGGTAGTCCATGGGCAACTATTACATGGATTTTCCATGGCCAGACGTTCCATGGGTATTCCGCGGGCAGCCATTACATGGATATTACATGGGAGACATTCAATGGGTATTTCATAGGCAGCCATTCTACTGGTATTTTAAGGACAGCCATTCCATTGGTAATTCGTGGGCAACAATTCCATGGGTAGTCCATGGGCAGACATTCCATTGGTATTTTATGGGTAGCCATTTCGTTGGTATTCAGTCGGAAACCATTCCAAGGGTTTTTTATGGACATACATAACATGGGTAATCCATATGCAGCCATTTGATAGATATTCTAAAGCAGACATTCCGTGGGTATCCCATGGGCAGCTATTCCATTGAAATTCCATGGAAAGACATTCCATGGCTATTCCTTGGGCAGCCATTCTGTGGATATTCGATGGGCAGACGATCCACGGGTATTCAATGGGCAGCCGTTCCATGAATATTTCATGGGCAGAAATACATTGGGTATTCCATGGGCAGCTATTTCATGGGTGATCTGTGGGCAGACATTCAAAGGGTAGTCCATGGGCAGCCATTCCATTGGCATTCCCCGGGCATACATTCCGTGGGCATTCCATTGGAAGCCATATTATGGGTAATCTATAAACAGACATTCCATGGGCAGTCCATGGGCAGCCATTACATTTACATTCCACGGGCACACATTTCACGGGTATTTCATGGGCAGCCATTCCATTGGCATTCCTCGGGCACACATTACGTGGGCATTCCATGGGAAGCCATATTATGGGTTTTCTATAAACAGACATTCCATGGGCAGTCCATGGGCAGCCATTCGATTGACATTCCACGGGCACACATTTCACGGGTATTTCATGGGCAGCCATCTTATCGGTAATCCATGGGCTGAAATTCTATTTGTAGTCCCAGGGCAGCCATACTATGGGTATTCAATGGGCAGACATTCCATGGGTAATCCTTGGGCCACATTTCTATGGTGTTTAAATGGGCTGCTATTCCATAGATGTTCCATGGGCAGACATTTCATGGGTAGTTCATGGGCAGCCATTCCATGGAATGACATTCCATGGGTATTAAACGGGCAGCCATTTAGTGGATATTTCATGGGCAGACATTCCATGGGTTTTTCATGGGCAGCCTTTCCACGGGTATTTCATTGGCAGACATTCCATTGGTAGTTCATTGGAAGCCATTGCAGTACTGACTACGTTCAAATCAATTAAATAAGTTCCAATCGATTACCAAGTTTACAGTGTTTCGCTTTAAAAATAAGATTCGGACTGCTGTAGCATGTACATGACTTGCATATGATAATTATAATTTGGTGTAATGGCATTTAATATTTAATTAATTTCTTGATCATCGACGCATTTGATGCTAAAATAAAACGTCTGTATTTAAATGTCAAAATCAGAGAAAGTTTTTCTCAACATAATACCTTCTTTATGTTCTTTTTGGAGACACTATAAGGAAAGCGAATGTAGATCTACAATTGAAATACTTCCTTCAGTCTATATATTCCTAAATATGCTGAAAATATTTGCTCTGTCCAGACATTTTAGAGACGGCAGTTGTGGGTACATGAAGTAGATAACCAGTGGTTAAAGACTTGATCGAAATATCATAACATGCAAAGCACAATAATGACTACAAGTACAACCTTGTATTTATTGATATCGTTGGTAAAAATTTATTTTAAAAACCTTTAAAGTAAAAAAAAATACATAAATCAAAATTACGTTAACACAGCTCAATGAATCCCTGAGCTTGAATAAAATAATTAAAAAATCGGATGGAAGTATTTTATAATTTGTATGGTGAAACAATATCACAGTTATAACAATATATAATGTTGGCTACAGAGCAATAAGTTTGATAGATAAACACATTTTTGAGGAAGTCTGTGATAAACGTTGTCATATTGAAATATATACAATCAACAGAAACCGTAAATTCAAATCCTATGATGTTTCATTTAACTGACCCAGAGGATAATGAAGCCACGGATGGTGTTGTTGATGCATTGAAAAATTCCACAGGTAACTACTACCAGTTCCTAAGCCACCACCGGCCTACTATATAAAGTGACGAAGTTGATTTTCTATGCCAACATTTTTCAGAAAATTTAACAAAACCATGGACACTGATATTAAACACTGCATCAATTATGTGGAAGGTGAGTCAACAGCTAAAACTACATATATTGAAGGATCTGAGTTTTATGCCTTTGGATAACATGAACGTCCATTCTAGAGATGTCGGTCGTGGTGTCGTGAAAGTTAATGGACCTACGAACCCAAAATTTTGTCTTCATGAAAAACACGCACCACCCTAACATTTGGTTCTTAAAGGCTCCTGAGGGTTCTTAGTGAGTATTCATAAATATTTTGAAACTCGCAGTAAATGGAAACAAGATACTGATGAACTTCAAAGTGAACCAAACCGCGGAAGTTTTTAGTAACCTTCAATATTACTACAATGTCGTATATGCCGATATTGATGATTTTATTGAAACGTTATTTAGCCGTTTGGCACAGACAGTAGAACGTATTGCTACACGAGATGGCACAATTTATAAAAACAATTACACTCCGGATCTTGATTTTCTATATGTTTGAAACGTTTGTGTAAAAATATTAATTATAAAAATGCAAATGTATTATAATCATTATGCACTACTCTATCACATTCACACCTCCAAACGTTTAAGAAACACATTGCAAAATATACGCCGCACGTAGCCTTATCGGTTTAGCCCATACACAAAAATGGGTACAGGAAGTCCCAAACCATACTGCATGTCTGCCTATTCCTTTGCCGCCCCCGAAAACATCATATGATTGACAAATGATTAGCTATACGTGTTTCAACATCGGTCGAAACTAATATGATTCATGATGAAACTGGCATTGAGGCATGTTTCGTATTATCCATCATTGTCATCATCAACACGATTATCACCTGAAATATCAACCGATGACTGGATGAAACCATTAAACGATCCCAGAGTGAATAAAAGAAAGGCGAATATGCCTCTCAGAAATACTGATATACTAAAATAAGTAAACCCTCTTGCAAATTAGAAAAACAAATGCTAGAAAAGAGGCGACGATTCAAGATGTAAGAGTTACTCGTTTAAAAGACCACACCCAGTATACATCCACCCTGTGTACTATTTTTGTACATTGTTCTTATACACATTGGATAAACAAATAAAACAACAATAGATCAAAAATATAAACAAATTATTAAAATATTGTTAAAATACCGTTTAAAAAAGTCGAGCTACTAGTAAAACATCAAAAAAACATAAACAAAAAAATTGCAAATGTGGAGATAAAAATCTCATCCGAGCAGACCTGGATACCGTTATGGTATAACGTTATTGAATGATGTTATTAAAGGGAAAATGGGAATAACAGTTTTTGAAATCAAACCGAAAACCAAAAACAATATTTACGATAAACGCAAACAAACAATAAATGTGTTTTAGTAAAAACCGAAACCGAAACAGAAACGGAAAAAATACGGTTATTTTAGGATTTTCGCCAACTGTGAAGGCAACCAGTACTCCAACTTCCAACTGTCGATTGAACTCAACGTGAACGTATGCCGTTTGAATACGTTGCGAACTGTAAACGCATGTTATGAGTATGTATATATATATCGGTACGTTGATTGCTTACCTAGTACACATAAATTGCTCATTGCCAGATTCATTAAATTTAGGTGCATTTCGACTTGTGTATTGTTAGTTTCGTACAAACACACCTGCTTTTGCTAATTATTTCTCGATTTCAGCATATTTTGGTTTCTGCTAATAGTGCTAATTGTTAGTTTACTTTATTACAAATTGTCGACCAGCCTGAAGCTAACGTTTCTGATGACGAGGGAGACCCGTTTGAAGTATTTCTTAGGAATAAAGACAAAAAACGAATCTGCATATACGGCAACTGTGTCCAGTGGAACAGCATTGTTGGAAGGTTAAACCTTATAATTCCGCGTGAAAAAAAAGGAGTAACGTGTGATCTATTCGAATGGTGGGCCAGTGCTGGTCCTACTTCATTGATATATACAGCTAGAGTAATTATTTGCCTTGCTGCGACTCAAGTGAGTGTTGAACGCCTGTTTTCAGCCTTAGCATTTGTCCTACCCAAAAGACGAAGCAGTATGATAGATAGGTATTGAACACCGTTTTGTTCCTTCGAACTAATGGATTTTGAATGGTATATCTGATGAAGTTTCCGTGGTTTTTAAATGTTTGAATCATACTTGTGTTACTGGTCCAATAAAATGAATTTGTTGAATACCGTTATTAACTGTTTAACCGAATCCATTTGGATTAAAACCCGTTTTAACCGATAACGGTATTTTAAAATAACGAAAACGGAAAAAAGTACAATAACGTATGACGAACTAACGGAAACCTTATTTTGCGGTTATCCAGGTCTGCTTCCGAGGCCATAAATGAATCATGTCCAATAACTGGAATTCTACAAATATGTTTGGGACCAGTGAAATCCACATTATTTGAAGAGGTATACATGGACAACCTAACATAAAACTTTAATACACTAAATCAAGAAACAATGACACAAAAATCTTAGCGTTGCTGCAATACGCTATAACCCACACCATCACTGTTACACTCGACAATATTCCGACAATTAAAACATTGTGTAATCATTATGATGACAGATTGCAACCTGGTTCGCCCTAGGTCTCTGTTAGTTCCAGATATTAATCATATTTCCAATTACGTCAGGTGTGGCACTGGAGTTATTAACTAAATCTGCCCCTCGCAGTAGAATACGAAATGAAATTTATTTTATAATAAAAGCAATAATCTTTGAAATGATATTGATTTATATGGATTTGCGCTAAATGAGGTACCATTAATAACCTTCGGATTATATAAAAACAAAGACCTACATCAGCGTACATTAGGTATTCTTTTATATTCGTTATTCTATCTGTAATTAATAAACATTACGATCGGTTATTATCTCTTCTGCAATTTGATTTTCAACCCGTCCATTGGATGCGTGATAAAATTTTCAGACATAATCAGTTTTTCGTCTGGGTGGGCAAGCTCAATCCTAAAGTTCCGGAAAATATACGCGATAATCGTTTTCTCCATTGGCAGAGCAACGTTTTGACCTATAAATTAGAGTTTTTAGTGTATAAACGATGCTCAGATATTTAAATCGAATGAGCAATATTCCAAAAATATAGAATAATACGATTACTCGTATATTGTACCCTTAAAAACGTTCTTCTAATTATATTTAAATAATTATAACAAATCAGGCATGGATAAATGATATATATAGGAAATTACCTATGCAGTTTCGAGATCCTGCTGAGAACGGAATATATGAAAACGGATGTCTTCCTACGCTATTTTCAGGATGGAATCTCAAAGGTTTAAATTTCTCCGGCTCAGGCCAGAATTCTGGAAGTCGGTGGATGACACATGGCGAAATCATTATCTCTATTCCTTTTGGTATCGTTGTACTTTTATCTAGTAAATAAATGGACAATATTAATTATAATAAGCAATGTGGTTTTCGATCTGCATTATATCTCATACCTAGTTGGAAATCATTCTCGGTTTTCCGGCTCAATACTGTTGCTGGAGGGTACAACCTTAGAGATTCTTTCAGACAAAATTCCAAATATTTTAGGTTTGTTAAATCTTGGTAAGTCACACATCGATCTTTGTCTTTCCCAAATACGTCATCTACCTCCTGAATAACTTTGTTCTAGTCAAACAATGATTGATATCAAAATGATAATGTGCAAGTCAATAATTGATTTAAACTTAAAGTATCTCCGTGTCATACCTGTTCCTCAGGATACATGGCCAACAAAAACAGAGTAAACATAAGAGAGGATGCAGTTGTGTCGTGGGCCTGATTAATCAAAAAAACAACACAACCACAATAAATATAAATAAACAAAAAAAACAAGAAATGCAATAGATAAAACCCGCAGGAAATGTTGGTATTATGTATGCGTACAGCAAAAATAAACCCATTTAATTCATCCCGAATATACTTGTCGGTAATTGTATAGTCCCCCAGATACTGCTTCACAATTAACATGTCCAAGAGTTTAAATTTGCCTAATAAAACATGAACAACAATAACCAAGGATTATTATATTAATTTCAGATACTAAACCAAGTAGACATATTACGTAATAGTTCTGCAATTCACACACAGCAACGTATATTAGCAAATGTGCTTAGAGATTTACAGATATTTATTATTACTACATATAATTCGAGCAATTTCGAAGATTTTATGGTTCATGATGTTGGGCCATAATCTTGTTTTCTCAGCCAAATTTTGTTTCAAACTTTGCGACTAGCAGTTAGGTCAATAAAAGCAGTTGAATTATATGTACTTACATATCGGAAATATGTCTTTTAATATCGTGAAAAGCAATTTCATATAATTAAACTTGCATGCATTGTGTGGATGCCACACCCAATAATAGCTATTACCACTACCATAATGTATTACCTTGCTTGGATAAGCCATCTTCAACCATCTCTGGCAACTTAGCATTCAGTTCCTTTATACGGTCTTGTACGACCTAACATTAATTCAGTTGCTCAAATTATTTACAAAATGGTGAAAACGTTTTCTTAGATGGCAATTACAAACAAAGTCTAAATGTACTACTAAAACATTCCGATACAACGGACTACTCATAGAAATATGCCGCACCCAGTCACAGATAGGTTACCTTTTCTACATAATTGTGCAACCACATTCTGGATATTTTTTCTTTTATGCCAGTAGGTGACATTTTCCATAACATATCTGGCCACAGCCAAGGAGACATACTTCGATGGTTAATACATTTAGTTTCTCTACAAAATTCCGAAGCCAGACAATTATGTTAATGAAATATTACGTGTGGCAAAAACGTCAGGTTCTTTAATTTGTGATACATTCTCACGCAAATCTGTGAATAAAACGTTCTACGTGTTCTGATTAATTTGTTTCAGTATTACAATTAAATGCTTAGTTTTATAGTTTCTTAACATTTATAGTATTTTCAACGGTTCTCGGTCATGGTTGTATTTACTCAATAATAATTCGCAATCTATTTGTTATACAACCTTTTGGCTTTTTTCTTCCAATCAACAAATTTTCTCATTAAGGCATTAAATGCGACACATACCTGAGTCAAATTGCAAATCCAGTGTATTGTAGTTGAAAGAATATGAAAGGCTGAAATGAAACGTTAAATATAGTACTTACTGGTCAATCACAGAAGCATATTTACTGTCCTGATGTTTTAAAAATCCTGGAGATTTACCAACGAAGTATTCTAAATTCCAAAATAAACAATTAATTTTTAATATATACCAGTACCTACCAATTTGAATACAATGAAAAATTAAACTAAATTGTTATCCATCTGTTGTAAAGCTAAATATTAATCACGTATGTTTAGTTATCATATAGACATTACAATTTTAAAAGGATAGGCATAAGAACGGGTCAAAAGCTGGTATTTTATGCGATGCGTTTACCGCCAGTGCGTACTGCTGCACGACTAATATTTTCATTTGCGTGCAAACTGTTAGTAAATACAAGTACACCTAGGCGTACAGAATTTCGGGCAGGTCTTTAAAGGTTTCTTTTTCATGCACAAGGAATTAATTTTCAAAGATATAATAAACTTCATACTTTGCTTTACATTTAACACAGTTATTTAAAAATCAGCTGCGTTATATAAAATTTTGATACATTATTGTTGCAAATTGTAAGCTTAACATTTTCTTTGTAAATTATTTAACATACGAAACGAAATATCCAGTCCACATATTTTGAGTAGGTCGCCCATATCAGTAATAGTCCCCATTGACTCGTTGGTAGCTAAAATTTGTACAAGTATTCGTGAATGTTCGTTGCAGTTCAGCTCGAAATCGTCAACTCTCTTAAAATCTAACGCAGGATTCAGCATCTTCCTTTTCTTGAGGTGTTCTTTAGCTATTATCATGTACAATTGATGCAAGTAAAACGTTAACTTTGCAATGTTGTCGATAAAAGCTCATACTAATCAACTTTACCTGTGGCGATGAACACCGTGTCTCCTAACCAATCGTGGAAGAATGTGTAAGCATCGGATTTATTCATTTCTTTCGATGTTAAAACTTTCTATCGATTGGAAAAATAGGAATGACTAAGTAAATGCAAGCTTAGTGTAATATTGGAGAAGCAATAGTATCTAGATTTTGTTGTCAGCTGCTCAAAAAACATACTAGAAGTATAACCTAACGCTGTTTCATCACTTGCAAGAGGCACAGCAAAAGTTACTTAAACATATACGCGTTCCGGAGTAAATTAATGCAGTATCAATGGAGAATTAATGGAAAACATAGGATAGTATTTACGTACCCCGAGATCTTCTGGATGAAATAATATCAGGTTATGCCTTAAGCCACACAATGAGACACGGTTTCCGTACTTGCAATAGAGGTTATTAAACGTTGACAGCACATCTTTAAAAAATAATTATTGTTTCATAGTACACGTCAGTGCTCGGCACGGGTATAAGTAATACTCGGGTAAACGGGTACGGGTATGGGTACTACCCGGGTACTGATTTTGTGTACCCGATCAATTTCGGGTACTACCCGGGTACACTTTGTTCGGCTTAAAACTTCGGGTACGGATACGGGTATGGGTACGGGTACAAGGATTTCAAAATGGGTATATACCCACCGGGTACGGGTATAATGGGGTCATTTACTCGTACCCACGACCATTGTACCCGAATATTCGGATACGTTGAGAATTGAGACATTTTGATGAATTTTATACCATCATGCCCATACGTTAGGAACGTGTGTCCGTATTTTTAGTGTTTCTGAATACATATAGCGTAGTGTTAATACTCTTTTAACCTTACAACATACAATAAATGTATTTTAGACTGTAGCTAACATATATGCTTTTTGGGAAACATGAGTTTCTACTAGTCTAGTTTTTCTACTCTTCAATGAAAATATACAATATCAAATACAACTCTAGCTAGTCAAAATTACACACAAAGATGTCATGCATTATTGTACATAACGAACTATACACTGCATTTAGAGAAATCTGGATATAAAGTACCCGAGTACGAGTACGGGTACTACACTGTGATACCCGAGTATGGGTTTTCGAGTATTTTTCGAGTACGGGTACAATGCGGGTACAGGTACATGGTTTGAGATTACATTACGGGTACGGGTAGGAAAAATTTGTACCCGGATACTCGGGTATGGGTACGGGTATAGATACCAGACATTGCAATACCCGCACTTCGGGTACGGATACGGGTACGGGTAACGAATTTTCGTACCCGTGCCGAGCACTGGTACACGTCACCAAACACATAATAGCGTGATTGGATCTATGTTTCGAATGTTTTTAAACCGTGTCAATAATCAAAACATTATATTGGTTATGATGTTAATTATTGGCTTTCAAACGTATTGTATGAAATGCAGATTCAGACGCATGTGTAATAACGCGGATTTTCAAATATTTGCGAACTTGATAAAATGTAAAAGCGTACCTTTAGAATTGGCCAAACACCATGCGTTCCCTATCACGGGAAATTTCATTGGACCGGGAAACTTATTAATAAATTTTTGACTTTTAGACTTGGGCGCAAAAAAAGACCAAATAAATATGACAAATAACAAAACCACTAAACCGAGTACTTCAGCCATCATTTGAGAGAACATTGAATTTACTGCGATATATCTTTAATGAATTCAAATTGATGCTTACCCTGTCCTTAAATCCCTTGCGATTGTTATTATCAGCAGCAATATAAATTGGATTGTTGATTGACATTACTATTTTACTTCCGTGTGTATTGAGCAGCATCAAGCTATGAAATGGTATCTTATCATATTTTCAATGAAACCACCTAGTGTCACAATCAGTCAAGAAGAGTAGTATAATATAGTTTTATCGAAATAATTATACATGTAAATTTCAAACAACTTCAAGAATACGAAAGTTGTGTTTAAGCTGATAAGTGTTTTACTCAAAGATACATGGTTAAAATCAATGCGAGCAATTTTTAATTCAGAATAAAATACGTCAACGTTGAACTGATATATACATCCTTTGAAGGTTACTTTCTGATTGCGGTTATAACAAAAACAAATCTCAAAACCTTTGTTGAATTAATCAAATTAAAAATGTTGGCTTATTTACTTTATTTAATCACAGATTTAATTTACACACGAATGTTTTCGTCAGGGAGCATAATGAATGCAAATGAAAATAAAAAACACGGTCAAGAAATCTGCAATTATATACGGACATTGCTGTTCACATGGTGGATTTCTTAGTGATTTTCGTGCGTAGTACGTCGTTCATATATGTTGTGAAGGTTGATAACGAATTCAACGAAATGAAATCAGTAACCAGGCTAATCTACATATAATCACCGTCTGATATACTAATATCTTTTAATCCATGAGCGAATCTAAGGTTTCGACATAACCGCAGTCTGATAACGATGAATGAATTAGCAAAAATTCAGAAAACACACGTAATATATACTGATAGTCTGATGTATTGATGTTAATTTACATTCCATGCAATTCTCGCAGAAATAATTACACATTGTACACATTACTTTTTACGGTGAGAACTTAGGTTAATATGGACTTTTATTTGATTTTATTTATTATTATGTAATAACCCAGCTAACATGTCGGAAACGACCAGTGTTGGCCACAAGATGACTTATTTGTCGCAAAACATACTCACCTAAAGAATATTATTGAGAATGCGCATCCCAGGCATTACAGTAAAAAGAATGAATGCAATGAGTATTAATGACACAAACTTGCAAAAGAGATAATATAGCTAATAAAGCTATTAGCTACTATTTTAATACCAGCAGTCACTTATTTGAACGAAGGACACCGCAAAATCCTTACGAGAATATGCCCCCTGTCTGATCTTGATAAGAAAATTACTGGAGGTTGCACCTTGAAGAGTAGATCATTTTTGATAATTGGCCCAAAGAAATCGTAATGCAGGATTCGGAGATATCCCGGGTTAAAGTTACCGAAAAATGAGGGGGGGCTCAAGGGGTCACAAAAATTTCAAACCGTGAAAACTAGCGATACAACTTCAAAAATGGCAAGAATAAAAATTAAATAACGTGTAAAAAAAATTTCAGCCAGATACGACCTCAACTTTCCAAGATACTGACCTCAAGAGGTCAAAGAACGTCGATACCGGTTTCATATTCTAAACGCTGATGAAACTGGGCCAGATTAGAACTCGGGCTTTCATTAGACATATATTCAACGTGTGCCGAGTTTGGTTCCAGTTTGTGACACGATGACCAAGCTGTGACCTCCGAGGTCAATACCTTGTCCATACCGGATTTGGTGCCTTAAAATCATTCGAATTGCCCGTAAATAGACTAGAACTTTTAGTTTAAGCCCACATAAGCTGCCTGTCAAGTCTGGTTCCATTTAGTGACACGATGATCAAGCTGTGACCTCCGAGGTCAATACCTTGTCCATACCGGATTTGGTGCCTTAAAGTCATTCGAATTGCCCGCAAATAGACTAGAACTGTTAGTTTAAGCCCACATAAGCTGCCTGTCAAGTTTGGTACCATTTAGTGACACGATGACCGAGCTGTGACCTCCGAGGACAATACCTTGTCCATACCGGATTTGGTGCCTAAAAATCATTCGAATATCCCGCAAATAGACTAGAACTTTTAGTTTAAGCCCACATAAGTTACCTGTCATGTTTGGTTCCATTTAGTGACACGATGACCTAGCTGTGACCTCCGAAGTCAATACCTTATCCATACCGGATTTGGTGCCTAAAAATCATTCGAATTGCCCGCAAATAGACTAGAACTTTTAGTTTAAGCCCACATAAGTTACCTGTCATGTTTGGTTCCATTTAGTGACACGATGACCAAGCTGTGACCTCCGAGGTCAATACCTTGTCCATACCGGATTTGGTGCCTAAAAATCATTCGAATTGCCCGCAAATAGACTAGAACTTTTAGTTGAAGCCCAGATACGTTTACTGTCAAGTTTGGTTCCATTTGGTGACACGATGACTGAGCTGTGACGTCGGAGGCCAATATTACATCCATACCGGATTTGGTGCCTAAAATCATTCTAATTGCCCGTAAATATTCATATAAATATATATATAAAATTTGTGAAATCAATTTATTTCCTCACAACAGCAGTGATGGGCAATTTGGCAAGCTCTATTCTATTATACTTATATTTATTTATATATTTTCCACGGGTGCCGCCACTATCACACTACTCTACCAGCGGTTTGGTATAGAAAAGACGAGCTCTACTGCTATTATGATTTGCTGACTTGCTAGCAAATATTTTATTCAATTATAAGTTAAAGTTGTTGGCGCTTCACTCTAAATTTGTGTTAACTCTTCTAGCTTCTACTGCCTCTACCCAAAAATGCAATGTTTAAAGAGAAATTCATGGTGTTTTAGAATAAAGTAGTAGAATGTAATACAAACAGTAATGAAGTTAGATACAATATTCGTCACTGGTGGCTATAAATGGTCATTAAGAATCTGAATTATAATTCCATTTCTGCTAATTTCACGTTAACAGCTTTTGAGGTATTATTGAATACAATAAGATCGGTACCCCATCAGTACAGCTAAAAAATTACCCGAATATAAAGGGAATGAAACAATATGTGTATATATACATATATATCTCCGCAGTTATTATTATTGGAAACCCTAATGGCTGTGTACATTTCCGAGCATCCTAAAACGCATAACATCGTTATTTTAAGCTCCGGACTGCCCGGTTCTTTGGAAATCGTATGAATAGTAATTATATACATATCTATTGGTATTACATTATTGTACATTTAGCAGTTATTAAAGAACTGTTACAAATAACGGCTATACGCAAAAATCAAAAGCGAAATTTAAAGCTTTCGTCAGAATCTAAGATAAATATTTTTTTAAAGATCATACTCGCGGAAGGGAGTGCAATACCCACTTACTCACTTTATGAAAAATCAAGAAGTGAATAAAATTGAGAGCACTGGTTCTACCTCTACTCGTACTACAGGTATCGAAATTGGGATCCTAAACAAAGCTCCTCTTCTCACTTAATTTTATGCGAACCTACTATGTTCCTCTACCTCGATTATGCTAATATATTTGCATACCTCTACTAATTTTTTGTTGAGTTTAACGACCATACTCTATTTCTACCACTACCTCTGTTTTCAGAAGAAAAGAGGCCCCAGAACTGTACAACAGTATGACAACATGCTTGTCGAAATCATAAAAATGCCACCTGTTTCTTCAATGATTGATTGACTGTGGCATGGGAAGGAGACCACCCTCGTTAGGCGTAAGCTGAAACCCCATGCCCAAACAGTAAATCATGAGAAGGTGGGGGCGAGACCATGAGGTCGTACAAGTCTCATGTGTCTTTGCCTCAGGAGGGTCTAGCCCACCCTTCTGGGGGCAATCCGTCGGTGCCTCGGCAAAGTTAAATACAGAAGGAATACTGCGCGGTCGTATATATTCCCGTCACACAAAAACCAAAAAGTATGACACTTAGGTTTGGTATGCTGAACGAAATTACCCAGATCAAGGCGACGATAAAATTAAAGGATGGTACTGTACATGTAAAGCCGGAGCAAGAATACTTGGTTGTTGCGCGCACGTTGCAAGCATAATGTGGTATCTTGGGTACGCTAGGCATTTGTCTGTGATTCCAACTCCAGCTGATTCGTTACTTGAACACATTCAGGACGCCGGAGGTCGCAACATGCCAAGTATAATAGAAAATGTTTAGCTAAAGCAATTCCTTCAATGACTGATTCGCTGTGGCACGGGAAGGAGGCCGCCCTCGTTAGGCGCAAGCCGAAACCCCGTGCCGACACCGCGAATTAAGAGAAGGCGGGGGCAAGACGCTTTGTCGTTCAAGCCTCAAAAATGCTTTTACATTCGTAAATTTCATCGGTTATAATTGAAATTGTGCAGGATACAACAGTATTTACAAGTTTGATACAAGGAAATGAAGAACCTGTGGTCGCTTATTAGCACACACATGTTACAAGGAATGTTTATTTACTTTGTCGGAAAATAGAAAGGGAATAAATCGTAATTGATATTTATGTGGAGTCCATAACGTTAGTAGTTTCTGCAAAACTAGACCTCACGAAAAACTATAACTGCGTTTATTTGGCATGCATTTTTCAAAAACATTTGTGTAAAAAAGCAAGTATGGGGACTATTTCAGCAATTGACTAAACCGATGAGTCCTCGTTGCGTTGTACATCCACAATAATTTTTGAACGAATGCAAGTCGGAAATTTGGTCCGCAAATGGGTATGAATGTGAAACACGTTAACTGATGAGTTATTAGTCCCCAAGTGAAACCCATGTTTGGATGCGTTCTATCTGTTTCGTTGTATAGGTTAATTCACGGCAATTTCAATAATTTGTAGGCATAACACAGATCGGTCAAGCTAATTAACCAGAATGCCGCAGACCGTTCATGAAGATAACCGTTGGGGCAAAGCTATTACTGAGTCAACAAGCACGTATATGAAGTCCAACAAAACGTTGCGGGAAACTAAAATAAACATAATGACAAAGTTTTAAGCAATTTTGGAACAATTGCTATACTTGTTCTTATGACAACCGGTATGAGATTATGCTGACATACGATGTCATTGCCGCGATATTACGTCAACAGTGTAAACATAAAAACCATCATAGTGAATGGAGCATATGAGAAACGTATAGTATAATCTTGAAGTCGTCAACTACGATGTAGAAAAAACGATACTTTAAAGCTACCCACGTGGTCACTGACCAAATTCAAAAAGGAACCAAACTCAGAAACTGCAAAAATTGTACATATTCAAAAGGATTGAGGTAATTTTGAGACCACTCAAACACGTTTTATCTAAGTATGAGTAATATATTTATGAACCCATCAGTGTTATGCAACGCCCAGAGGTCACCAACTGGAACCAAACTTGGCAGGCGACTTACTGGTAGAACATGAGAAAGATCTATTCAGGGCCGATTTCATTAAGGTTAGGGGCAGGAAACCGGTATAGATGCGCTATTTGTATACAATGTCACTGATGCTTCACAAGGTCACTAACTGGAACCAAACGTGACAGGCAGCTCATCTGGGCTTAAACCGAATCGTCTAGCATATTTTCTGAAAATTAGAATGAATTTTAGGCAATAACACCAGTATGTGTGTGATATTGACCTCGGAGGTCACATCTGGGTCATTGTGTCACCAAATGGAACCAATCTTGACAGGAAACTTATCTGGACTTGAACTAAACCTTCTAGTCTATTTGCTGGTAACTCGAATAATTTTTAGGAACCGAATCCAGTATGGATAAGGTATTGACCTCGGAGGTCACAGCTTGGTCATCGTAGCACCAAATGAAAACAAACTTGCCAGGAAACGTATCTGGGCTTAAACTACAAGTTCTAGACTATTCGCTGGCAATTCGAATGATTTTAAGGCACCTAATCCGGTATGGGTAAGGTATTGACGTCGGAGGTCACAGCCAGGTCATCGTATCACCAAATGAAACCAAACTTGACAGGCAGCTTATGTGGGCTTAAACTAAACGTTCTAGTCTATTTGCGGGCAATTCGAATAAATTAACGCACCAAATCCGGTATGGGTAAGGTATTGACCTCGGAGGTCACAGCTTGGTCATCGTGTCACTAAATGGAACCAAACTTGACAGGCAGCTTATGTAGGCTTAAACAAAAAGTTCTAGTCTATTTGCGGGCAATTCGAATGATTTTTAGGCACCAAACCCGGTATGGATAAGGTATTGACTTCGGAGGTCACAGCTAGGTCATCGTGTCACTAAATGGAACCAAACATGACAGGCAACGTATGTGGGCTAAAACTAAAAATTCTAGTCTATTTGCGGGCAATTCGAATGATTTTTAGGCACCAAATCCGGTATGGATAAGGTATTGACTTCGGAGGTCACAGCTAGGTCATCGTGTCACTAAATGGAACCAAACATGACAGGCAACTTATGTGGGCTTAAACTAAAAGTTCTAGTCTATTTGCGGGATATTCGAATGATTTTTAGGCACCAAATCCGGTATGGACAAGGTATTGACCTCGGAGGTCACAGCCGGGTCATCGTATCACCAAATGAAACCAAACTTGACAGGCAGCTTATGTGGGCTTAAACTAAAAGTTCTAGTCTATTTGCGGGCAATTTGAATGACTTTAAGGCACCAAATCCGGTATGGACAAGGTATTGACCTTGGAGGTCACAGCTTGGTCATCGTGTCACTAAATGGAACCAAACTTGACAGGCAGCTTATGTGGGCTTAAACTAAAAGTTCGTCTATTTGCGGGCAATTCGAATGATTTTAAGGCACCAAATCCGGTATGGACAAGGTATTGACCTCGGAGGTCACAGCTTGGTCATCGTGTCACAAACTGGAACCAAACTCGGCACACGTTGAAAATATGTCTAATGAAAGCCCTAGTTATAATCTGGGCCAGTTTCATCAGCGTTTAGAATATGAAACCGGTATCGACGTTCTTTGACCTCTTGAGGTCAGTATCTTGGAAAGTTGAGGTCATATCTGGCTGAAATTTTTTTTACACGTTATTTAATTTTTATTCTTGCCATTTTTGAAGTTGTATCGCTAGTTTTCACGGTTTGAAATTTTTGTGACCCCTGGAGCCCCCCCTCATTTTTCGGTAACTTTAACCCGGGATATCTCCGAATCCTGCATTACGATTTCTTTGGGCCAATTATCAAAAATGATCTACTCTTCAAGGTGCACCCTCCAGTAATTTTCTTATCGAGATCAAACAGGGGGCATATTCTCGTTAGGATTGTGCGGTGTCCTTTGCGAAACAGTGGTAATAAGAGAGACAACTTTCTTTAGATGCATCTTGATAAGACGTAATGCTTATTATGTTTTTCTTTCCCAAACTGGTCAAATTTGTTTTCATTTGTTGTATTATATGCGTTGCTATATAAATGAGAATGAGATTCATAAATGAAACTACGCTATTTCTTTCCTATGATTGCGTTTTAATAAATCCACAAGTAATCCATCAGAGAAAACAGCGCCTTCGTAGAAGTGATATTAGGAAAAATGCAGCGTAACTTGCAACAACGAATTAGTTTGTAGTGTGGCAGGCGCTAATCCTGCTTTGTGAGGAGAAAAGGAATCATGCAAATTTTGGTGTAAAAACAATCGTGTCATGTCCAACCGAGTAAGTTTAAATGTAACTTATTGATTATTGATAAGGCGGGAATTCATACATCCATCGATTTGATTACTTAAGTACAATTTTTATTTGCACAGGAGGTGCTGGCTTCTGCGACGACAGCGGAAGTTTTATAAAACATTTTTGCATGGTCGATGCTGGCGATATTCCAACTGCCTGCATTTCCTGTATTCGATTTTGTTAGAAGGACTGATCGCTTCCATAAGTGTATGAGGTGCCGGCTTATTCCAAACGGCCAGTGGTGTAGCGTGTAAACAATTTAAAGAAAAAAATAAAAAATTTTGTTTAATTTAACATAATGTAATTTAAAATAATAATGTAAGTTGCTTAGAGCATTTATGAATTCCAGATTAGACTAGTGCGTGGAAAGTGTGAAATGGTTTTTCTGTTATCAGTACTAATTCGGAACGGTTCGGGATCAATCATTATTGGGTCATTCGGTTTCGGAATAGTATCGGTCCCGGGACAAAAAACATTTTTCCCCGCTTCGGGATAATAATTTCCCGAGCCAAAATTTTGGGTATCGGAATGGTACTGGTTCCTGATTTGCAAGATTTCATTCGGTTCGGAACAGTACAGTGGTCATCACGGTTTTTTGTCTCGATAAGAAACACTATTTGTAAGTATATCTGTAGAAACAGAAACCGTGGGTTTTCGATTCAGTTCAGTTCAATTCAGCTCAAAAGTTTGAACTGAATCGATGTACGCAGGTTTGGGCAATTGAAAATGCCTTGACATTTTTGTCTTTACGCCTGCCCAAAATGCCGTGGCATTTTCATGTGATGATATTTTGGTTATCTATGGCACTTTTGGTATATTAATCATGAGGTAAGCATTTTTGAAATATTCGCTCCAATTTTGTCAATATGTAACTTTAGCTATGGATCTACCAATTTTGCATACTAAATCACAAAGCAGTATGTTACAAGTTGTGTGGAGTGAATATATCATATCGACTACATACATACGGGTGCGCCATGATGGAGGGAATACTTTTGGGGGGGAATTTTGTTGAAGGATAAATAAATGTGGACGTTAAAACTTGAATTTGCTTGAAATAGTAAAAATCAAAATTTCATTTACATTTTGAAACTTTGAGGACGTGTCCTATGAGAACGGGGTAAAATGCACTCGAGTTACATGAGTTCTGAAACATACTAGGGGAGTACTAAAAATCTGGAAGAAACTACTCATAAGTTGCCAAGTCAAATATTTTCCCTCCAGACATATTTCGGATGTTGGAAGAAAACAATTTTTTCATGTCGTCTAAAATCTCCCGACATGTCGGATGTAGAAGGATGAAAATGTTTTCATGTCGGCTAAAATCTCCCGACATGTTGGATTTCGAGAGATGAAAATATTTTTACGTCCGCTAAAATCTCCCGACATGTCGGATATCGGAAGAAGAAAAAAATTCATGTCGGGTAAAATATCCCGACATGTCGGATGTCGGAAGAAGAAAAAAATCATGTTGGGTAAAATCTCCCGACATTTGTCGGATGTCGGAAGAAGAAAAAAATTCATGTTGGGTAAAATCTCCCGACATATGTCGGACGTCGGATAAAGTCATCCTTTTGTCGGATGTCGGCTAGAATTGTAAAAAATAACGTGTCGGCTAAAATCCACTTTCACCCGAAACAAGTCGGCTAAAATCCATAAAAATCCCGACAATGTCGGATGTCGGCCACTATCTCGAAATGTCTGGTCGGGTAGAAACTTTTTCGTGTCGGATGTCGGCCAAAATTGCCTGACATTGTCGGCCAAGGTGAGCACTGCACGTATATTATGCATATATTCGTCCAACAGTTGATAGCCTCCAATGATACCAAAAAGACAGATGCGTAATCCAGAGGAAAATATTTCGTGGTTCAGAGTTTTGTTTCCAGATGTAAGATTTCTTCGAGCTGTTTTTATTTAATTCAGTTTTTATCGTGCAATAATTTGTAGTGATGCAAATCCACCAGCCCATTACACGATAGTGCAAAGTTGCAATGCTGTTGTAAATGGTAGTGTGATCCCGCCCTGCCCAGTAACAGCCTCAAAAACACATTCAGTGAAGTAAATGTTTTTTTTGACAAGCGAGGGAAAGCATATGAAGAATTTTGGTTCTTACAGCCTAGAGGAGGCTGTTAACAAATACCAAAAGCAACTTTTACAAATTATTCAGCTTTAAATTTATTTGATTTTTACGCCGACGAAAACAGTCCAACGTCTACAAGGAAAGAAGTATTTTACTGAAAAGAAAAATAATTATTATTGCGCCAAAGCATTTCAAGGCTCTGCAAGAACCTGTCCCAAATTCTCCGGATTTTCATGGGCAGTTTTCTTAAGCCTCAGAAAATCGAAGAAGGACAGAGGTTGAGGTCCGCACTTGGCCATGGATGCCAAGAACTCTTCATCAAGAATGGATTCCAGGGCCAGGACAGCATTCTTATCTTGCATGAGGTAGTCCAACAACTCTCGAAGGGAATACTGGAGGGTTCTCATTTGATTATGAGAGCTGCATTTTGAGCAGAAGATACGACACGTCTGATCTGCAAAGGTTTGAAGACCCTGGCCAGATTGTCTTGGAAGGGGCAAAGGTTTTGTAGGAAATTGAGACGGGACGTCGACTAAGAACTCTTCCGTGGAACGACGTTTCCTTCCAGCCAAAGTTTTGGGCAAAGTTTGCGTAAAGAAACTTCGGATTTCGGCAACGGTGTCCCTCCACCATTTCGTAAAATTTGACGTTTTCTTCTTTGGAACATGCTTTTCAGGTGCTGCTGTTGGGGGGTGGCTCGCCTGGTTAAAAAAATAAGTAATTCGAAATTATACCCTTCTCTAGAAACCTTCCTTTTCCAAAAACTAACTTCAAAATTATCTCTCAAAACATTTTCAGAATTTATTTCCAAAAATGTCCTCAGAAACGTTTGTAAAACAGTTTCTCAGAAATTTTTCCCGACAATAACTTGTGGTTTTGCCCCTAAAAATTGCCTCGATTATAATTTCAAATATCCCGAAATGTCGCCTTCAAAAACTGTTCCCGAAAATAATTTTACAAAAACCTCCCTGAAATTGTTGTCAAGTCCAAACAAAACTGTAAAACTATAGAAAAAAAATAACAAATTACGTCCCCAGCCTGTTTATTCTCCTTTATCTTCCTCTCTTTTGCCATGGTCTCCAGCAAAACCAACGTGGCTCGTGTAGGTTTTCCCTTCTGTTCCATATTCCTGACCAATGGGTTTAGTCGTTCCAGAAAGACGATAAATGGATTTTCCTTAGCTTTGAGAATTTCCCCAGAAGATGGCAGATGCTCCACTGTCTTCGAGCAAGTTATCAAATCCTGGAGGAGAGCATCGAACCTTTCGCTTTGAGAATGCTTCCCCTGAGTGTCCTCAACGCCATCTGCCAACAGTTTACTCAAGTACTTTTGGAATGCAAACATTTTCTCTCCATTAACTTGAGGACATTTCGATCTGAACATATGGAGGGCGTGGCCTGAGAAAACTTTCAAGTCACTGGGACTCAAATTCAAGTCGGACTTGAGGCCTGGAGGAACATGCCAGGATCTGATTGGCCCCTGAAATCCCTTCTCTTCGTTCGTCTTTTCAGCTGTAATGAAAAAACATATAAATTATGAATACTTAATCAAAAATTTTGAAAGTGTCGAGAAATTTTGAATTCAAATTTAAACAATTTTACCCTGAAGCGCCTCCTCTGCGCTGGCCAGCGCCACCATTAAAATAATTATTACAGATCCTGCCCATCTCATGATTCCAGTCTATAGTTTCACTTATTTCTCTGGGAATTTAAGGATTCATAAAAAAAATTAATCGGGGATTTTCAAAGGTTGATGGAGTGCCACGTAGGAAGAGGAGAATTGAAGAGCAGTACAGACTTGTAATGTGTTAAAATTTCTCGAGTATTGTTTAGGGAAATGTCATTCTCAGAACAATTATCATTGTGAGCGGAACCATTGTCCGGATGTTATAACAACATGACAATGATAAATAAAAGGGAGGTCACAATGACTATTAGCAACCACTGGCTCCTTAAGCGTTTCTACATTTTCTAAATGAAACCCCATTTTCTACTTACGAAATATATTAAAGTTTGTGTACAATAGTGATGCGCCTCAACAGAAGCATATACCTTGTACCATTGCATATACGAAGGGACGTCATTGCAAAGATAACAAAAGAATTCCGGCTTTGCAGTAAAAAAATGCATTGTTATGGTAGAACTAACGTTCGTATGTACATGACGTGAACAAGATGCGCCATTAAATAACATAATGTAAGGATCTGTATATAAAACTGGGTCTGTTCTTGAAACCATAGCAATAAATGATTAGACAATTATGAGCAATAATTGGGGTTATTCTCAAGAGCAGTCATTTCAAACACATGTATAAAATATTTAATCCTTTATTGACATTGACAGTAAATAATTGTTAATCCTTATCACAAACAAAAACAAACTGTTGCACGCGTAATTGTAGCACAGTTAATTGAGACGTTGCATGTACCAACGTTGGTTGTTGGCATATTTGTCACAAGTCCATTCGTCCACATCTCTGAAGCGACTAGAAATAATAGGAAAAATCACAGATTAATGTAAGTCAACAGATTTGTCAAATTTTGATCTTGGGATCATTCCAAGGTTCGCAGTTTTTTTTTTTTTAATTATTGAATAGTGACATCATTTTAGGCTTATAGGCAAATTTACCCCCAGTTAATGAGGCAACGTCCGGTATCCTTGTTTTTCAATTGCCACATCTCCCCTCCAAGATAAATGAAACGCCATTCGTTGGAAATCTCATAGAATTTTTGAGGGGCCCACATGGAAACGCGATTACGGTCAAATCTCCTGGAGGTTAATGTGTACTGTTCAGGGATTCCTGGAATCATAATTTATTATAAATAAATTATTCGTATTTTACCCAAAATTTTAATAATTTTAGGAAATTTATGAATAAGGTTCTACCATAAAAAACAGGATAGTGGAGACCCTCAAAATGCAACAAATCTTATGGACTTACCCAAACTTGAGTCCTTAACTTGCCATTCCTGTTCAGACAGACCCTTCCATTTGGCTACAATAACGTTGGACAGCCTGTGCTGGCGTCCAGGGACAAATCCAAAACTGTCAGTGGCAGTTAAAACCTGGAGACAATTTTTCATTTAAAAAAAATCATTTCATAATAAAATTCGACAATTTTTTTTTATACAATAGGTTTTAAAATTTTGAAACAAATCCCGTGAGAATTGTTTCTCTGCAATATCTCTATACAATATTAAGGGCACTGTTTTAACATTTGAAGTTTCTAATCACATGCTCTTCCATACATACAAAATTATTAACATGGGAGTAAATGGAAATGGATAAAAATTATCCTTCCATAGATTACTCCTGTAATTTATGTTCGTGCATATATTACGTGAACACTGAATATTCCTACGTTCCTGAGAAAAACACGGATGTCACTTTTTGTCCTTCAATTTATGATGGGAATTTAGGATTTTTATGAATAATTTTTGATAATAATTATACAAGAGGATCATTACCATCCCATCCTCGACGCTCGTAATGCGATAGAATCCAGGAGGAAGTAATTCACCAACAGCATTGACAAACCCGAAAGATACGACTGAAAGGAGGAAAACACGGAAGAGTGTAATGGACATTTTACTGTCGAGTCCCACACACACAGAGATTTGAATCCGATAAATAGTTTAGCTTGGGACGACAATGTTGAGACATATAGCGTGATAATAAATAATCAATCCTTTTTATAGGTTTCCCCAGAGGAATGTAGACCGTGTATTAGAATACAATGGGTTTCCATCAAGGCAAACAAGTTCCAGGAGGTAAATAATCATATTAACATGGGATGCTGGTCCTATGTAGAGTAGATTGTCTGATGCTTCGGAAATTATAGATTTCTAACTCACGGCAGGGAGTAGGTCTGCAAGAAATACAGTAATATGCAAACCCTGCTATACGGAACAATAACTTGATTATCGTATCAAATTATTTGGCCACTGAATTTTAGTCGGTGGAATATTTGTTCTATTTTCTATCTTCCGTATATTCAAGTTTAGGCTTTCTCTGGGTTTAACCTGAAAACACATTTCCGAGTTTTTCTAGACGAGTATATGCTTTGGCTGGGTTACGCTCAAATTCACTCTGGTATGATTACGATCCTGTGAAGCTGTATCCTGCAAAGTATCAAAAATTTGTAACAAGAAGGATTCCTTGTAGAATTTTTTTTAGGAGATTGACAAACGCTGTAGTAAAATGTCAAACGTATAATGAATTTACTTTAAAGTTTGTTGTGCTAAAAAATTATGGCAATTTTTCTAGAAATACCACAATTGGGATATAATTGTAAGATTTTTCCAACTGTTGTGTTTACAAAATTATGGGAATTTACTCCAACTAGAGTGAAATAGTTCTGGGAAGACATATGGTAAATAAGTCCTCCGTGTATTGAGATCTTATGTGTCTCCAGGCGGAACTTCTGGACAATGCTTCAGAAGGTGGACCCAGATTCCAACCGGTTTTATTGTTTATCACATTCATAATAATTGTAAGCCTCTGATGAAGTTTTTATGGGTCATTATGTCATAAGAATTATTATAATAATTATTCAAACCTGCATGTCATTAAGTAAAAAGTCAATCGTCATGCTGGCGAGGATTTTTGTGGAATAATTTTATTATTATGGATGCTTACGTATAAATATGCATACATACAGATAAATAGCTTCTTCAATAAATAAATTACCATGGCTTGGAGCAGAGGATGGAAATCTTGAGTCTTTTGCCAATCCCTGTGCAAAACAAAAATATTAAGATATAAAGCTCACATTTGTATCTACATGCTGTGAGTAGTCAGGGAGCAATTAGCGGAATTGTACTGGCATTTGTGAAGCATTTTATTTTTCATTATATTCTTTACATGAATCCCTGTAATTAAAAAAAAATCAGTTTCGATGCAGTGACTTTCTACTGTGAGGGTGCTAAAAAACTGGAATTATACAGCTCCGACACAAGGACAAGTCATATTTTATAATATGTCAGAATTGTGCATTACGAGTTGAGCCCAGCTATTTACAGATTGGAAGCTTGAAGCTGAAAACTATAGGGTTGACGAGGAATTGATGATGACATTAAATTTATTTTAATGCAATCTTCATTAGGAAATATTTCCCATTAGAATGATACAGGAAGGATCCACAAACATTCCCACGTTATCACAGCTGCTGAATAGTAGCTGCGACTCAACCTCAAGAAGCACCTACTCAAACATTTAAATATATTTATCTCTGATCAACCAAATTGAGCGGTGGGTAATATCAAGCGTCCTAACCTATCATTAGTACACATAAACACAATTGTAAAGCCCTAATAATTGCTACTTGTATTACAGAGCAATTTGCATCTATGTAAAACATTTCTTACATAACCTACAAAATGTACTGTAAAATGTATAGATTTTCCATGGTAATTTGTTACAGGAGATTTGTTCAGATGGAAGAAAGTTTTTGTTAATATATTTTTTACAAAAAATATTTTTTACGTAAGACAGAAAAGTCAAATCTATATTTTTGATTACTTTTTTTCCTCTCATTTAATTTTTTTGCTATGCTTTGAAAGGAATAGGGTTGGTGATATTATTCGAAGACATCTCTGATGATCTTTGATGTCTTGGTCCTGATGTTACTATTATTACATAATATCTAAGCTATTATAATTAAATAATTAATTACAAAGATATTATACGTAATATTGGAATAAAATATAAGCAAAATTAAAATTACACCAGGATTTATTATTATTTGACGATTATTATATATAAATCGTTTATCCTAATGATGTTAGATAGGGCTAACAAAAATAAATATAGGAACTTTAACAAGAGGACTTTTTAAATTATATGTTTTAAACTTGGATTAACATCACCCATTTTTTTGAAAATTTTGGCAATTTCAAGACACGATCTTAAGTTTACGATTATTTTAGATTGTAATTTCTAAACAGATTTTGTTCAGAATAGGTTAAGTCGTACAGCGTATACAGATCTTGTGAAAGAATAAAACAACTTTTAGTATATATAATATTACAATTACAATAAGTCTAAAGTATATATAGAAAATGAGTAAATTATGGAAGTGACATTGTTCCCCATGGGAAAAGTGAAGTGTCATCGTGAAATAATCTAAAGTCAAAATCTTCTTGTACGAATTACATTTTCCCAATCTCAATAATCCCAATCTCCTTATTGGATGAGGAGCTGTCCAGCATATGTAGGAGTCAATTTGCTACAGCCACATGTATTTCAGATGACGTCGGAAATCTAATATCACAATGTCTGCCTCTGCATCAGTTACAAGAACTGAACCAATTCAGGAGGAACAAGGTTTGATGTTCGATCATAATTTTAGATTTTTGAGACTGAGCCATTCATTCATACATTCAGCAGTTAAAGCACAATCTGTCAACCGAGGGAGCATTAGGTTCTTATCCCTCTTACAGTATGTACAGTTTCTTAATTGCTCCAAAAATATTTGGCCACAGTATGGAGTATGGTATCTTTTAAAGCAAACAGGGTCTGTGCTCATGTCCCAGGACCAACTTTAATTAAAAGGTTTATTTAAATACAACTGTATTCTTTTCTTAAAATTGAAGGTGCTGGGGAACGGAAGTACTCAAGGAACAAGGAGACTCAGAATGTGAAGCATGCAAATGTGACATATTATGCAATGTCACCTAATCGAGAAATCATGTACTACCAGCCCGTGTATGTGTACAGTGACCCCTTGACCTACCCCGGAGTTGTATCCCCTTATTGTGACTATGAACCAGTCATTTTGGACACTCCAGAAGAGGCAAGGAGATGTCGGAAGACGTGGATTTGGTGCATTGTCATCTTCCTCGTCTTTATCTTTCTCATCACGTAACCCCGATTTATCTTGTCTGTCTCTGATATTCTGCATTGTATTTATTTCCGAAAGTTCATACTGACAGTATCATCACTGTATTGGACATTCTGGAAATAACACAAGCATTTTGTACAGGAGTGACCATGGTCATTTTTTCCCCTAACCACATAATACATCTCTCATGCTTTCGACCCCTGTCCCACTACTATACTAACCATGGTCATTGGGAAAGTAAATTTTAGAAAATCTAGAGCACTTAATTAAACTGGGGGGGATCAATTATTTTGTGAGTCAGTCCCTTATACTGGCTAATAGTGGGACGGGGATTGATAATGGTCATCCTGTTTAAATGAATTTGCGTGAGTTTACATGTCGAACTTTGACCTTTTAAAGGATCAAATGAATTTGATTTTTTTTTGCAGAATCCTCTCAATAATTGCTATATACGCAACCCCGCACGACTACATGTACCGAACCGAGCGATATCGTTACTATTACACTCATTGCAATTTTTTTAACTGCCATAGACATTATTACTAAATAAATAAATAAATAATTATTGTAATAAACGAGCGTGCGTGGAATGACACATTAGGTTGGAGCCAAGATTCCAGAGTATAGATCAATGTTCAATGCATTCTATAGAATTGTTAAATCTTCCTTTGATGTAGAAAAAATCATCTGTGACTATATATATAGCACTGAATTGTAATCTCCCCAAGGGACGAAAAGATATACTTGAGCGACTCCTAGCGGTTGATATTGTGACGCATCATAGTTTTCTGCGGGGACCTTTCTACTTGTGCGAGTGCCTCTGCCGGAACGGAATGTTGCTAGCATGTATTTAAATAGGTCCATTTTAAACAAAAGGATAACACTAGAGAGCTTTGTTTCAATATGCCCCTATAACCAGATATCAACAACAGGACAACAATACGGAGCTATGTCTCAACTCGCCCCTAACTATATACATCAAAACGATATGTAACAACAGAGAGATTCGTTTCAGTACTCCCCTAAATAACACATCTGCATTCTGCATGGCTCAATGCTATTTCTATAATAATAATTCTTTCGCTGTGATTTTATATTTTATCCTGCTTTCCTACAAATTATTTAAAGATATTCAAAAAAAATTACGACAGTAACAAAAATGCTTATAAAAATGATGCTGCATGATTGTTCCAAATTTCTAATTCATTTAATATTTTAAACCTTTCGTTTTGGCAGCTTGGAAAATATTTCAAATGTTTTGTAATTTTCTATTTTTAGTGTAATCATTATATGATATAGAATCAATATTGTTTAATACGTAGAAGTGAGTGGATGATGGAAGATGGAATAATGGATTTAGCCAAAAGATGAAAAAATTAAAGAAGTTTTCAAAAAGATCAAAGAAACGAAAATCAGGTAAAAAGAAAGGAAAGACCAAGGAAGTTCAAGCACCGAAAACCCCTGGGAAAAATGATGCTAGTCCTGCCCCTGATTCTGATTCGAGTAATTCGAGTAGTACTACTAGTCCTAGTGTCAAATCATTGGTGAAAATCTCTGTGGGCAAGAGTAAATCAAAAGCCAAATCCCAGTCTTCTGCTGGTAGTAGTTTAAATTCCAAAAAGAATAATGACAACAAAAAATCTGGCAAGAAAAAAAAGTCAAATAAGAAAACGTTTAATAAGAACAGACCACAAAATCAGGAAAGTACGGATGAAGTAAGTACCATATCTCCGAATTATAGTGAACAGTCCCACTTGATTGAGCTGCAGAATACATGAACATCAAAATATCGGCCAAAGACTATCGGCTAAAAAAACAAAATATCGGCTAATGAGAGCATCGGCCAAAATTTGAAATAACGCAAATTGCATTCAAGCGCATCAGTTTCAAGCCCATTATTATCAATGAAGCAAAACACTGCATTTATGAGACTATTCCATTATGTGACTTTTACATGCGACACAAATTTGAGGAATCCTGTATACTAATTTACTGATACTTTTACTAATTTACGATTTACTAATACTTTAATTTTTACCCTTTGAACGGGCACTCCGGAACGTTCAAAAAAGTGGGGGGACTTTAAAATTTGTTTTCGTTACTTTGCTATTAGGCACATACAAATGTATGCATGTACATGTGTATAGGGTTACACATTATTTTTCGTTAGTTAGCTCATATAAGCATGTAAAATATAGAACTTTTAACGTTTGTTCCAATTTTTTAAAGAACAAGTTTTCATAGAAAACACTAACTAAATCTCATATATTAGAAACATTTTCTTACACACACTAAATATTATCAGTACAGTGTGGCTAATATGATCAGTCATAATCTTTTAACCACCATGATTAAATTGTAACTTTGGGTAAATCTTCTATCAACAAATGGCAGACATACAATTATTTAAAATGCAAGGCTGAAACGCGTTATTATAATTAAATTATTTTGTGATCAATTCTAATAAAATAATGTACCTACCATGCTTCAGGATGGTCCAAACATTTTGACCGTATCGTGGTAATCGATCAAATAATTAATTATTAAGTTTGAATGTTTCACGTGCAGGTGACCAAAATCTCCAAAAAATAGCCTAAAAGTACGCTCATTTTCTTGAATGGCTCATTTAATCGTACTAATAATTAACCCATTCGATTATAAAAATAATTCGTTACCGGTGCTCTACTTTAATGAGAAAGTGTCGCTGTTATGAATCTATTTAAATTACACTGGAAGACTAAAACGCTGAAAGAAGTAGTTACAGCCTTTCTTGCAAAAAATGCAAGCGACATAATAGCGTGCTTTCCTTGAATTTCTTTGAAAATGCGTTCATTTAAATATTTTACAATCAATTCTAGTAATTTTACCGAAGTTGTCCAGCACAATGCATATTAATAAGGACAATTTCAAAACATGCCTGACTCGCAAACATTTGATCAGCGTAAACTTTAATTATTAGGTGGGCATGTTCCTGTGCATTGAAGTCATGATCTGCAAACAAAATTAATGGGGTAAACAAAAATGTTTTGGCTTGGCAAAAGCATTTGCACTTTAACTGGCAGATAAAAAAGTTCCTGTAATTTCAAGTAAAACAAACTATGCGTACCTGGGATTACTGGATCCCGGCTTGACTGTACTGTCTCTGCAGTACTGGATGCATTTGGGTGTGCCAGTTCATCAGTGCTGTCACAACACAGGACATCTGCTGTATCACCCAGTCTAACAGCGTCGTCAACAATGGCGTGACACTCTTGAGCTAAACATAGTTAAAGCAAACAAAATAGAAACAAAAATGAAGCACGAAGTAAACAATAACGATTTACATTGAAAATCAGATCCCGATGGCTCGTCATTAATCCCCGCGATATCCTGCAAAGGCGCCTGGGCAGCTAAATCCTGTCAGAGGAAAAGGAAACAATTTAGATTTACTAGGATTGTACACATCAATAACTTGCAATATAGACTTTATACTTGGAGATTAAAATATGGAGAAATAATTACTCTTAGTTGAAGGTATGCCTTCGTTGGCAAGTTGACACGGTTGTATCGGCCATACGCTTTACCAGTGTCCTTGAATTCCTTGTCCAGGGCTGCCTGCGTTGTCCGGGTCAGACGCAGATCGTCAGGTTCCGGGATTGGTGGGATCAGAATACTTTTCCTCATTTTAATCTACAAAGATATTAGATAATACGTAAATAAAAACTTGGCTAATAACTCAACTCAAAGATATTAAAATGTCAAGATATGAAAAGCATAGTGAAGAAAGGATAGAGTTAACAAATAGCGACTGAACTGTCATGCTGCGAGTTATTCAAACATGCTTTTGCGGAATTTTTCGGCCTATTAGTATAACATGTTGAGGCTAGAATGCCGGAGTACAGATTTTGAGATAGTTTGCAGCGGGACAATTACGTTTATGCAGTAAACAAAAACACACGACACAAAACAAATTGTCCCCCCGCCCACCCACCTCCCATTGACCATCCTGAAACTACAAAGTGTCAATTTTAGCAATTTTACAGAACACATTATACCGAAAATAATTAAAGCCAAAACTGAATGCTTACAGTTGCAATTGCCTCAATTCAACATCCACGTCATTGGTATTTGCTCTATTGATGTGACAAGGTGAGTGGATGTCGGAGTGGAGTTTGGTTTGCTCTTCCCAAATCAGGTCTCAGAAATAAAATCCGACTACGAACTCAAAAGTTATACCACAACATAGGTCTTTCATCGGTCCCAAAAAATTTTCAAACCTTTTTAAAAAATTCAAAATTTAAAATTTTGACAAGGTGAGTGGATGTCGGAGTGGAGTTTGGTTTGCTCTTCCCAAATCAGGTCTCAGAAATAAAATCCGACTACGAACTCAAAAGTAATACCACAACATAGGTCTTTCATCGGTCCCAAAAAATTTTCAAACCTTTTTAAAAAATTCAAAATTCAATATTTTGACAAGTGGAGTGGATGTCGGAGTGGAGTTTGGTTTGCTCTTCCCAAATCAGGTCTCAGAAATAAAATCTGACTACGAACTCAAAAGTTATACCACAACATAGGTCTTTCATCGGTCCCAAAAAATTTTCAAACTTTTTTAAAAAATTCAAAATTCAATATTTTGACAAGGTGAGTGGATGTCGGAGTGGTGTTTGGCTTGCTCTTACCAAATCAGGTCTCAGAAATAAAATCCGACTACGAATTCAAAAGTTATACCACAACATAGGTCTTTCATCGGTCCCAAAAAATTTTCAAACCTTTTTAAAAAATTCAAAATTCAAAATTTTGACAAGGTGAGTGGATGTCGGAGTGGAGTTTGGCTTGCTCTTCCCAAATCAAGTCTCAGAAATAAAATCCGACTACGAACTCAAAAGTTATACTTCAACATAGGTCTTTCATCGGTCCCAAAAAATTTTCAAACTTTTTTAAAAAATTCAAAATTCAATATTTTGACAAGGTGAGTGGATGTCGGAGTGGAGTTTGGTTTGCTCTTCCCAAATCAGGTCTCAGAAATAAAATCCGACTACGAACTCAAAAGTTATACCACAACATAGGTCTTTCATCGGTCCCAAAAAATTTTCAAACCTTGTTAAAAAATTCAAAATTTAAAATTTTGACAAGGTGAGTGGATGTCGGAGTGGAGTTTGGTTTGCTCTTCCCAAATCAGGTCTCAGAAATAAAATCCGACTACGAACTCAAAAGTTATACCACAACATACGTCTCTCATCGGTCCCAAAATATTTTCAAACCTTTTTAAAAAATTCAAAATTCAATATTTTGACAAGGTGAGTGGATGTCGGAGTGGAGTTTGGTTTGCTCTTCCCAAATCAGGTCTCAGAAATAAAATCCGACTACGAACTCAAAAGTTATACCACAACATAGGTCTTTCATCGGTCCCAAAAAATTTTCAAACTTTTTTAAAAAATTCAAAATTCAATATTTTGACAAGGTGAGTGGATGTCGGAGTGGAGTTTGGCTTGCTCTTCCCAAATCAGGTCTCAGAAATAAAATCCGACTACGAACTCAAAAGTTATACCACAACATACGTCTCTCATCGGTCCCAAAATATTTTCAAACCTTTTTAAAAAATTCAAAATTCAATATTTTGACAAGGTGAGTGGATGTCGGAGTGGAGTTTGGTTTGCTCTTCCCAAATCAGGTCTCAGAAATAAAATCCGACTACGAACTCAAAAGTTATACCACAACATAGGTCTTTCATCGGTCCCAAAAAATTTTCAAACTTTTTTAAAAAATTCAAAATTCAATATTTTGACAAGGTGAGTGGATGTCGGAGTGGAGTTTGGCTTGCTCTTCCCAAATCAGGTCTCAGAAAAAAAATCCGACTACGAACTCAAAAGTTATACCACAACATACGTCTCTCATCGGTCCCAAAATATTTTCAAACCTTTTTAAAAAATTCAAAATTCAATATTTTGACAAGGTGAGTGGATGTCGGAGTGGAGTTTGGCTTGCTCTTCCCAAATCAGGTCTCAGAAATAAAATCCGACTACGAACTCAAAAGTTATACCACAACATAGGTCTTTCATCGGTCCCAAAAAATTTTCAAACTTTTTTAAAAAATTCAAAATTCAATATTTTGACAAGGTGAGTGGATGTCGGAGTGGAGTTTGGCTTGCTCTTCCCAAATCAGGTCTCAGAAATAAAATCCGACTACGAACTCAAAAGTTATACCACAACATACGTCTCTCATCGGTCCCAAAATATTTTCAAACCTTTTTAAAAAATTCAAAATTCAATATTTTGACAAGGTGAGTGGATGTCGGAGTGGAGTTTGGCTTGCTCTTCCCAAATCAGGTCTCAGAAATAAAATCCGACTACGAACTCAAAAGTTATACCACAACATACGTCTCTCATCGGTCCCAAAATATTTTCAAACCTTTTTAAAAAATTCAAAATTCAATATTTTGACAAGGTGAGTGGATGTCGGAGTGGAGTTTGGCTTGCTCTTCCCAAATCAGGTCTCAGAAATAAAATCCGACTACGAACTCAAAAGTTATACCACAACATAGGTATTTCATCGGTCCCAAAAAATTTTCAAACCTTTTTAAAAAATTCAAAATTTAAAATTTTGACAAGGTGAGTGGATGTCGGAGTGGAGTTTGGTTTGCTCTTCCCAAATCAGGTCTCAGAAATAAAATCCGACTACGAACTCAAAAGTTATACCACAACATACGTCTCTCATCGGTCCCAAAATATTTTCAAACCTTTTTAAAAAATTCAAAATTCAATATTTTGACAAGGTGAGTGGATGTCGGAGTGGAGTTTGGTTTGCTCTTCCCAAATCAGGTCTCAGAAATAAAATCCGACTACGAACTCAAAAGTTATACCACAACATAGGTCTTTCATCGGTCCCAAAAAATTTTCAAACTTTTTTAAAAAATTCAAAATTCAATATTTTGACAAGGTGAGTGGATGTCGGAGTGGAGTTTGGCTTGCTCTTCCCAAATCAGGTCTCAGAAATAAAATCCGACTACGAACTCAAAAGTTATACCACAACATACGTCTCTCATCGGTCCCAAAATATTTTCAAACCTTTTTAAAAAATTCAAAATTCAATATTTTGACAAGGTGAGTGGATGTCGGAGTGGAGTTTGGTTTGCTCTTCCCAAATCAGGTCTCAGAAATAAAATCCGACTACGAACTCAAAAGTTATACCACAACATACGTCTCTCATCGGTCCCAAAATATTTTCAAACCTTTTTAGAAAATTTAAAATTCAAAATTTTGACAAGGTGAGTGGATGTCGGAGTGGAGTTTGGCTTGTTCTTCCCAAATCAAGTCTCAGAAATAAAATCCGACTACGAACTCAAAAGTTATACCACAACATACGTCTCTCATCATTCCCAAATCATTTTCAAACTTTTTTAAAAAATTCAAAATTTTGACAAGGTGAGTGGATGTCGGAGTGGAGTTTGGCTTGTTCTTCCCAAATCAAGTCTCAGAAATAAAATCCGACTACGAACTCAAAAGTTATACCACAACATACGTCTCTCATCATTCCCAAATCATTTTCAAACTTTTTTAAAAAATTCAAAATTTTGACAAGGTGAGTGGATGTCGGAGTGGAGTTTGGCTTGCTCTCTCAGATTCGGATCTCAGAATTAAAATTCGGCTACAAACTCGAATGTTATTTTGCAACATTGGTATTGCATCGGTCTCAAAAATATATTGGCTGGTACTCGTTGCGTATGGGTAATCCCTGCGCATTGAGTTTTAGTTGGGAGATTGCGTTGGAATTTACCTATGGCCCTTGTGAATTTTATAGAAGTGCCAGAAGTGATAACTTTCTCTGTAGTATGTTTATGTTTTCGTCTTCTAACTCGCAACCTATGGGTAATCCCTATGGCTTTGAGTTTTATAAATTTCACACGCGTTCTGTAGAATTATTCTAATGGAGTAAGCAGGCATGCACAGAAAAACGGGAAATGATGCAATAGAAAGAAAGCAGCATGAAAAAAATTTAGTTTTTGACTTACGCTTCAAGTAATGAGTGGCTCCAAAAATTGAAGAGAGAGAATACGGGGCAGTCCTTACTCCTGAAACTCAAAAATTAAAAACCAGCAACACACGAAAGATTCAAGAATGTCACAAATAAATATAATGCAACCCAGTTCAATTTAAAATAGTAAAATGTAAAAATTATTAGCAACGATAATAAATTCGAAGCAATCTAAATTCTCAACGGAAACAAAATAGCTAAAGAAAAAGTCAACAAAAAATTTTTGTCGCAAAAGTTAGCAAGTAAATATTCGCAGGAAAAGCACAAACAAATCTCAACAGCCAAAGCACACAAAATTTCAACAAAATCACAGCATTTAATCGCGAGATTCTCTACGATAAATAACTGAAATGTCAAAAATTCACTGAAAAAAAATTCAAGAAGTTGATCTGCAGCTTGGAAACACTCGAATGAGTACATACATGATGATTTAGTTATGCGCTTGTAGATTTTGAATCGCGGCTTAGATGCGTACATTGTGGTCGTAGATGTGGCAGGCTTTAGCGTCACGTTACAAGCCGATGGCCGACGAATTCTCATAGGCCGGTATTTTGTCTGCCATGCAGAATACTGTTTTGAACAAAACAGCTGAGAGAATTTTTATACCGTCCATGTTCAATGTGGATCACGAAATTCACGAAACGACAGAGGCACAAGTTTTGAATCGACGAAGAAATTGCTGCTCCAAACGATGCAAGCTCTGCTTCTTCGTGGGCGGCCTTTTTTTCATAGTTCTCATTGTAACTGCTACCTCGATTGCATTGGTCACCATGAAGGACGAGATATTTGAAGGGCCTTTTTTCAAGCCAGGAAATTCCTCCTCTAACTGTAAACCATGCCCTGTGGACTGTCAATGTGGAAGATATGAAGTTGAGGCCTGAACTTGCTAATGTTTTCCGTACATTTGTTTTTGAATCTTAATTTTTTATAGTAAGTTTCGGCAAAATCCTTTGCAAAACTTTCTTCAAAAACTGTTAGGGACGATTATAAAACACGTTAATAAATATTGTTAAATTATATAGCCAACCGTGTTCAGGAATTAATTTAATAACTTCGAATACTCTGTTGAAAAGTGTTCCCCTTCAAATTTTATCCGTATGTATGGAAAAAGAAACAAATCTAACATCGGTATCTCTTACAGCGAATTTATTGTCGTATCGGTGTAATTATTTCTAACAAAAAATCTTAAACACACCGTAGTGGTAAATATAATCTCCCTCAATTTTATCTCGAACGGGAGCTCCTGCAGGTGACGCCAGACTTCTTAAATAGAGATTTTTGAACCCCTGCAAAACCTTATCCTTTTCAGCGAGACTCAAGTCCGGTTGTAAGTACCTCCTCATCAAGCAAATCGCTGGCTCAAAGATCCCAAAATTCTGGCCATAATTCCAACTCCGTTGAACAAACTCCACTTCATAGTTTTTAAATCCAGCGTCAGTGAAGAAACTTCGCCATAGTTGGTCCTGCCTCGCTCGACTCGGTATCTTTATAAATTTCTCATTTTCAATTCTTTCAGCCTCAGGAAGAAACTCGTTGAAATCGACGGTTAAGATAATGTTCGCGCTGCACCTCCCTCCAGGCCTCGCTAACCGATACAAATTTTGCATCGTTTGAGGACGACTCTCTTCCGGAACCCAGTGGAGCACGCGGTTCGACCAAACTAAATCCACTTGACCTTCGAGTTTTTGTCCAGGTCTTCAAATGGGACGCTAATGTCTTGCACAAAGTATTCGATTGACTCGTCCGTGTTGGTTTTAATTGCAAATTCCACCATTGAGGGGTCAACGTGTATTGCTATGATCCGGTCGTGCGGCAGCTTTGTAGACTAGTGACGAGTGACGTTCCCAGTGCCACATCCAATGTCCAGGATTATATTTGCTCTGAAATAAAATTAATACTAATAATAATAAAATTAATTAATAGTGTGGTTTATACTCCGATATACCCGAGGGCCTTACAGAGTCTTATACACTTCTTTTCACTCCGAAAAGTAAAATTAATTTAAATGGAATATATTTGAACATGCATCTCACATATAGAGTTTGGGGAGTTTAGATTTTCAAATAGTTAACAAAGCTAAACGTATTCAAGTTAATATATTAAGTTAATAATATACTCATATTCGTTTATTTTGTATAACAAAAATTTCCTCTTGATTTCTACCTTGTCACACCATCCTGTGCAATTCTGTGAAGGGCCTCGTCCGAATCACGAGTTTCTGCCCCGTTATTTTTAAATTATCCTTCTGGTGACGGCCCCTTATAAGATGGTGTCGTCCGTGGGTCCGTATGTCCCGCAGTTTTCCTCTGATACTACTTGACCGATTTGGTTCAAAATTTCTATGAACATTCTTAGACGAATTCGTCGGATGATTTCGTAATTGGTTGAAATCGGTAAATGTATTCGTACGTAAAAATAAGACAAGATCTCTGCGTTCTCCCGAACAGTTCCACGGATTTCAATAAAATTTGCATACGCTAACCAATTCCGTACTGGTAACACTTTTTTTAAATTATCAAAATATTTTTTACACATTTTTAACGGGAAGCTTTGAGTGAGTTCAACGTAATACAATAAAGGGAGTATGGAGAAATCGCCGTAGCTGAAGCTGACCTACGCAACAGCCTTAAATAATCTCGATGATTTATCATTTGACAATTTACTTGATTGACATAAGCTTTGGTAGGTCTGAAGTGCATTATACGAATCCAATCTATGTACTCAAACCCTCGCACTCACATACGCTACGTCTTTCATCAACAGCCCGTATGTGTCTGTATACTCACGAAAATGTTTTGTTTTTCCCTAACGAGCAGTTACCCACATCAGCATCCGCGAATTGCTAATTGGTTAGCAGAACATTATCGAAAGCCTGCCTTCTTTTCGCTGTTTAATGATTAAAGATGTGAGTAATAATCTAATGGGATGCTGACCGTTGTTATTGTATACTGCACTCGTGTCTTCAAGCAACTCACAACACGGGCTGATTTTTACTTTCCAGGTGACAGGATATGTAGCATGGTAGGTAGCATGGTAGGTGGCAGGATATGTAGCATGGTAGGTGGCAGGATATGTAGCATGGTAGGTGGCAGGATATGTAGCATGGTAGGTGGCAGGATATGTAGCATGGTAGGTAGCAGGATATGTAGCATGGTAGGTAGCATGGTAGGTAGCATGGTAGGTAGCATGGTAGGTAGCATGGTAGGTGGTAGGTAACATGGTAAGTAAAATGGTAGGTAGCATGATAGGTGGTAGGTGATAGGTAGTATTGTGGCCGGGAAAGTAAAACTCAGGCCTCACACGTGTCAATATGGTCGCTCTGCCTAAAAACAAAATTGAATTTTGTTGATCATTGTTACTGAAATTTCGAAGCTTCAACCTACATGTGTGTTTAAATCAGTGCTCGGCACGGGTACGAAAAATCGGTACCCGTACCCGTATTCGTACCCGAAGTGTGGGTATTGCAATATCTGGTATCTATACCCGTACCCATACCCGAGTATCCGGGTACAAATTTTTCATACCCGTACCCGCAATGTAATCTCAAACCATGTACCTGTACCCGCATTGTACCCGTACCCGAAAAATACTCGAAAATTGTACCCGTACTCGGGTATCTCAGTGTCGTACCCGTACTCGTACCCGGGTACTTTATATCCAGATTTATCCAAATGAAGTACATAGTACGTTGTGTGTAATAATGTATGACAGCTTAGTGTGTAATTTTGACTAGCTAGAGCGGTATTTGATATTGTATATTTTCATTGAAGAGTAGAAAAACTGGAAGCGTTTTTTATTAGAAATAAAATTAACTTGCATACTTGCAGATTCATTGAAATATTACCTATCGTACAAAATTTAGCTGAATCCTATTCTCCATTTCTTCTATTTTGTTATTGTTCCTCGTTTGTGTTTATTTATTTACACTTCCTAAAACCTGTTTCCCTAAAAGCATATATTTTAGCTACACAGTCTAAAATACATTTACTTTATGTGTTATGGTCAAGAGTATTAACACTAAGCTATATGCACTCTAGAAACACTAAATATACGGACAGAAGTTTCCAACGTATGGGCATGATGGTATACAATTCATCAAAATGTCCTTATTCTCAACGTATCCAAATACTCGGGTACAATGGTCGTGGGTACGAGTAAATTACCCTATTATACCCGTACCCGGTGGGTATATACCCATTTTGAAATCCTTGTACCCGTACCCATACCCGTATCCGTACCCGAAATTTCGAGCCGACCAAAGTGTACCCGGGTAGTACCCGAAATTGGTCGGGTACACAAAATCAGTACCCGGGTAGTACCCATACCCGTACCCGTACCCGTTTACCCGAGTATTACCCATACCCGTGCCGAGCACTGGTTTAAATTAATTGGCGGTTCATTGACTTCCTGTTTATTGGTAAGACTTCGGCATCAAGCAACTTGCAAATATGCCTTGATATACTTACCCTAATTTAATCAAATTGGTTGCTATAATTCTACAGTAAAGTAGTTCTGTTCTATTGTAATATTCAGGAGTCCGTAATATGTAATTGCAAATTCCGTTGGAACATAAATCAATAAATACTTAGGGAGTCAAATTGCTTTAAATGGAAAGTTTAAATATTTTTTTATCCATTTTATATTTTCAAACAAGTTTATTGAATAGACGTAGTATGTATGTTACATCAAGGTTGACATTACAAAATGTTTAACTTGCAATGAGTTTTTAAGTTTTATTTACAGTACTTACTCATTATAAAGAATTATTTAATATTATATAGAACCGCCTGTACTTTAGAGTAAAATGTGAAAGTTTACAACGTGAAGTGACGGGTATTGACAACAGGGTGGTTAGGAGTTTATATCGGGGATTCCTCACGCCAGGTGGCCCAAGCTATCGCAGTTAATTTCGGAATCTTGCTATATTTTTTTAACAACAGACAAAAGACTTGATAAAAACTTCCACAATAATAGTTGCATTTCGAAATCGAACTCCCGCACGTGAAACCAGACCACTTAAATAGAGAACCTTACAAAACTACGTGTAACAAAATTGATATAACATTTTGGGCGGTGTAAAAATTCCATATTTTTCTTGCAGTATCTGTGAAATTCAACGCTAAGATTGTTCCAACTACATTCCAAAATGATATTCTAATTGCTACGCAATCTTAAAACAAAACTCAACAAAATTATCATTCTCAAAATGCACAATTTACCGAAGGGTTAAAAATTTTGAAAATGTGAAAAATTTCATTGTAGGGTCTATTATGCAGGAGTAACATGCAACTCGTAACCAAAATTTGGTAAAATCTTGCTTTGATTTTGTAAATTATAATTTCAGTACGAGTAGTGCCACAGACCACTCAGCAATGGAACTGCACAGCGTCATAATCATGTGTTTATCCACAAAGTAAAGTGATCCCACGTGGATGTTAATAGGTGTCAAAGACTGAAATGATTTCCTCAAAAACCGGGTTCTGGACCTCCTCAAACAGGAGTTCAACAACTTCACGGATGTACAATGGATTTGACCCGCAAAATGAAAAGTCAAAATCAGGTAAAATATAATACAAACTGAAATCAATCCGAACACCGCTTTGTTGAGCCCTGTTAGCTTAAAGAAAGAATAATTAAACATTACAGATAAAAAAATACTTAAGAATTTGGTCACTGGCAGGACTGAAGGTGCATACGCAATTTCTATTATGTGATATATGAGCGAGAATTGACGATAAGCGTTTAGTAATCTTGTAGCCTCCGTTGCTGAGAGATAAGAAATTGTCTTGTTAGATTGGCTGCAAATTACAAATCAAATCTTCATTAAACCGTCATTACAGATGAATCACCTTTGAATTAGAAACATACATGTCAAGAATTCTGCAACCCCAGACGACGTTAAACATTCCAAGGGTCACGTAAATAAACAAGCTGATCAGTTCAACAGTCATTACATAGACGCAAGACAGCCATTGTAGAGACACAGAAATAGTATATGCCAAACCCTCAGGGCAAACATTCCCTTGTACAATAAGAACGGGGCATTGAGAGAGCATCATTGGCGCAACGGCAATTAAAATGACGAACAACACTTTTAAATAATACAACGAGAAAATTACAAGACCTAGTCCTTGTTTAATTCTAACCATATTTGAAGTGTCTAAGGAGACGAATGCTTCCGATACTTTTAACATCGTCTTATGTGCCGACAAAGCTTTAAGCATTTCTTCCGATTTAAAAAACAAAGTGACTGACATGACCGATGTTATACAGTAGCCTACACTAATCACTAGTGAAAACATAAAATATATCAGGTTTGATTCTGACTCAAGCCTATCCTTCCAGTGTACCGTAGATTGTTTTGCAAAAATAATGAAGACAACAGTGTGAAGGGACAAATTGAGCGTCCAGCCGTACTTCCGATGTAGAGACTTTGCTAACACAACTTCCTGATTTTCGGAATCCCATTCGAAAGGTATACTACGGAGATTTATTCCCCAAGTAAACCCTTTCAAAATGTAATTATTTGTAAGTTGGCTTATGAGAGGATTGGATTTCTGTCGAATAAGCTTTTTCGCCCTAAAAGGATCTTTGGCACAAATCATTGAGCAGTGTAACCATTCCCCGATTTGAGTCTGAGACAATCTTGCTAGAAACTTTTTACCGCAAATGCAATAAGACATTGTTGCATCGATCGGAATCGGAAGCTTAATGATAACGTCGGAACTACTCTCACATGTGCCAATGTAAAAGCTCCGTCTAAAAACGAATGTCATTCAAAGGGGGTTTACTGGCTTTCTTAAAAATGTAATCTTCTTGAATTACCATTCCTTCATTTCACAACTGGTAATATCACAGAAATTTCTACCTCTGTTTGTAGTCAAACTAACCATAATTTTACAGGAAAGTACTTCCGTAATAGCTGCGTTATTGAGGAGTATGTCATATTTAACTGAGAGTTTCAGGAGCTTTTAAATTAATACATGGTTAGGAAGTCAAATTGCACAAATTTGAAGGTATGAATATTGTGTGCTACACATTTATCTATATATCTAATATCCCGACAATTTACAACTATTTTTTTGGAATGGCTGGATCATAATTTTGTTACATCTATTGGATAATATTGTATCTTTAGTTTTTATAAATCTTATTTTATTTAGTCACCAGTCATTACATAGAACTTATTTTATATTTTATACCGTTCATTGGCTCTTGATTGCAAATTCTATGAGCTCCATGAATTCCATAGTTCAATTGAATTAACAGAAAATTTCTCCATTGCTGAAAATATATCTGCTGCTAATTCATCGGGACATCTTTGTAAACATACGACTAGTGACGTTGCCACTTGTACACCCCATGTCCAAAATTATATTTGATTTTTGTGTTTTCAATAGATATTACGGATAATTGGATTGTAAAATAAATACATAAAAGATGCAGAAAACCACTTGGACCATTGCTTCGCCAAGATCAATCTAACAATAAGCAACATAGATAAATCTTGATCACTTGGGGTACTTTGGGCATTTTCGTTTGAGGGCAAATTAGGCAGAATCTTGGAATAACACAGCAGAATTGATAAAACCGATTTGATAGTCTGCAATTTGGGAGGCGTTCAAAAATACCTTACCGAGTATTTTCATTTTGAATTACATTTGTCACAGCATAGAGCTATGTGTTAAGTTTTACTATTTGAATTTTAATTTCAGCGCTATTCCACGCGCCCAAACATTGGCATCTGGGAACACATTTGTGACATTTTTAGCTAACCGGGCAAAGACTGCATCGCATTTTCAATCGATATACCCTAGTTGTACGATACATTTTCGTGGTCATACATGTAAGTAAAATAAGCAACAAAAAATATTACAGCAAGTCTTCGTAAGATCGATACTTTTCCAGCAGTTTGGGAGAATGCACAAAGCGACATGAAAGCACAAAAACGATTTCTGTATTCATCTTGCAAAAATCTCTTCAGAACAAAAGATCCTGTATACATGCAACAAATAATCGAAGTTCAGTCGCTTTCCAACCGTTATGTTCTGCAAGCTCGATGTTTTGCTTCAAATTTGAAGCAAATACTAAAGTTTTATGATATGAGGGATGAAATTTGGGTTTTCTGAACTGCGGATGTTTTATACATATTTCGGAATATATTGTTTTCAACTGTGCCACACTAGTATTAGCGCAACTTTAGGAAATATCGTTTGGATTGTCTTAGCCTGCGGGTTAAATGTCACGCGATCTCTGTAGTATATATGTATATTATAATCCCTTTATAGAAAGTGAAACTTTCTTATGTACGAGTGTGTGTATTAAGTCCGTCCGTCAGGCATTCCCAGAGCTGTTTTCAGGTAGCCAAAAACCAAGACCCGCACCTGACCCGCACCTGAAATATCAGGTTAATTTTTTTCTTCCTCAGCTTCCGAGTTAATATCCGCACCTGTCAGGTATTTTTGAGGCAGGTATTGTTTGGCTACCCGTACCTGAAGAAATACCTAACGTGCGGATCTCAAAACCAACCCGAACGCGACTTTCACGTATTTTGGCAAAACAAACTTATAATCATATATTCTATTCTAATACTTTATTAAAGTAAATATCACTTATTCACAAATAGCGTGAAGTTACAAATGCGTAAATTTGTATTAATTTTAAGTGACAAGCACCACAAAAAGAATGAAAACAGCCAGTATAAGCTTCCCCAAGCGTTTTATGAGCGATAACATCAGTACGAGACCGCAGAAAATCATCACGCTTTTCAAATGGTAACCAAGCCTTATGGCGCAACCACACACGAAATATATTCCATTTTGATGACGTCTGCTACAACGTTATCATGAAATTAATTAGCAAATTTGAATGTTTGTTAATTAATTGATGTGGCAGCTCTCGTGCATACTAACTATCACAAGTTAGATTATCGCCTGATAAATGCCTGCAATTGGATGTTCGGGTTCAGGTATTTTGAATTTGTCGTACCCAACTTGTACTTGAAATTGAGCTCAGGTATATTTTTTTAAACCCGAACTTGATCGTAACCTGACCTGTACTTTCAGGGGGTCTTGATCTACCCGCACTTGACACAAATCTCAGGTTACTTTTTTTGTAGCTGACCCAAACTTGACCTGAACCCGACCCGACGGGTATTTTTCAGGTACTAACTGATACCTGCAAGCTGTTCTGGTCATTCCGTCAGTCTACAAAATCTTGTGGTAGCCATTTCATTACAACAGAACGACGTACAGACATGTTACCTTTACCAAATCATTGGTCATAAAATCTAGTTCTGCCTTCTGATAACTTCGGTGAACTAGGGTGAACCGTTTGACCAAAAGTATCTTGCATTTGATATACTTTTTACAACGGATTGAAGTAAGGATATGTGACCTTTGCAGATTACCATCCAAATCTATTTCCCGACCTTACTATAAATCTTTTAATACAAGTTTCAATTTCCTGCACATGCAAACGAAGTTTGCCCGGTTCAGTACAGTACACGGAATTTTGCAATTATCGGGCCAGTAGTAAGCATTATGCCCCGTAACACGAGATGAAGAATCAAGTGTAAGTATCACCTACGAAATTTTTGTATTTAATTAGATATTGTTTATTATTGAATTATACTACATGACGAATACCATATTTCACTGATAAAATTTTCTTTAATAGTTTCACCTTATTTTGGATCTGGGAACCCAGGTAAATTTCTGTTATAAATGGAGCCGAATTTGTTACATTCAAAACACATCCTTTTATCGGCAAGGACTGATTGTTGCTACTTCTTGAACTTGGAACTCCATCGATAGGAAAATCCAGCAGTAATTCGTACTCCAAAATCATTCCGGTAGCATTCGATAATCTGCTTAACCCATTTTCATATTCCAATGTGGCAATTTTTGCCCTGTTCAGCATCTCTGGTTAAAGTTGTCCTTGGTACTTTTTAAAAACAATAGTTGTGTTAGAGTATTCTAATTTAAAATTTGTTTACCCACTCTCAAAATCTAATTGAAAATTTGGTCGATTCACACTCCATTATTGCTGAACGAACATATCTGTTGGATTTTTCACGGAATGGCCCGGAACATGAATTTTACGAAGATATGTTGTAAACAGAACAATCGTTACATGAAGAATTACTTAAAGTACTGTTGATTGGATCTGCGTCTCTGCTATAAACTGATTATGATCATGGAGATGAAAACAAAACTATTTACCAATTTCTTGCCGGAGACTTTTCTTGTGGTTGTTCTTCCTTTTCGATTTAACACATATATTTTCATTTCGGGTTATGTCAATCGAATTACCTTTTTGTTGTTGCAAAACGTCCTATAGCATAATTACAATACAGAACCCAGAAATGGAAGAAACGCTACTATAGTTATCGCGTCGATATTGATTCGTGGCTTCAAGTTGACTCCCCAGTGTATATGTACATAGTTTCAAGGCAATTCTGATTTCCTGAAAACGTCAATTACATTGTCTAGCAGACCATATTGGTTCAATTATTTATTTCAACCACGGGTCACGGTTATAGAGAAAGCTGACTGAAATTTTCGAAAACCATGACTTTTCCGGAATCAAGTCAATTGCTGACCCATGTTTTCAATGCCTTAGAACATGTGCAAGAAAAATACATAGGTTCATAGACTCAACAAATTAACAAACAACTGCTTATTCTAATAATACAATCGAGTCGAGCAGCGTAAGCTATCCATGTAGACGGAGCGATGGCTTATCTTTCGTTATTCCTCTTATTGCTGACTTGAAATACTGCGTCGAGGATTTCTTGAATTAAAATTTTCCAAATGGCTACAAATTAAATATCTTCGACAAAGCAATTCGTCAGGTGCAACAAAACTTAACATAAAATACTGAAATATGCTGAACAACAACAATGTTCTTTCTTGTTTTTGTAGTTTTGCTTTGTAGTTAAAATTTCTTGTTGTTGACTGATAGCTCTAAAAAGGTATAGATTCGATGTAGATTACCCATGATTTGCAATTCGTTTTATTTCATAGCCAACATGTTTCATACAATAATTTGTACACGTACGTTTAATCATATATCAATTTTACCCCCAGCAGTTAAATCAAAGGGCAAGCCCACAATACGTGCGTTATGGTCACTTTCTAATTCAAACAATTATTCCTAGAATGATCTGTACTTGTAATGTGACCACAAAATATTTTTTAGATTGGCCTTCAGGAATAAAATCATGAGGCGAGCGGCGTGCCTCTAATACATAAATATATAAATTTTATAATAAACCGCCTCAAATTTTATGTAGGTCCCCCGGACGTAGGATTTAACTTTGGAAGATGTCGTTGGACTCCAATAAATCCTTTTAAACATTCCTAGAATCAAGCGTATTCAAGATGGACGTAAGACCATTCACGAAATATAGCAAGGTCAGAAACTGTTGCTTCCTTTTCTGTATTAGAACTTCCAATGTGGTCAACATTTCTGTTCCGTAAGGAATTCCGTTCGGTTCCAAAACAAACAAATAATATTGCTCCCGATTCCGTTCCGACTGTCGGGACAACGGAACATTTTAATCTAAATCGTTCGGAACAAACACGTAAAGTTTTGTTTCCGTCAAACTTTGTGTTTTGTTCCGGAATACGCGAACTTTTCTGTTCCGAACCTGCTCCGTTCCGAAGCAACCCGGAATTCTTCGCGATATATACATTATATATTATATAATTATACTACATGGGATCACAAATAATTATGTGCAAGTTTGTTATTCGATTATTAATAGTTTTTTTGTGTATTTTAAAATAGTACTGATTTTATTCTAAACATAGAATTGCAATCATTAATTGAAACAGCTAATTTTACTACTAAGAACCGCACGTCAGAAATTGCACCGGGATCGGAACGGAACAGAATAATTCCGAGTTCCGATGACATAAAGTATGTGTGACTTTTTCCGTACCGATGATCTTAACCGTCCCGGTCACAATATCGTCGGTAGAAGAGAGCATGTTCCGGTTTTGTCCCGATTGAATTAGGGAACCAAAAAAATGTCTCGAAAATGTTCCGTTCCGTTTCCGAACACGGAACTTCAGGATTTCGGAAACCTAAAGGAAGCTCTATTCTGTATTAGTGCTGTCCATGGGAGCAGGAGACACCCAGGTTTTTGGGAACAGGAACAGGAATGGGTGCGTACGGGAACACAAATTTTGTTCCCAAAACACTTTGGGAACGTTTGGGAACATAGAAATTGTTCCCGAAATATGGGAACGAAAGCGGGTTTGGGAACAGGAACAAGACTAGTAATTACCTGGTGTTTACATGATGTTTATAATATAAAAATACCTCACAAACAAAATATAATTTTAAAAGTACGTCATAACATATTAAATAAGTCACTCTTTCACACGTCATTATTTAACAAAATAATAAATTATAAGATTTCTTTAACACGTGGCAAAAATGGAATTCTCTGGAAAAACCCCAAATTGTAGCTCAGAAAACTCCAGCGTGCTTTTTTCCTTATCAGTTCAGCAAAAGTATAATGAAGGTGCTACTTGTTGATTGATTGATTGATTGATTGATTTATTAGATTTAGTTGGCAAGTCATACATAGAAATAAATCCATGATTTCCTATGACGGACAACATCTAAGAATAATATAGAATTTTTAGTAATTAAAATTTAGCTAACACAGTCAGAACTTCGTTTTAATAATATCCATCTTCTCAGGTCACTATAAAAGTTTATATTTTCCAAATCACGTAGGGATGGAGGCATCTTATTCCACATATGTATGTTACGAAATTTAATTGAACGTTCAAAACTTACGGACTTATGATATAAGGATTTGTACGTATTTCTATGCCTTACATTTAGAACATTTGGTTCATATGTGAACACGTCATTATATTTGTTACAAGTATTTTGAAATTTAAAATGATACCTGAGCTGATTGTGAGTCATATTGCTATACAGTATACGCTCATGTATAGTTAGTATATTAAATTTTTCCATGAGAAAGTTTTGCATTTCAGGGGTTACAAACATCCGTTCCCTATGCATACTAGTGCATACTATACGTTAGCTACTGTCATAGCTAATTTCATTTAATACTGTACTCTGGGCTGCGATAATTAATTTAGTGACTGTTACTGAATTATCATTTAAATTCGAATAGCTAAAAGTATTGGAGATGGCGTGCTGTTATTTATGTTTAATAGCGTCGAATTAGTATTTGGTTTTTTAATGCGGGGGCATATATGTGTAAGTTAATTGTACTTTCATTTTTCTGCTTGTCTTTAAGTAGGTACTTTTGGGAACAGGAACAGGAACATTCCTGTTCCTGCAGGAACAGGTCCAGGAACTTTGAATTGGTACCCATTTTTATGGGAACAGGAACAGGACTATTGCTTTAGTTCCTGAAAAAATGGGTATAGGTACAGGAACAGGTATGGGTACCGAATTTCCGTTCCCATGGACAGCACTATTCTGTATCTTACTCCTATGGTCTTGCTTTGATAATTATAATTTGAGTACAAGTACTGCCACAGACCACTCAGCAATGGAACTGCACAAAGTCATAATCATGTGTTTATCCACAAAGTAAAGTGATCCCACGCGGATCTTAATGGGTGTCAAAGCCTGGAAGGATTTCCTCACAAACAGGGTTCTGGACCTCCTCGAACAGGAATTCAACAACTTCACGGATGTACAATGGATTTGACCCGCAAAATGAAAAGCCTCAATCAGGGAAAATATAATACAAACTGAGATCAATCCGAACACCACTTTGGTGACCCCGGTTAGCTTAAAGAACGAATGATTAAACATTACACTTACAACAATACTTAAGAATTTAGTTATTGGGAGTACCCAAGGCGAATACACGTTCTGAATTATGTCGTATACGAGCTGGAATTGACGGTAAGCGCTTACTAATCTTGTAGCCTCTTTTTCTGTGGGATAAGAGAATGTCTGGTCAGATAGGCTGCAAATCACAATTCAAATCTTCATTAAACATTAGAAATGTCGTTTTAGAAAAGCTTTTGGTTAAAAGAAACATACACGGCAAGAAGTCTGGAACCCCAGACGACGTAAAACATTCCAAGGGCCATGTAAATATAGAAGCTGGTTATTCCAACGGTGCTTAAATAGACGCAAAGCACCCATTGTAGTGACACCGAAATAGTATATGCCAAACCCTCAGGGCAAAAATTCTCTTGTGTAGTAAGAACATGGTAAGTAAGACATTGGGAAATCATAATTGACGCAATGGAAATTAAAATCATGAAGAGTAGTAGCGAATAATACAACGAGAAAATTACAAGTCCTATTCCTGTTTTAGTTCTAATCATAGTATCAGTTTCTAAGGGAACGAATGCTTCCGATACTTTTAACAGTGTCTTATGCGCCGACAAAATTTGGAGCATTTCTTCAGATTTAAAAAACAAAGTGACTGACATGACCGACGTTATACAGTAGCTTACACTAACCACCAATGAAAACATAAAATACTTCAGATTTGATTCTGACTCAAGCCTGTCCTTCCAGTGTACCGTAGATTGTTTTGCAAAAACTATAAAGACAGCAGTGTAAAGGGACAAATTGAGCATCCAGCCGTACTTCGAATGTAGAGACTTTGCTAGCACAACTTCCTGATTTTCGGAATCCCATTCGAAAGGTATACTACGGAGGTTTATTCCCCAAGTAAACCCTTCCAAAATGTAATTATTTGTAAGTTTGCTTATGAGAGGATTGGATTTCTGTCGAATAAGCTTTTTCGCCTTAAAACAATTTTTGACACGGATCATTGAGCACTGTAACCATTCCCCGATTTGAGTGTGAGCCATTTTTGCTACTAATTGCTTATCGCAAATGCAGCTTGACATTGTTGCATCGATCGGAGGCTTAATGAGTACTGCGGAACTACTCTCACAGGTTCATACGTAAGAGCTCCGTCTAAAAACCAAGTTTAACTTCAGTTCGTATAGAAAAGAAAAATTTGTTGACTCCAATGTATGCCATCCAAAGGGCGTTCTTCAGAAAATAATCTACTTTAATAGCCAATCTCGCAATGTTGTAACTGGTACAGTGATTTTCCTATGTAGTCGTGCGATTTTGATCAGGTTTTAAATCAATACATGGTTAGGAAGTCAAACTGCAAAAATTAGAAGGTAAATATTGTATGCTTCACAATTACATATACTTATACATACCTGATATACCGTGATTTTTGTAAATTATTTTTTGGAATGGTCGGATCATAAGTTTGTTAAATCCAACTGGACAATATAACATGTTTTAATAAATATTTTAAGCGCTTTTAAAATTGCATTTACTTTTTGTAGTCATTACATAGTGCTTAATTTGTATTTGACACAATCGTATACTTCAGTTGAGCGCAAATATGATATATGAATTGTGCAAAGTGATGGGCGGAAGTTTAAAATTGAAATTATATATTGATCACGTAATTTGTGTATGTTCCTAGGGGGATCCAAAGTCTCAAATAGTGGGCACGTTGAAGTTACTAGCACACAAGTTCATTTGTGAACATAAGTAGCTTTATTTTTGCAGAATTGACAAAAATATAAATAGTGTCCTTATATTGTCTGGACGTTGGTATAATCCGTGCTTTACTCCGCAAAGGGTATGGGTACTACTCGGATAAACGTACACGAGTATGGGCACTACACACGAACTGATTTAGTGCATCCGAAATATTTATGATACTACCCGTGTACTTTTTGATCGGCTCAAAATTTTGGGTGCGGACATGAGTATGTGTAATCATGGGTACGAGGATTTAAAAATTGGTACATACCCGCCGGGTACTAGCATAACAGGGTCATTTACTCGTACACGTAACCATTATACCCCAACATTTTAATACATTGCTAAAGCAATTTTGATGAATTTTATACCATCATTCGTACGCTGTAAGAATCTTTCGGATTTTTTTGCAGTGTTTCTCAATATACATATAGTTTGTATATTTATACTACTGCAAATGTTATGTAGCTGTAGTATGCTATTTAGTTAAACCTGTTTTAAGAAGTATATATAAATAAGCACGGGAAGAGGATTAACTGAAATTTTGTTCCAAATTTTTTCGTAACGTAGTAGTTACCCTAGTAGAAAAAATGGTAACAGGAACGTAAATGCAATGTCAAATTGGGACGTCATTTGGTCGCAAGGACGTACACATTTGACGTTCATGTGAATAACAAATGTCCGCTTTTTTTACGTAAATAGGACCTTCAAAATTACGTTCAGCGGACGTTCATCGCGCGACGTGCATACGACGTAACGTTAAACGGTTTCATTTACGTAAATCATGCACTTGTAAATAACCGATGCCTCTACATCTGCTAATTTGTATGCAAAGAACTAAACAATTTCAATCAACTGCAAAATCAGCAAATGATTTTATTTTCAAACATCTTGGGTTTTACAAAACCGTTAATAAAATGTTGGCCTTGCCGAAATTACTGCGAATTAGTGGTGGTCTGAATTAGAGATCGTAACTTGACATGAGACACCGTGACCGAGACGTGAGTGCTTCAGCCAATATTTGATACACTCTTCAATAGATTTCCCTGTTGCTCTTGGTTCGATCAATTGAACGCTGCCTATAATAAATTTGTGAAATGTATGGTATTAGGCAACTTGATGTTATAAGTATATCATACAAATACTAATATAGTACGAACGTAATTGATTCAAAGGAATAATTTACCAGTAGTTTCACCACTCTGGGAAATTTGTGAATCCCAGTTTTGGGAGTCAAATTGTTCCAGTTAAGTTGACTAACAACGCAATTTCCAAGTGTTCTTCAGGATGCGTTGACTCCTTTGCTCAACTGCCTCCTGTTTTTGCATTGAAAGGTACCTATCGGCATACATAAATAAGTAATATTTAGCTGGAATCGTATTTTAATTAACTAATTATTTATTATTGCTACAAACAGTTATAAACAGCAATATTTCTGAAACCCGGTAGAATCTTTACGTTGTTCTCCATTTCAAGAAATGATTTCAATAGGTGGATTAATTGACTCCAGTTGAAGGCGAGAGCATTCTTCTGGGACATCTAAAAGGACATTATTAAATTGTATTAGCCTCGCCATAAACTCTAGGACGTCATCAATTTTTTGCTCCATACGTTAACACTAATTATTATTAATTTCTGAATTCAATGTATTAATATGTATAAATTATTTCATTCTCAGTAATAATTTGTCATAGAATAGTGAGGTATAGAATTTGTAACACCACTTGAAACTGTTCGTGGTTAGTTGAAACTGGTTCACTGGGTTTTTGATAGGGATTCTAATTCTACATCAACGGCTCTAATTATAATGCTTCGAAAATGATTAATAATAAACACTAACTGCTTTTGCTAATGGCAATGACATCTAAAACTGAATGTGTAAATTTTACCCAATAATTTTGCATCAACAGTAAATATAAGGTTATATAATGTTTTAAAAATTAACTTACCGACCTGAACAACAGAGGAATAGACGTGAGCTTTGGAAAGCTCAAGATGGGCTGACTTTCATGTTTTTGAGTTAACTGCATGAGGATTCAAACTTGCACGCAGACATGCGCATATGCCTTATAACGTCTGAAATATTGGAACGGTAAGAACGTTGAGGAGACGTTCATGTTACCTGCTTAGGAGCTATATGTATTGTGGTAAAATTTTGACGTTGCTATTCAGCCTGATTTACCATCAATATTTTACGTACATGATAAGTAGTCATTGAAACGTTGAGTTTACGTAAAGATTTTTCGATTGATGAAAGCAATGGGCTCTTTGACGACATTTGACGTTCCTGACCATCACCGGACGTAAATGTTACCAATAGCCCTATAGGGCTCCTCACAACATCAAGTAGTAGCTGCAACTTACAATTTCAATAATTACAACTTCAAGTCAACTTCAATTTATTTAAAAAATTTAATTGTAAATTGAAGTCAACTTCAGTCTCAGAGAGAGTATAACTTGAACAGTTCAAGTGCGTATCAAGTTCAAGTCAAGTCAAGTACAGATAATTTGGAAACTTAAACATCAAGTTCAAGTGAAATTAAAATTTTAACTTGAATTTTTAAGTTCAAGTTCGATCAAGTTCAAGTTGATAATTTATTACTTGATAGAAAAATCAAGTCAAGTTCAAGTACACTGAATGAAAGTACTTGAAAAAAACTTGAATATAACTTGGATTTTTGTCACTGAAAAGCAATGTAAGCATTTTAGAATTAGTGACATCTTTGCATCCCACTAAAAATAATATTGAATGTGAATCATCATAATAATAACATCTTTGAGTTTGTTTTTATTCCATCGGCATTAAAGTCGCCTCCACTAAGCCCAGTGGTCGAGATCGAGAATAATTCTTGTGTCCTGTTTCCATACTTTGAATAACTAAAAGTCCAGACTTATTGTTTTAGAAGGATATTCTTGATACTCGGGGTTCTTGTTTCATTATAAAAATGAAGTGATTGTTTAGTTCACCTGTTTTGAAGCTAAGAAGAAGTTTAAGAGCAATTTATTATTCCCTGTAAGAATGATTTATGCTGATATGAAGCTTGGTGGCGCAGATGAACAACAAACAATCTCATAAATAAATATTGGTTAAGCAAAATTAACGACCATAAATATTCAGGATTATAACTGCTGGTTAAACGCACTCAACGAGTGCAACATAATGTGAACAGGCCAGTAATATGATTGCTAACCTGCTAACTACAAAAATTAGTAAATTAGACTACAGTGCTTACATTTTATCATATATTTTAATCGTTTTAGCAATTTTAAAGTATCGTCCGCATGCCGTTTAGTTTATCCTAATTACGGCGTAACTATTATCAGCTATAAGAATTGTGGACGAAACTTCAAGCACGGTTTATTCATTTACGAAAAAAATACTTGAATAATCAAGTTCAAGTCCACGTTCAAGTCAAGTTATGTGTCCAACTTGAACGTCAAGTTCATTTCAAGTTCAAGTTCTACAAAATGAACTTGAAAATCGCGTACTTGAATACTCAAGTTGCTTGAGAAACTTGATTCATCAAGTACAAGTACGGATACATCGTTTAGTCAATTTTTCAAGTTCAAGTCAAGTTCAAGTCAAGTTATCTAAAATAACTTGACTTGAACGCAGTTCTGTTCAGTTTGAAACAACATATTAGTTGACCATTCAATTTCAACTTTAATTCACCTACCAAATAAAGCTTTTCATTTGCGAACCATAGGTAATTCAACTTCAATTTGCTGAAGTACAAATAGTTGAAATGTTGAAGTTGATCAATTGACAATTTCTGAACGAATTAAATATGGGCGATGGAAAAAGCTTTGTAGTAAATTTCGTGAGTCCACCCGTATTTTTAATGAACAAAAGATACTACGCCACGCTGTTAAAATGATTCATGGGTTTAATCAACGTTACTATGAGTGAGGAAAGGGAGAAAATTGTTGATTTAGTTGGTAATGGAGACTCGGCAGTCAACTAAAGACGAAAAAGAAAACCATTTTGGAGTTTTTGAAACAAAAATCAATTGATGTTTGTAAAAAGCAGGGTTGGTTTGGTTTAAACCAAATGGTTTAAACCAAACGGTTTTTTAAATAAAAACCAATGGTTTAAACCAAGGTACAAAGCACCTGAAGTTTTAATTTTTTCAATCCAAAATGTTCATATTTCGTCGTGCACAAAACTTGCATTTTGCATTCCACCCATGTTAATTGTACTCATCTCCTTTATTACTTTGTTTTTACTTCATCTTTGTCGTGAACTTATTTACTTACAACACAAGTAACCGTCGCCACATGCGCCCCTTTAGTACCAATAGATACCCTTAGAATCACTTATGGTGATTGTATGCCATAAATGTTTCATTCATCTAGTATAGCAACGACTTTCGAAAATGACAATTTCGTATGGTATTTCTCGTTGAAAAATTTAAGTTGGACAGGAGAGACCGGGAGACCTCTTATTAACGAGTTAGAATTTAAAAATTCTGAGCGATTTCCCGCCAAACCAGGGCGAGATGGTCCGAACTTTTGTTCTTGCTGGGACGTACGCCAGGTTACACAAAATTTAATTCGGATCCCGAGTGGGCATATGGCGAGGGTTATTTGTTAGCACATTATTTATTTTTAAAATTGCAGTAAGAAAACAGGATATTGTGTGGTTAAACTTTAGTGAAGTAAATAATACTAGTAGCTTTTAGTCTTGTACATTTAGAAATTCTGAATCGTTTAGAATGAAAAAGCTGCCAAACTTGTGTTTATTCTGCAAAGTTGTCTTAAAAAATATAGCAAAATTAATAAATATTAAATGCTTTGTGATACTTTAGGTGCTGGTAGACTACTCAGTTTCAGGTTCAGGTTCATGCTTTCCTCAGGTTTTCCTTAAGAATTCATGTTTATACTTCAGGTTAAGGTTTAGTTTCAGGTTCATCATTTTCTGAAACCTTAAGGTTCAGGTTTCTGTAAAACCTGAAGGTCATGTAGACTTTAGAATCAGCTTCAACTTGAGATTCAGCTTCAGAATCAGGTTTTTACCTACATGGTTATACTTCTCAGAATCATCATTAGGTTCATGTTAAGGTTTAGGTTAAACTGATTAAATTTTGGTTTAAAATTTCCTTAAATGAAAACGAAGCCTTGTTTTCGGTGGTTGCTGGAATCCAGCATATAGCATGTAGATAACAATTTGACTACCCGTATCACTATTTTCTGAACCATTTTAAATTTCAAAACTATTTCAAAATTTTTGTTGGATCATTTTGAAGTTCCATCGGCAAGTGCAATTCTCCCTAAAGAACTCGATTCTTAAAAATACTCCTGATGTACTTGCACCGTTTTTTTCTTTGTAGGATTCGTCGAATCAATACCAGCTCCAGTTTGTCTAATTTTTCAGACATTTGCTAAGATCTAATGTTAAACGAACGTACTCACGAGCTTTATAAATCATAAAAACTCTTTTCAGTTATATACTGTAATGATGCTAGTCATGTACGGCCAGCTCAACTCCGAATTCTCCTGAAGAACCTGGTTAACGATAAGTGCGCCAAAATGTAAAAATTCCCACCCAAAGTATGACTGAATCATTTTACGGAAAATTGACTCTAAATGTGTTTCAGGAAAACAACCCCTGTTTCTTAACCTGATGTTCATTTATACTTACTGGAGAATTTTTAAATGAAGAAATCTTGTTCCCTGAAGCTTAACCTTAACATGATTCGTTTTTCTGAAGAGCATTTATACTCTTCAGGGTTTCGAAAATATCTTACCTGATTCTGATTCTTAGCCTGAACATGAACATGAGTAGTCTACCTGCACCATTACTGAGTTTTGGAAACAATTAAATTTGTTCAAATTTACATTTTTTTGCATATTAATGAATGTTTTGGACCGAAACTTTGTTTAAACCAAAAAAACCTGGTTTAAGCCAAAAAACCCGGTTTAAACCAAAAAAACCTGGTTTAAGCCAAAAAAAACCGGTTTAAACAAAAAAAAACCAACCCTGGTAAAAAGCTACTCAGGACTTCGTTTTACTTTAATGGTATTAAGTGTAGCTTCTTGTACTTTTACGTGTTAAGAGAAATAAACTAGCTAACTAGGAGCCCTAGTAGTAGTTTGTCACTGAATTGCAGCACATAAAAATATTGTGTAATAGTTATGTGCATACTTCATTAGCTACGAGGAATAAAATGTACAATGTAGAATCTTATTCTATCTGTAGTTAGTTTGGTGGTAGGTTAGTATGTGTGATCATAGATGCACATCCTCATGAGGACAGAGTGCAGCACTCGCACTCACCTCACACTCAGTGTACTCACGAGTTTACTTTGAGGACGAGTGCATGTTATTACAACCGTGCACTCATAATCATGAGTGCGAGTACATACCACAGATTTTTTTATTAATGAGTGCGAGGACGAGAACACAAAAATATACACTCATTTTTTAAACAAATGCAATATTCTGCACTCCAGTGTAAAAAAATGCAATTTAATGCTAGGTTTGTATATGTCGTATATACAATTTTGTACAATTACGCAAAATAGAAACGAAACAAAATCGTTCAGTGATTATGATTGAGAATTGCATCCGTTAATATTTCAGTCATAATAATCTTGTCAATCTTATGATTTAAAAAATGAATGAGAACAATAGTAAAAAAGCGAAAAACTGTTTTTAAAGCCATGCGGAGACTTGCTCAAATAAAAACAATCTAGGTTTAAAAGATCTGCAATTGAAAATATTTTGTGTTACCGTGATTTTCGCAAACTAAACCTTTACAAATAACAATTTGCAGCATTTAGCCTTTATCGTATTCGTAGCCATTGCAAGCATTTGTTATTTACTCATGTGTGTTAATCATTTCAAACTAATCATTTTCTGGTCGTAAAAATATTCCAACCTGAAAAAGCGTTTTGAAAGTGATACATGTAGTTTTATTTGATGATTAACATAATAAAATTACATGTAAAAATAAACACAGAACATAATTATTGGAATGTATTGCAAATGGATAAGTCAGGTATGTATACATATATGTATACATATCAAATGCACTCATGAGTGCGAGTGCGAAGATCAAATTATATTCTTCTGTCCTCATGAGGACGAGTGTGAGTGCAGACTTGACAATGTTTAACATATCAGTGTGAGGATGAGGGCTGTTCATTCAATTTGTACTGAGTGCAAGTGGAGTGCGAGTGCGAAAGAAAATGTGCATCTATGTGTGTGATTGGTGGTTGATTAAGAGAATGTGGACATTTGTAAGATGGTATTAATGAGTTATATGTAAATAGATATGTTGGGATGAGAAATTTTGTGGAAAAGGCCGAAAAACGTTTGGTCGCCAATTGCCAAGGCAAAACTTCTAATAAGTCTTGTCTATGTGCATAAATATTGTACAGATATGCATAAATATATATTGCATGTACATATGAAATGAGTGCCATAAAGCGCTCTGCCAATCACCCTATAAACAATAAAAGGGGGAAATTTCCCTCTTTAAGCAGTTTGTTCCTTGTTTTTCGAATTTAATTCCATGCTCGTAGCTCAAAACCATACAGCGCAGAGTTCAAGAAGGTGGAGCAAAGGCTTAGCTTTACTGTCTATATTGCTTACAGTTTTCCTGCGTTTGCTTTACAGAATTGTTTAGAAATACATGAGGTTTGGAAAGCTTTGTCATAAAATTTTCAAGGTTATTAGCCTCCAATTTGGTAGCTCACTAAAAGGCCGTCAAATTTTAGAAATACAGTTCATAATGCATATGGTAATTTACTTTTCAAATTTAATTAAAATGCTAAACATTTAAAAGTAATCTTTTAACCAAAATACCGTGAATATTTTTCATGACAATCTATATTTGATCTGTCGATTGCATGAGTACGATGACATTTACAACTTTTACAACCTATTTCCATGTACACTACATTACCACCTTCGATCGCATTAATTGGACTTTGTATATATTGCCTTTGAGTCTGCTTTTTTGAAAACGGACAACGAAAAAGTCACCAAGTCGTTAATTATTTGTATGTATACCACTAAATGTGCATGTACTTCATAGCAATTTTCGGGAGGAAATGCGGTCGCAAAATCATACTGGGAAGACAAAAACCCGAAAAAGCCCGAAGATTTCAATAATTTTTAGCACCCTTAATAACTCAAGCATTTTTATTTGGCATGTTGTTTAATTGTTATAGCAACCTAAGGTTGCTTCATGATTTTTTTCGGACAAAGTGGGATAAAAATAACGGGTTTAAAAAAATACATTAAATTTTTTGCTCATTACGGATTTTTTTTCACGGTGAGCACAACGTAATCTACATAATTTTTTTACTGAAAAATGTAAAGCTTCATATAAACGACGAATCAAAATTTTAAAAAATTGCGTATTACATTGTGATCACCGTGTGATGATTATTGTGCTGCTAGAGATAGAATTAGTTGGGATTTGGACAAGGAGCAACAGTTGAGGATATGGATGCTCTGCGTGTAAGTAAGTATGTATGTGTGAGTAGCTGAGCGCATGGAGCTATGTTAATGATTAGTAACTGATGGGTCCTAACAATGATCAGGGACTTGGTCGCACAACAATTAGTATTTTATATTTATTGATTGGTATAATTTGCACTGCTGACAATGATTAGAGAAATTGCACCGATTTATGCAAAATGTGGCTAGCGCAACAATGATGTTCACGGTCTCACACGATCTTCCACACTGACTCTGCCTCTTCAGTCCAGTGTCTCTTTCACACACATACATACGAGATGAGCTGAGCGCTCGCAAGATCACATGATTACATAACCTCATATTCTCGACGCTACAGACAACACATACTTATTCTTTGTAAACTCAACACCGTGAAAACAGGAAAAAACCGACACGGGCATTTTATATACATACATACGTAAGGGTTCATTCACGACGTAAGGGACGGGTGGATTGTATGCGTGTACATTAGGGTTGGTCATATCGTTACCTTTCGAAATATCGTTAATATCGTTATCGTTCACAAAAATAATCCCGATAACGATATGGTAGAACGATAAAAACGATATACATATAAATTAAAATAATAAAGAAATTAAGCAGTAAAAATTATCCAATAAGTATTTAATTTATTAAAAGTTATATAAGTAATAAAAATAAGCCGAAATAATGCTTCATTTTTAATTATTCACTTTTCCAAATGCCTGTTTAACAATTCCTTCTATTGCTCGAACCAATTCAATTCTGAATTGGAAATTTTCGGTTCAGTTCAGTTCAATTTACTAATTTTCCGATTCAATTCAAGATGAAACTGATTCGATTGATTCAGTTCATAACTTTGAATTACATGAATTGTTTTTCTTGAATTATTAAAGTTCAAACGATTCGTTTTGCCCCAAACATTTCAGCAACAGATTTACAGTTTACAAGCTCTCCAGATCCTAAAAGTAACGATCTATACCCTTAGTTTAACTTCCTTCTGCTGTATGCTTGGAAAATACTGCTGTCGTGTCTAGAAAGCGTATTCTTTAAGTTTATCTGCGGAAACCGTTGTTTTCGATGCAGTTCAAATCAAAAATTTGAACTGAAACGAATTGAATTAATTTGTACTGAACTGAATTGAACCGTTTTGACCACTTCTTCCGGTTCAGATGACACTTTCTAGGGCATGAAATACGTCAGCTGACAACATTATGTAATTTTTGACGATCCTACCTTCTTAGAACGATATTAAGATAGAGCGATATAACGCGTGAAATATACGAGAATTATCGTAGCATATCGTTCCTCCAAATTGGACGATATTAACGATAATATCGTATCGTTATATCGGTATGACCAACCCTAGTGTACATACAGCAAGCATGCAAGCATGCTTGCTAAAGTAGACGAGGAGAGGAGGCTCCTGTAACGCAATACACGCGCAGCGCCTTCGAGGTAAACAGAAAGCCCAATTACGCTCCATTCTTGGGGCCCGTGCCGCAGCACAACTAGTCCCAAATATATTTTTTAATAATTTGGAATTGGCTGACTGTAGGCCAATCATTTTTGCCCTCAATAGTAACCACGCTATTTAGAGTGTATATATGTACACTACATGTACATAGTCCAAAAAAATACTTCACTATTTAATGGGAATGGCCGTATTGAAAAAAACAGTATCCTTTGCAACCACGCGTAATTGAATATAACGTCTACACGGTTGTCAGATAAGTTGAATTGTCTTAAGGCTGCTATGTTTGTAAAGTGTGCAGTCAAACTCAGAGCATGGGGACAAAACGACTAAAGATTCAAAATCCATTGTATATACATATTACGTTTACTTATAACTTGAAGTATCTATATACTTGATGTGCATTAGAGCATGTCCTTAATGCATTGAATTATTACATATGTATATACATACAAAAGACGTATTACCATGCAGTGATTCAATTTACTTGAAATATAACCTAGTCCATTCTAATTTGGATTTTTACTACAATTCTGTGGCTATTTTTATTAAACAGCAAGTATGAAATTTTATTTTATTCCTAATAGAAAAAATTTCTAGTTTTTATACTCGCCAATGAAAGTATGCAACATAAAATACCGATCAAGCAAGTACAAATTGGCTTGTCAAAGGCATCATACATTATTACATATATATAGTCCTTTTTCATGTAAAGAAATATGGTTAAAGTATCAGGGTGCAAGTACGGGTAATTAGATGTATGGGTACAATATTCGAGTATTTTTTGGGAAAAGGTACAAGGTTGTTATGGGTGCTTGGTTTCAGATTACATTGCTGGTATAGGTAGGAGATATTTATACCCGGATACTCGGATATGGGTATAGATCAGATGAAGCAATACCTTCATTTCGGGTACCGATTTTGAGTACCCATGCCGAGCACGGGGTAATTAGACGTCCACCATGGTTTTTGTAACGAATAAAAGTGCTCATTTGATTTCACGACTATCCTTGCAAGGCGTGAGTAATGAAGCAACAATCTCTATAGCGGAATGATAATAATAAGCTATTAAATATCCTAAGAGATTAACAACATGCGCAATAAATTCTCGGTACGAGACTCAGTATAAAAGGATTTTCACTCCCGACTCAAGACCAAGTAAAACGTTTAACTGGTATATTTGGCTGGCAAGAAAATCATTTGTACGCCACAATTTTCGGTATTATCAACTATACAGATATGTCGAAACCCTTGAAAAATTACATGCAGATGAGGCTCTTAGAATCAAGTTCCCACCATTGTTTCGAGTAGTATCAGAGGACGAGTTCGAATCCTGGAAATCTGTGTTGTTTGTCGACGACAAGTATATATTTTTGATGTAATTTAAAAATTGAGAGAAGCGGACATCATTGCTTGCGGCAATTAGAAAATCTAATACTTGAAATAAAGTCAATTTTTATGATCGGCATGCTCATGATCACCGGTCATGATGTCATGTTATATAGACATCGCTTGCAGCATAATTTCCAACACACGATGAAGACTCCATAATGGACGCAATTAAAATTCTTATGGACATTCTACGAGAAAACTAAAATCTGTTTTGGAGGATCTCATTGTAGTTTGCAATGCTTCAAACGATATACGGTGGCTTTCGAATCAGTGGAATTTTTATTAGTAGATATCTCTGAAAAACCCTAATTTTTAACTCAAAACAACATTTGAAATCAAAATAGGAATTTTAAATGGAATATTCATGTCTGAACTGAATGAATTGACTGGATGGATAATCTGAACGTAAATTGAACCTTTTATTTTAACGTTTAATTTGAGTGAACGTGACTGAACGCAAGAATACATACGCATGAATTGCACTAATTGTGAATGGTATAACCAATAGTAACGAACTGAGTGAGAGTGAACGCCGCTCGGAAGGAAATAAAATGAACTGAATTTGACTGAACTTTTCCCCAAAGTTGCATACATTGTTTATACACTACAAAATTTCAACGAAATTTGTCAATTCTTAAAAATATTATAAAAATATACTAAATGGTGGGATGAATATATGGTATATAATTTCGAGACCTATTAAACAATGTATGAAACGGAATTTTATCCATCATTACAGTCGACCAGAACTTTTACCGGCATATCAGTAGTTATAATTTAAACGGTCACAAGTCAGGCATATGACTAAAATTTGATGTGCTGTTTATAACCTCACTGTGCATATGCACACGTACTACATGAATGAATACGAGGAGATATGCTTGGCGGTAGTATGTGACTTCGTATGATAGGCAGTACTTATGAGGAGCTACAACCTTCATGTGGTTGTGCAGCTTGTTACTGTGGCAAGTACAGCTGCCTGTAGTGTTTTTGACCGCTCAGCATACTTTCCTTTACAACTTTTTCAAGTACTTTGAGGTAGCGCTGGGATCGTGAGGGTTGAGCTTGACTTAAGAGAATACTAATATTACTCTCCTACCTCCATCTATACATTTACGTATCGTAGTCACCCGTGACTCCGTCGCTTTCGTGCAGCTCGTCAAGCGTATTCATTTCCTAGGTTCTCCAAGATCTAACTAAGCTACACAGAGGGAGTATTTTCTTGTACAGAATTTCCTTCAAAGCGATCATTCAGCGATAAATTACAGAAATCGTGACCTTGAAACCAAACAATTTATTTTGTAACTCGCTTAGCCCTTTCAGTATTCCAAACTTCGTGCAATCTTCGCGGACATGAACTCAGGAGCTTTTCGAAATCATTTGTCAATGTCATGTGTCAAGTCCATTACACCTTCTACACCTTATATTCTTAAAGCTACTCAATCTTAAATATTACAAATCTCAACAAATATCGAATTACAAAAATGATCACCGTAAGGTAGAAATTTTTTTAAACTCAATGTAATGCCTATTATACTCCCAGGAAAAATTCACAAAACATAAACACAATTTGCTGATTTCCGGTCTCACTTTGATGACTTATAATTTGAGTACAAGTACTGCCACAGACCACTCAGCAATGGAACTGCACAAAGTCATAATCATGTGTTTATCCACAAAGTAAAGTGATCCCACGCGGATCTTAATGGGTGTCAAAGCCTGGAAGGATTTCCTCACAAACAGGGTTCTGGACCTCCTCGAACAGGAATTCAACAACTTCACGGATGTACAATGGATTTGACCCGCAAAATGGAAAAACAAAATCAGGAAAAATATAATACAAATGGAAATCAATCCGAAAACCCCTTTGAAGACCCCTGTTAGCTTAAAGAAAGAATAATTAAACATTACAATTAACACAAGCAGTAAGAATTTGGTCACTGGGTGTACCGAATGTGAGTACACATTCTCTATAATGTGATTTACGAGGTAGAATTGACGGTAAGCGTTTAGTAATCTCGTAGCCTCCGTTGCTGTCAGATAAGAAATTGTCTTGTTAGATTGGCTGCAAATTACAAAAATCATATTGTCATTATAATGTCGTTTGACAATCTCTTACAATTTAGAAACATACATGTCAAGTATTCTGCAACCCCAGAGGACGTAAAACATTCCAAGGGTCACGTAAATAAATAAGCTGATCATTCCAATGGTGCTTAAATAGACGCAAAACACCCATTGGAGGGACACGGAAATAGTGTGTGCCAAACCCTCAGGGCAAAAATTCCCTTGTACAATAAGAACGGGGCATTGCGAGAGCATCATTGGCGCAACGGCAATTAAAATTACGAAGAACATTAGGAAATAATACAACGCGAAAATTAACAGACCTATGCCTTGTTTAATTCTAACCGTAGATTCAGTCTCTAAGGACATGAATGTGCCCGATACTTTTAACATGGTCTTATGTACGGACAAAGTTGTAAGCATTTCTTCCGATTTAAAAAACAAATTGACCGACATGACCGACGTTATGCAGTAGCCTACACTAATCACCAATGAAAACATAAAATACATCAAACTTGACTCTGATTCAAGTATACCCTTCCAATGTTCAACAGAATGTTTTACAAAAGTAAGGAAGACAGCCGTGCTCAGAGAAAAATTAAACGTCCAGCCGTATTTCCGATGTAAAGATTTTGCCAGCACAACTTCCTCATTTTCGGAATCCCAGTCGAAAGGTATACTCCGGAGATTTATTCCCCAAGAAAATCCCTTCAAAATATAATTATTTGTAAGTTTGCTTATGAGAGGGTTGGAATTCTGCCGAATAAGTTTTTTCGCCCTAAAGGCATTTTTAACACTGATCAATGAGCAGTGTAACCAATCCCGGACTTGCGCGTGGGCAATTCTTGCTAATTGTAAGACTCTTCTGCAAATGCAGTAACGCATTGCTACGATCTAATAAGGAAGGAAAACCTTGCGCTCTGATAATTCCGTGAAATAAATATCACACGAGCTCATACAGTTATACAGCAGCTCCTCCAAAACGAAACAAGTTTAAATTTTAGATCAATTTTCAAATTTCCTGACTCGAACCTACATATTTGTGCAAAACTCACGGGGCGCTTACTGGCTTTCTGTAGAGCATAATTTTCTTGAATAGTCATATTCTTCATTCTGTAACTGGTAATTTGCCAGAACTTTCTTACCCTAATTTAGTTTAAGTAACCATGATTTTGCAGTAAAGTAGTTCTGGAATAGCTCATTATTGATGAGACCAGGAAATGTGGCCTTCATTGGGGCTTAAATCAATACATACTTAGTTACTTAGCAAGTCAAGTTATTCAAACTGGAACATATAACTATTGTGCTTTACATGAAATGTTTTTTAGCAGTAGGTTCTACATATTTGGTTGTTATCCTAAACTTAACATTACAATATGTTCAGCTTTTGATGAATCTTTTAAGCAGTTTTTACATTTTGTATAATCTTTATAAAGTTTTTATTTATATTACATTTATTGTCTGCATATGATCAGAATGTGGGGTGAAATTAAATCGTTGTATCCCTGCCTTCATTTGTAAATCAAAATGTCCAAAATGCCAGCTTAAAATGTCCGTGATTTTGAATTTAGAGCAAGCCTCTTGGGCGTTTTGGACACTTTCAGGGAATTTTCAGGCTTGGCAGGCACTTTGACCAGAGCATTTTAAAAATGTCAACACGGGGTGGGATTCAAAATTGAGATTTTTAGTAACTTCATTTGTGGGTCCTCCCTAATACTCTACTAATCGTGTGCCAAAGGGTAAACTTATTTTTTCCCTGACGCGAGGAGGTACACGCTCATTTCTGAGTTAATTTCTGTAAGCGTACAGGTAATAATTAGCAGAAAAGTCAAAATTGTAAATTAAAAGTAGTGTCTGCAATGTCTCATTATTGTGTGAAATGTCCTGACAGTTAGGCTTCGTGAGTAGATAAAATCGAGAGATGACTTATCTACTACTACATGCTAACTCCAATGTACATACTTACAGTATTAATCACCTTTAATAATTATTATGGAAATTTTTATCAGAACATATGTGAGTACCTCGCTCGTGAGACAAAATATTGTACGTCTTACCTTTGGTCACAGAAGTTGCCGCTGTGTTTTTCGTAGTTTGCTTTTAATTATCTCCAATCTCTGAAAAACACGTATGGGAAATGGGAACCGGCTTTACGGGCTGACAAACGGATTTGCGTGTGAAGGTTCCACGATGCTACAAGAGCTTCAAAGCATGGACTAAAGTCTTCAAAAATAATATTTATTTGAAATTTCTTCAAGCATATCATTCCAAATAGTATAGATCCTTCCAGAATAATTATTCCAGTATAGCTATACCCTAGCTTAACTTCAAATGTAAAACTATTGCGGATGCTTCCAGGACGGTAGCTCATCGGATGACTTGTTTCATACTATATGTATGTGTGTGTGTGTTTATTGAAGGAACCAACGCAGAGAAATGTCATGCCAGCTCGAACTTCGTCAACAAATGGTCCGTTCCCCGGTCAAGCAGGATCGAAACAAGATGATGAGAATATATGAGGGAAGTAACTTTGGGAGTCTTTGGGTACAGGTCTGGGTAAATGCCAAAAATATGCTTGGTATTTGTGCATCTCGTTGTTTGTTTTCTGGTACGCGCTACTTGTACCCAAAATGCTTTCAAAGGGTAGTAAATAGGTGATGACCAAAATTTGTGAAAAATTCATAAACATAGAAACTTTGGAAACATGAGACAAGAAAGTCTCTTGAAGCTAACAAATTCTATCTGTTCATATTAACTTGGGTGCGGGTACTGGATTGAAAATATCAGTTGCAGGTACTTTTCAAGTAATTAGGTATTCACAATAATTTTTTAAACTCACTCCAGGTATCCGTATTTCATGTCTGGGTACACTTGTACTCAGGTACTGTGTAGGCTAGCGAGTATATTAAGGATAATTATCTACAAAGAAAATAAGTAAAATAATGAATTTTTTCCCGCGTTTTACTCTTGGATGAGAATTAGTGCATCGCATGGGTTCAAAATAGTCGAACCTGTACCTGGACCCAAACTTTGGGTACCTCAAAAGTGTGAACCTGTACCTGGACCCAAACTTTGGGTACCTCAAAAGTGTGAACCTGTACCTGAAAATGTAAACATTTAACAGGTTCAAATTTTTCGATCCTGAACCTGGCCCAATTGCGTTTTTGTAGTACCCGCACCTGATTAGTACCTGAACCCGAAAAAAGTACCCAAAAGACGACCTGAACCCGGGTATTTTGAAACCGGACCTGAACATGTTGAGGATTTTGAGAATCAGAACTTTTTTTATTTTATCTCGTGTCTAAAGTACAATTTGATACAAAATATATTTAAAATGAATAAGAATGCATGTTCACTGGTTCCAGGGATAGCCTGCCATTGCTTTTGCGATGGAAATCATCTTTGAAATTCTCTGGTCTTTAACTTCCAATCAATGAACCCAAACATTTCAGGTCTTTTGCGATCAGGTTCAGGTCTTTCATGTGTTACACCTGGTCCTGACAGGTAAAATCAAAACGGGTTTTTCTCTGTACCTGACCCTGAACCTGTACTCAATATTTCAACTATAAAATATTGTACCCAGAAAGGACCCAAAATTATTGGGTCCAAAATACATGCACCCATACTGAACCTGAACTTGTTCCTGAACCCAAATACCCGGGTGGGACCTGAACCCATGCGATGCACAAATGAGAATGAATGACTTTGGTAGGTACCATTTCCCTCCGTACCCTGAATTTGGGCCCAGACTCAGCATGTGTGAACCCGTTCGATCCACTGCCTGTAACAACTTCTTGTATCACAGTTATGAAATGTACAACTGGACAAATTAATTCATGGATAATAAAGAAATGATTATCTAGATAATCTCCTAATAACTCAAATGTCTTCATAAAGAATGATCTAATCGAGTAGGTGAAGCTTAACCGGAATATCCTACACGGTTATCACATAAATCTGTTACAATAGCACCAAATGTTTTTACACATTAACATTAACTGGGAATTTGGACGTGTAATTACTTTTAAAAATTAAATTCAAATGGTCCCTATGTATATGTCCTGGGAATTACACCCCAGTTCAGGAGAAGAATGCATGAAGATACACTAGTTGACTGTTATAAATTATTTTCAAAATTTTGCCAGTTCTATGGAAATCTGTTCAAACTTGAATATTACATCCACAAATTATTGCCGATGCAGTGAACAAAGTCATGATTTGCTTGGAATTGTTTATGGTTTCCACATTATGAGGGCTAGTAAATTTTTGACTTTCCAACCTGTCTTCAACCGGCTTGACCCAATATTTTATGTTTTAAAATTCCCTGACAATCCCTGTGAAAGGGATCATAGGGAAGATATTTTATGCATAGTGGGAATTTTGATCAAATTACATATGTATCGTACTATAATGAAGATGAGAAACTGAAAACTGAATAAATAATAGGGGCAAATTCTTATGCAATTCCTGCCCAAAATACGCGTTCATACTGGGAAGGCATCGTGGTCACGTTGTCCTGGAAATTTTAATCCTGCCAATCCGCATGGAACTGCCTCTTGTGGGATACAGAAATCCACTTTCTACAATAAATTCTCAGGACACACAAGTACCTCCTGATGCGTATAAAACTATGGGGGAAGTTCTGGAGAGTGACAACTCCAATAAAATTAGTTAAATTGTAAAATCATGTACAATTGAAAACTCACTTCAAGCTTAATAGATTTGTTTTGCAAATGTTACGAATTAGACTTGTAACAACGATTGTGCAAAACATATTTTCCCAGGAGCCAATCAAAACCAATCAAGGGAATAAAATAGACTTGTTTGCCCAGCTACTCTGTTGTTGTTGCGTTTTGACTCACGGGTATGAAGAGCATAATTTTCTCATTATTCACACCAACTTACTCAGATTATTTGTGATTAGTTGTCGTTCCTTGAATTTCTTGCTCATTGCATATTTGAACTGTAGCTGGAACAAACCCGCTAGGATTGCCACTAGGAAATTCCAGCTAAATTATGGTAGCTACAATAGACTTCGTATCCACCCCGACCATTCCGGATTTCTTTTCAAATAAAACTGTTTTCATAACAGGGGTCACGGGGTTTGTGGGCAGAGCCCTTCTGGAAAAATTACTTCGGGGATGCCCGGAAGTTGCCAAAGTGTTCGTTCTGGTCCGGAGCAAACGACAGAAATCCGGGGAAGAGAGACTCAGAGAGATGTTTCAAGCTGAGGTAGAGCTCTATTCAGAATTAAAATTGAATCAATTAAATATAATTATTTAACCGAGTCCAGTGAACCCTGAATTTTAATGCTCTTTCTGAGTTCCAGCTTCATATTTCTTCGCCCTTCACCCTCAGTTTACAACAATTTTATTTTTTTCTTGTATGAGAAGAATTCACTCAGGATTTAATGAGCTGCAATTAAATTCAGAGTTCACTGATTCATGATATGTAACAATATGTGCATATTTCAGAAGGTAAAAAGGGAATTTTATGCGCATATGCGCACTGGAAAGTATTTGTTTTTTTTTTGCAAAATTTACCCCAAAGGTGTGTATTTTCACTTGAAATTCTAGTTGTTTAAAAACATTCGGAGCCATAACCCAGACTTGCTGGAAAAAGTCATTCCAGTCAATGGGGATGTAACTTTCAAAGGCTTGGGTCTGAGGCCGGAAGATTCAGAAGCCCTGAGGGAAGTCTCCATCATATTTCATTCCGCCGCCAATGTTAACTTCTGCGCTGGTTTCCAAAATTTTCTAGCAATAAATGTTGCAGGGACAAAACATTTGCTGGAATTTGCAAAGGAGCTCAAAAATTTGAAGGTATAAAAAAGTAGTCTCATTTACATAAAGCGCATGCGCCTCATTTTAGAAATAATTATTTTCCTTGAAGAAGAATTGTTCAACGCATATGTAATTGTTATAATAAAAAAATATTCGATAATTACGCCTATTTTCTCGCAGGCCCTGGTGTACGTGTCAACCACGTTTTCAAACTCGGACCGCTTGGAAATTAAGGAGAAGATTTACCCAAGTCGTATTAACCCACACTTGGCTCTCCAGCTCTATTCGGAACTACCCCCTCAAATATTGGACGCCATTTCACCAAAGTAGCTCTAAAATATTTTTTACGATTTTTTGCCCCAAAGAGGGCCCTACTCAAATTTCCAATTATCATTGTCTTGTCTTGTTCCTTTAAGGGAGTAAATGAAATATAATTCTTCCTAAAAAATTATAGGTACAGCTTTAAATTATGTATTTGCTGTATTTTCTCAAATGTCATCCTGAAACATATTGTTGATTTAATGATAATATATTGTGGTGAGGTTGTGAGTACCTATCAGGTCTCAAGATTCTATAACAAGATATCCCTTGTATGAAAGGTTTTATAATTGTTCTTACATTGTAATTTTATATAAGTATTAAATTTTTTTCTTCATTTCTCAAGACTGTGTGAGCAAAAGGGATAGGTTATGTGGGATCAGGTTCAGTTGGAAGTTCCATTGGAATTTATTTGAGTGCTAATCAGATTGATTTACAATTAGATTGCTGGGAGATCACAAGCTGGAGTATTCTTTTTCGAAGCATATTGCAGAAGGATTGATACAAGAGTCAAGCCCTTTCCTTCCAATATGTGTCGTTCGACCCGCTGTAGGTAATTAAAATTACAAGTTATTATTGGGTTAGGTTTCCCTCGCTGGAAAAAAACTTGATTAATTTGAAACATATCAGGAAATTTCGAAATGAGTTCTCACCTTAGCCATTTGCTGATTTATCGCTGATCCGCCTATCGTGAGAAAATATTTTTGAAGCATATGCACCTGAAATTCCCTATTGTTGCAAAGTATACTTATATGTATTTGATCCGCTTAATATAATTAGCATTGTATTTTTATTTAGTTGGGACAGCCTATGATGAACCGTTCCCGGGCTGGGTTGACAACTACACAGGATTTATGGCATGCCTGGCGGCATTTTCAAAGGGGATTGCCCGGGTTTACTACACCAATAAAAAATTGACGGGGGACATAGTTCCCATTGACTATGCTGTCAATCTGACGTTAGCAGCAGCCATGAGTGTGGGCTCGCGACGACAGGATTTGAAATCCCCGCTCGTCTACAATCTGTCAACGTCGGACTGCCCTTTGATTGGTCTTCCCAGGTTAATAATCGATGCGGCCCGGAAGACCCCTCCGAATCAAATCGTCTGGTATCCGTCGCTACTATTTGTGAGCAATCGGACTGTATTTCTCATCTTGGATTTTTTCTTCCACTACATCCCGGCCGTCCTGGCAGATGGGGCCATGAGTTTTCTGACGAGCAAGCCAGAGTAAGCTCCGTGATTTTTAAAAATCCTTTTGGAATGTAATACAGGGAGTGTATCACTGACTGAGTGTATGACAATGGATTCTTTCGAATGTATAGGTTCGGTTTTGTGAAAATCCACCAGAAATTACGGAAACTTGCGGATATTACTGCGAAAGCCACTGAGGTTGAGTACTCTATCCGGACGGAGAACACGAGGGCTTTGTACAGGCAATTGGGCCGGGGTGATCAGGAAAGCTTTCATTTTGATATTTGGGGGATTGATCCCGCGGAGTACATGAGGCGGAGCTTGTATGGGATGCGACGTTATGCAGCACGAGAGAAGGATGGGGATTTACCTAAAGCAAGGGCCAATTTGGACAGGTTAACTTAATTTTAATTTTATTTTGAAGGTTATAGACGTTGGACATGTTTCACTGTCTATTCTGGTCAGTGGTCATTTTTTTTCGGTACGAAATATGTAGTGGTACCTGGTCCTGTTACCACTCAATGAGTATTCGGCATGCTTTGCAGCTTTCAGGTTATTTGCAGTTATAGGGGGAGCAGTGTTTGAGGTACCCCCTCTGTATTTGGGTGCCCTTTCTTAGTACTCAATCCAGTAAAAAGCCCCGAACTTTAAAACATTTTGAACCGTTACTCAAACCATTTCCCGTTAAATATAGTAGTTGCGTTAATGTTGGTGAAATTGATGTTTAGCAAGAAAATTATTATTTACAGATTGTACACGTACTACCTGATGTCCTGGGCCTTTCTAGTTCTAATTATTACATTGCTTCTAATTGGGATACTATTTTAATTGAGTAGAATTTATTGTACATTAATTATATGAATATTTGTAAACACGATTACTCCGCATGTTGTCCTTTTACGGATCGTTATTTAAGTCTTTCACTCTGGGTTAAACCAAACCGTGTGGTTAAATTGTAATTTGGAATGGTCAGTATAATAAAATATATCGGGCTTTTTTTAAAACGAGTTCACAAACTGTGCATATAATTTTTTTTTTAAATGGTACACATAAAGTATTGGATTCGAATACAAGGTTTCCGGTTAATCTCACAATCAGAGTTCTGGAAATTATGATGGGCGCGACTGTGGCATCGGGATTTAAAACATGTTTTTTATTTGGCAATAAAACATGCATTCATTACATCTGAAAAATTACAAGGGATCTCTCGTTTAGTATCTACTACATATCTACCATTAAATAATTACTTACCCAGGTACTCGCTAACTTCACTAACTAATAAGTGATTGTCACGTTGTCAGATTCTCATCCTTGTCTCAGCTTACCCCAAGAGAGCGGATAGCGGATATGTTCTTTGGATTTGGGACTGTCACGGAATTACGTTATGGAAAATTTCCGAAAGATTTACAACCGCCCATGTTTCTAACACTATTGTAACGCTATAGTGGACCGCTATAACCACCCAATGTAATGTAACAGTTACGTTTTCAATTCACCTTCCAAACCACGTACTAAAAGTGTCTAAACACTAATATACTTCTACCCAAAATCAAAATTTCAGGTAGAACCTGTATGCAAACAGGGAGCTATGTTAAGATAATTTAGCGTCAGGCACAGCAACAGAGAGAAAAATACGGAAAAGCTCCAATATATGATTTTACCATTTTTTTACGCAGGTGCCGGCCTTAAAAAATATTTTTAGCTATGATGTTTGCAGCAATTCTTGACCCTAATATAATCTTTCCGAGTCAAAAACTGTGCCCATAAACCCCACAGAATTGAGGCAAAGGTTGAAATTAACCACATTATTGTCTGTCTTATGTCAACCCGTTAAAAAAATTCTCAAGACTTCATCCGAGTTTTGAAGACAATATTGGGATCAAATCTATCCACCCAAAACTGTCTACACGCACACGCTTCCGACATACTTTGTCAACAAATCCATATCAAAATAGCAAGATCCGAAACTTTTTTTCTTATCTCTACCACTGTTGCTCCAGAAACTGAATATCCCAACCGTGCTCTCAGTTTTTGCGAATTTCGTTCACGATTTTTATTTTTATTTCAGTTTGGCGTGTGCACATATTACGTTTCACTTTTGGGGGAGGGAGGGGGTCTTGAAGCTGATGATTTTGTGTATACCAAGGGGGGGTGGGGGTAACCTTGCTGATGATGTTTCACCTATTCTCAGAAAAATATGAGGAATAAACAGGGATAATTGTTAGACTCAGTGTTTTTGTACCAAACTTGTATTGCCGGAAGACGTCTGATACATTTTATATACACACGCAAGTCATACAATATTTCAAATCTGTGACAACCATAAGCATTGCGAAAAATCTTGGCTTATATAGGAATGGTTACAAAATCACGGTTGTCCACCTCAGTATGTATGGCAAATATTTCATTCTCACGATTCCAGTTACTGTCGCCCTTGGTCCTAACAATACTACAAGTGCTGACAGTGTAAGCTGTAAACATGCTGGCAACATTACATGAAGTATTGAAATAAAAGAAGCCAGCATGTGTCGCGTATTTTAGAATTATTCCTGTAAGTATCGCAATCATACCAAACTTGTGTTCCTAAAAATCCTTAAAACATTAGTCAAGAATGGCGTCAAAATATATTTTAGACAAAATGTTGGCCAAAATTAATTTGGTGTACCTAAAGTACAAAATCTTAATGATTTGCAAGTAATTCGTTGTCATCCCAGTTAGTCCCTGGCGAAGCAACTTAGTCAAAATTGTAATACCGATCTTTGTCCCGGCTGCTGTGCTCTTCAAGAAGCATGTTTTCGAAGTTCTAATTTGTTACCATTGATTCATCTGATAAATTTGGCGGTTTGTCATGCTGAATGTCTGAAAACTATCCCCTGTCTACTACTGCCCGAACATTCAAGACAACCTTGAAAGCCAAACCTACCATACATGCAATTACTATTTTGTATTTTGTTGCATATGAATCCCACAAAAGAGCTGCTCATAGAAGTTCGTTAGAAAACATCTCGAAAAGCATAGAATATGTTGCTCAAAGTTACAAAATGTAGTTTTAGACAGTATGTGTAGCGGAGTATTCGTTGGACTTACCGATGGAAATTATGGGAAATATGGCTGACTGGAATCAGAGCGAATTTGACCATACTACTGACGTTAAAAGTTTATTTCTTAATAATAAAAGGCTCTTTGCAAAAACACCAATTGCTATTGTGCGTTTGTCCGCGAACGGGAAACCAAAATAATGTGGCCTACGATCTCTAGTTTCCCCACAGGTAATCATTTTTCGGTCTTTTTGATTATTTCTCTTCCTTCAAAATTTATGATTTCGCACGAACACGCCAAACGCTTTCAATCAATAACTAACTCTTACGAGTGCTCGACACAAAAATTGATAAAAAAATTTGAACGAAATCGGTCAAGTAGTTTTTGTCTGTGTTTTTGCTTTGATGACGTTTACAGGGGAGGTGGGGTCACGGAAAAATGACTTTAGGATGACGATAGGGAGGGTAGGGTCCAAAAATCGTGAAAAAATGAAACGTAATATGTGCATACTCCCTTATACTATAGAGAACCCATAAATTGCTTACTGAAAGATAAAGAAAATCCCGAGACACGAAGCGTCAGAAAAGCATTTGGGAACAATTTCCAGTCTTGAATAAAATTTTTATTAATTGTTAAAATTTGGTTTTTCTGAAAACGTCTTTTGCTCCGCTTCCTTATCCGTTACATTAAATATTAAACAAAATAGCTAAAAATCAGATAAAAAGGTACGCATAAACAATTTATAAAAACTAATTAAAAATTACTGCTTCTTTAAAAATTAATTGATACGAGAATATTGTACATTTTAAATAAGAAGCTAATGAGAACTGAGCCCCGTACTGCGGTACGTAACACTAGAGCAGTTCCTTATGTACTGTGGAAAGGAAGAGTGCAGGCGCAGGACTGAAGGATTCCCTTCAGCCACGAGCTAAAGCTAGCCACAAGTTTCCTCCAAAATTCAAAATCTAACAACGTGCTCTATCTCTCGCCTCGTCGCCTCTCGTCGTCGTCGTCAGTCTCCTCCTGCGTGTTGTTCCTGTAGCGAAGGTTGTAAGAAATCTCCGGGTGCTTTATTTTTTTGCAACTAATACAGTTGCAAATATTGTCGATTTGTAATTCCGTTTCGACAGGAAATAATTCTCAGTGGTGTTCTGCGACTCCATTAATTTCAGATCTTCAAAATGGTTAAAAAAATGTTGAGTAAGTATTCCTTTCATCATTTTTAATATCAACATATTTGTACGCGCGTCACATATTTTTTAAGCAATCTAAATAGAAACAAGGGCAAACCTTAAAATTCAAAATATGTTCAAAATAAAAAACATTTATTGTTTCGGAACGTCAGTTGGCAATTTTGTTGAATATTAGGAAATATGAAAGCCTGTTGTGGAAAGGGGAAATATTTTGTAATGGTTTCGCATTCACGCGTCAAACATTTAGGGGAAATTATTTTCTGTGAATGACAAGAAGGAAATTATTATGTATATGTAATTATTATATTTGCGACCTTACTTCAGGGCTTTGAAAGACCAGCGTGGTCGTCATGAAGTAGTATTAGTGTCTTTAGATATTTTGAATAATTAGTTTACGTTTTGTATTAATAGCTCTAATATTGGGAGGATTGTCCGTCATATAAATTATTATTACTACACCTTATGGAGGAAAGTGGTGTCGGGAAAGTTGATACTAATCAAGGACGTGTTTCTGTGAATTATTACAGAAAGTAAGTCCAAGCGGGTGCCGGCGAAGAAACGGTATAAGATTGAGAAGAAGGTCCGGGAGCACAACCGGAAGTTGAAGAAGCAACACAGACAAGACAAAATGAAGGGGAAGAAGAAGAAGCTTATTGTAGTTCCTGGGGATTGTCCGTTTCGGCAGCAGATAATAGCTGAAGCAAACCAAGCCCGAGAGAATATTGAGCAATTGAAGCTAACCCGACGGGAAGAAGTTAAAGTGTCTAGGAAAGCTAGGAAAGATGCAGTTTTGGCGGAAAAACGAGGATTGCCTACCCCAGCGCCTACTGTAGAAGTATCTAAGAAAGCTAAGAATGTGGTTTCAAATTCCACTAAAAAAATAGCCGCCCCTGTCAGTTTTGAGTCTTTAATGAAGAGAGCCCAGGATCGAGGCTATGTCTTTGAGAAGAGGACTCAGCAGAAATCCAAAGAGACGGATTCAAGTCTGAAAGCCTTTTACAGGGAATTCCAGCAAGTAATTAAGGAGTCGGATATTATTGTCCAAGTTTTGGATGCTAGGGACCCCCTGGGGTCTCGGAGTGAGGAGGCAGAAGAGACTGTCCGAGAACACAGTGACAAGAAATTAATTATGGTTCTGAATAAGTGTGACTTGATCCCAGTGGATAATCTAAAGCAATGGATTTCGTATCTGAGACAGACGTAGGTTGAATGTAGCTTTTTCCATTAATTTAAAGTAGAGATTAATTATTTAGTGTAATTAATCCAGATGGTTTTAAATTGGGGATTTACTTACAGAACCGGCACAGCTGTTTTACCCTTCAAAGCTAACACACAGAAGCAGAAGGACCGGCTTGGGTCTGGAGCTGCTTCAGTTAGCACAGATAAGCAAACGGCTCTGGACACGAAGAAGAGCATTGGCGTGTCCGACCTTCTGGGACTTCTGGGCACTTGGGCTAGATCTGCGCCCGGTGGAATCACTGTTGGAGTGGTAGGGATGCCAAATGTAGGGAAAAGCTCTATCATCAATTCTCTCAAGAGATCCAGGGCTTGCAGCGTCGGAGCCAAGCCTGGTGTTACAAGGTTAGTGTCTTTAACACTTCTGGTTATGTGTATTATTTTTAATGTCGTCAATTAATGGGAAAATTATTTTGTTCTTTTACAGAGCTTGCCAAGTGGTTCACCTGGACTCGAAGTTGAAATTGATTGACTCTCCCGGTGTGTGCTTCTCCAAGGAGAAAGGTGAGGCAGCGATGGACGTCAACACAATCTTGAACCGAGTACCGAAGACTACATTGATGTTGCAGTACTCGATTCCAGATTTCGCCAGTGAGGACGAGTTCCTTGCACAAGTTGCCCTCAAATATGGACTGCTTAAGAAAGGTGGGATTCCGAATGGAGAAGCGGCCCAGCAGAAGATCATACATGATTGGCACACGTAAGACATTTGTGGTGTAAATACTGAGAGTTGAATTAGAAACAATGGAGATAGAAGTGTTATTTTGATTAATTTCATTGCAATTATGAATGTTTGCAGCGGCCAAATACGATTCTTCACTGAGCCACCAGAACTGACCTCAACAGAGGCGGCCTCTGCTATTGTCACCGACCTTGCAACACCATTCTCCTTAGACAATTGGGAACCTAAGCTAACCCTGGAACCTTCCGATGACGAGGAAATGAATGATGATGATTCGGCTTACGAAGATATGGACCTGTCAGACGAAGAAGAAGAAAAACCTCCAAAAAAATCCACCAAAAAGGTGACTTTTGCAGTTGACACAGAAACGAAACCCAAAGGCAAGAAAGACTCCACGCAAGTCTCGCCAGATGCCAAGAAACGCGTTGCCTATTTAGCTAGCAAGAAAGAATCCCTAAAAAAGTTTAAGAAATCGAAAAAGAGATCTACCAAAAAAGCATCAGAGTTATCAGATGTCCTGGAAGGACTATCTTTTGATCTGTAGAAGCAGTTTGTTATTTTTTGATTTTTAAAACGTACACATTAACGCTAATATCATGTTTTTAAGTGTGATTCATATGCGAATAAATAGGTTTTCGTTGGAACAGTGCATATTATTAGTTTATTTATACCACGTCATAATTGTGAGTTAAGGAGTATACAGTACAATCAAGTACCGTTAAGGCATTCCTGTCACAAAACAATCTCCAGTATGGATTAGCAATTCTCAGGAAAAGGTAATGGACAAGACGCGCATAGTAAAACATGACATGATATTACAATCTCATGTTGTTCGTACATACTGAAAGAAGAACGTACACGTAATGTATAATATGTAAAATAATTGGACACACCGCAATATAGTTACATAACCATTAAAGCTGAGACGATATGAGAGTCGGAAGGAAATTGTTGAACAGTGCTTGTATAAGTGCAGTTAATAAACCTAGTTTATAGATATATATTTTCAATGCTTTCATATTGTTAAACATGAATCTCTTCCAATTCATCTTCATCCTCGTCCTCCAGCTCCAAGTCTTCGTCGTCTGACTCCTCTTCTGAAGTTACCTCTTCTTCACCAATCTGGTCTTCACACTTCTCACAATTGCAGGTGAACAAGTAGTGTGCCCTGAGTGTGAGTAATCAGAAACATAATTATGAATTGAATGATTCAACCGACACTAAGATGGAAACGTGAATTTGTACAACAGATTGTAAAATCTTTGAAAATCGAAAGCTATTTGAGTGAGATCTTGACTTTCTCTTTGGACTTTAAATTTCGTGCCCTACCTTATGAATGCGGAATGCAAACACGCAATAATATCGTACATTGCTTTAAGTTAGATATTTATGACTTGGAAAATACAAAATACTGTAGGACCTTATCCAGCCTCATTTTTGAATAAAATATTTTCAGCTGGTTCATCCCAAAAAAACAAGTATTGTACTATCCACAATACTTTATAAATTCAAGCAACTGACACAACTCACACAAAAAATTATACAAAAAATGCTCACTTAAGGTACTTGTTGCGAGAATACCGGGACCTCTCCATATCCCCCAAGTCCAGATAAGTTATAGTTATTTCCTCCCCTTTGGCAATATCCCTCTTAGCTACTAATCCTACATCATGATTTCTTGTAGGAAACTTGACCTCAGTATTAGGTACACAGCTATGATTGACCCAGCTTTGGAAAGGATATAAAGCGCTGCCCTCGTTGTCAAGGAAATGTCCCACGACCCCATCCATGAGATGATAGTACTCATCGATTTTTTCCATGAGCTCTGCCTTCTCTTCTGGACTAATCTGAACCTTCTCCACGTTCTCTACCCATGCAGCAAAAGAGCTAGAACCAACACCCTGTCCGTTCCGCCCAATGAGTACGAACAACTGGATAAAGCCATCCGGAGTCAGCCACTGGAACACAACATATAAACATTAGTCACAGTTCACCCTACTGAAATTCAAATCATCTAATATTTAACTAACATTCTCTCAGCCACAGATCCTAGTATTTGCATATAATATTAATCATAACATTATGCATGACCTACATGCCTACATTACACATTACATTTACAAGTAGACACAGTCCTGTCTCTCAAAATGAATATTTTTTCTCCGTGTATACTTACACAACATATACAACATTTGCTGGTAAAATTCACGCTAGACTCAGATTTTAGATTTGAATTTGCAAGTACGGATTGAAAATACGGTAATTTTTTAGTAATAACAAAACCGAAGTTCTTTCGGCTCTCTACTGTAGTTTACTTGTTGCCACCGGAAGCATTTGACGTGTAAAAAATTAGTTACAAAGTTTAAATAATAATATTTATCTACTTATACAAATAACAAAAACATCGTTAAACGGACTACGATTGGGAGGGAAGTATGTGTCGGATGTCTGTCACGCTGTACTCAGACGACGAGACACAATAAATCCACAAAAAAAATAGCGCTAAATACCTCCATAATATCATCGAAACTGATAACAGAAGTAACTAGCAACCGAAGTTTGTTAATCTGGTCCATGTACTCATCCCCAAGCAGCTTGTGCGCAACTTCATTATTCTCATCCTTGGAACCTTGACAGAACTGAAATGGAAAAAAATTACGATTCAGCACAAAGACTGATCAAGTATATACATATCTGTATAGTTGCTTCGTAGACAATTATAATAGAGGCACATGTACATTACATGAGAGAAAATAGCAGAGCTGTGTTCATGCGAGCAAGCTAAAAGACTGAACCTGGACTAGACCAGCATTTGATACTTTAGACCTTTTTATACAAGGCAGACTGGATACCGAAGCCGAAAAAACGCGTGTTCAGTTTTCGGCCAAAAATGAATACTCGCAATAAATTGTTTTATAAATTAATGCTAGTATTCATTTTTAAGCTGATAAACGAATACGCGTTTTTTCGATCCCTGGGACAAGTACGCGAGGGATATAAAGTACGTTTGGCAAATTCGGTTTTCAAGGTAAGCCCAAACATGATTCAGGATCCAGCAATAAATTTTGTTTATTGAACAGTTGAACTCAAATCAAATCGAATTTGATCCTGGATTTGTATCCAAACCTACTTAGAACTAGTCTCTACCTTGTAGTTACGAAATATTACTGGAACTTGAGCGGAGCTGTAAAGCACAGCTTTACATGTGTCTTGTGTCTATACCTATAATTAGGAGGCACAAAAGCAGATACTTCCGTGCAATTTAATACATTTGCTCCCTGGGCTATTTAGATTCACTTATTATTCGCTGGACCAGTTTCGCATGACAACTAATGACCACACCGGAGTTTCTGAATGCGAGCAAGTTTGAAGTGCAGGAAAACCATGAATAAAATATTACTTGAGGTAAAAAAGCAATTCCATGACATTCCCATGAATGCACACCATTTTGAATGCATATAAAAACTAATGTATCTCTGTAATTTTGCATATGAAGTGGTTTCCTACTTGTGCAAGTCTGTTGCGCAGGGAATGATCCTTGTCAAAGTGGAGCTTGACAAGGAGCCGAAGAAGCAGAATGATGTTGCAGGTCTCAGGAGGGTAGTGAACCATCCTGTAATAATAATAAAACGAGGAACAATAATAAATCAATGAAAGTACTTATGTCTACCTAAAGATACAGAACTCTAGCCAGCATAACCTCTTTCATTCTTTCGAGCGTATTAAATTATAAAAGTATTATGTTACCCATAAAACCATCCCCATCCAACAAATGATTGTTCTATCTGTTTTGAGTAGAGTTCAAAGGGAGGTTTTTAAGTATCTACACATAAGTACGTGAGAAGCATTTTAGACACTGAAATTGCTTCCAATGGTTACTTGGTTACATTTTCCACTGGAGACCATTCTTTGTGAAAATTCCTTTGCACAACCGAAACTCGGTACATATTCCCGCATAGTTGTACAACTATTAATAATCGTGTATTTCTTTCTAGTTTGGATATTTTTTCAGCTCTTTTAATTTCCAACATTACGGGAGCAATTCATCTAATTCATTTAATCCGGTGGAATTCATCTGAGCCGAATCTTTGACGAACAGCTTCGGATGAAACCAAATTAATAATTCTAACATCCTGAACATTATACACCGCCTGGCAAGCTAAGCTTTCATCGGAATATCTAGCGCTTTGTTCTACTATTATGAATGGAGTTGTCAAGATAAATCACACTCAGCAGTTTCTGTCGTTACTCACAGTAAATAACTTTAGTACATTCTGCGCAAACTTTTTCTTGCAAAAATATTATAGTTTCACAAAAAATGACAAATACCTCCAGAATTGATCGAGCACACATAGAGGATGACTTTCTTTGGGTTCCCTCGTCCGTAGACAGAGAACGGAATGGAACTCATTCCAAGCCTTGAGCCGACAATCTTCACTGCAGTACATGTTCTAAGGAAAAACATCGCATTACTTTACATAGGTATATTCTTATGCTGTACACAAACAGAATGCATTAAGGGAATACGCATGTATGTATGCTAATAATTTAAGGGGCAAAGTGAATTACTCCACAGTCCGGACAGGAAACATGACGATCCTTTTGGGTCTCACAGCACTCCGGGAAAGGAAGAACGATGCTCGGCTTCTGCATTAATCTCCTCGCGTTTTCTTCCGCCGTCTCCAGCGCCCTGGGAAAAAGCAAATCAGATTGTAGATACATACAAAAAGAATCAAAAGGGAAAAAGTTTTACTTCTGGTTTCAAAGAAATATTTTAAGAAAAGAAGAAGAAATATTTTGTGACAACAAACTTTCTTTACTAGATTCATAAATATGGGTGGGTTTAGTTCAAAACGAATGGCTTAAAATGTATAGGTACTCCAGCAATTTCGTAATTTGTGAATAAATGTGTGTATGTGAGTGACATTCTAACATATTTGCTCTTACCTCATACAGTAGTCGCATGCCTTGTACAGATACATTTTGTTCCAAGCAAACTGACAGGAGACAATGGGGCTGTCCATAAAGATTACCTCGCCTTTGGCAAAGTCCCGCGTTGCAAAGACGCCATGGCCCTGGAACAAAACAAATGTTAGTCAGAAAACACAACTAAAGCAGCAAAAAAAACCAAAACATTTGCATAATCTGAAAACTGAAATACCAAAGGAATACATAAACAGCAAAACAATTTCAATAAAACACTTTCAAAAATTGCTACCGAAAATTACAATCTAAACTAAATATTTCCTTCATTATTATGTAATAATTGGCAATAACAGTAAATACAACCAAAATGTATGAAAAAAAATGAAGATATGCCACTACGAATGTTTATATACACATCCGAATATATTTACGTGTAACTACATAGACTCAAGGTAAATAAATCTGGGAAACCAAGAGCAAGATAATTGTTGCAATTTTAAACGCACTAAAAAAGTTTTCCTATCTTGAACTAAATTTTTAAACAAAACAGTATTTCAGATAATTATTAAATTCCTGAAAAACAGCGGCTCAATGAAAATAATAAATAGACAAATCAGAAGTAATTACTAATTTCTAAACTAATTACAACGTATACAATCAAACAATAATAATTATTGTAAACAATGAAAGGACAGCGACGTACGACCCGATCGTCAACTTTGCAGAGTTGGACCCCTTCGGGGAACCCTTGGACAGCGGAAGGTTCTGGTGCGGAATTCATGGTGGAGGCGGCCCGGAGAAAATCACATTGTGTTACGGCGTCCACATCAGACTTCGCACTGGTTGGACTTGTTTGGAAAGCAACAGCTGAAATACTCTCAGTATCCACATCCATGTCCATACCGTTATGAGCGAGACGGGTAAAACTTTTGTGCGCAAGGGTTCTGGAAGATATCTTCAGGACTATATACGCGGGACCGGGCTACTATTGAGGAAGCGCTAGGATAGCGTATATCCAAGTGTCTGATAACCACTAAACCACTGGACAAAGTACTGGAACAGTTGGTAAGTACTTCACAGGTGTCGATCGTTAAGGATGATCTCCTTCCAGTCCGGAAATTGTCTCCTCCACTGTAATAACCTTCCACGCGAGCCTTTACAGACAGCACCTGAAAAAACATGAACAAAATCGATTTTTAGTTTCTACATGTGACTCATACAATAGCCCCAAAACATATGCATGCTTCCCAAGCTCATTGTCAGCTTAACTGATACTTTTCCTTTCCCCACTACACTACTATACCCCATTAATGACATCCCTTCAACTCAGACATGCTGAATTGTATGGGAGATGCGTGGATACCTATTTAGAATTATCTATCATCATATCAGCAAAAGCCGTGCTCGACATGCTCATGTCAACAACCAAGTTGAACATTTGCCTCGCTTATTTTGTCACATGCCCAAGATTTATTCTCACAGCATGATGTTTGATATCTTGGACAGGGCTTTTACTCGGGATACATTTTCTAAATCTCCTTCAATTAATTACTTTATAAACGCTTTTTGAATCGAATACTCATCAAGTTGAGAAACTGTGACAAAATTTCTAAAGAAACATGATCATATGTATTGGTCACTGTTGCGTGGACAATATCTGTCATGTGAGTCGGTATCCCGCCGAGGACTCTACCGTTGGCTCCAACACATCTCACAATAGGTGACAAATTACACCCTAATGTTAATCTTACATATGTGTTTAAGACACGCTAACTTTATCGCCTATACTTTTCGTGGATTATTCCTAATTCTCAGTTTACATTTGATCTGAGTTGCTTGTATGAATGAATACTAAATAATATTTTGATGTCAAGTTCTCATTGATTCTCAAGGTGACACGAGGGAAATTCATTCCTTCACAATTCCTCAAGGTTAGAAAAATAAAAAGGAATTGTGAAGAAAAGCCTCTCATAGGGATTCCATTCCAAGTCAAGTGGAAAAGTCGATAAATAGTCAATACAAGCGGATAGGGTTACGTACAAGGTTACTTTCCTTGGGAAATTGAATCAAGTGAGGAAGGGAATTAATAAAAGCCTGACAAAAATAATTTTGCTGATATGTCAGAGAAAGAGGTTCTATGTATTGGACTATTATGTGCGGATATTGTCAGTTACGTGCCGACATTTGTCCTTGAAGATAGTGATCAAAGGTATTTTATTACTTAGGAATTAATCATGAAGATTTTTGATAATAATAGATTATCTTTCGTAGATGAAACAATGTAATTAATAATCATTCTTTAGTTTTTAACAATTTAGGTATTCAGAAATGGCTTGACTTAAACAATGACCTGACTTGTAGAGTAGATATTTTTGTAAGCTTCATTAATTAAAAAGTTTTTTGTTATCAAATGAATTCGTAAAAAACTAGATAAATTATATAATTATTACTATTTGTTCAGGTGTTTAAGCCAGACCTGGGAACGGGGTGGGAACGCAGCTAACAATGCAACTGTTTTGGCGAAGCTGGGATGTTCCGTAGAATTTCTGGGGACTCTAGCTCAAGATCACTTATTAGGGTTAGAACGAGTTGAGGATTAATATTATTTAAAAACTACCGAAAAATATTTTAAAAGCAATGTGAATTGAATGAGGTACTTTACAGTGAATGTAAAAATTGTATGACAGATTTTTTAAAGACGATATGAATCAACTTGGAATTTCATTCGAAAACTGTCCAATCTTCAAAGGCTACCAAACCCCAACCTCGATTGTGATTTCCAGTACGGATACCGGAAGCCGCACTATCATTCATAACAACGGAGGCTTACCGGAACTGACTTCTGAGTATTTTAAGGACAATATTAAACTGGAGAATTATAAATGGGTTCATATGGAGGTATCACCTTTGATTAAAGACAACAAGATTTTAAGCACACATTTTTTAAATTCTCTTCAATATTAAAATTTCTTAACCCCAAAAATATCTATTCATTTGGATACAGGGTAGGAATCCTGACGAAGTGCTTAAGATCTTACAGCACATTCAAGAATACAATAATAAATCTGGGGTAACACAAAAACCCACGGACGATGAGCCCAACTTCAAACAGCGGAAGCTTCCGGTTTCTGTTGAGGTACCCTTACAATTTAACAAATCACACCAGAATTTGTGATTACTAATATTTCCATGGAATTATAAACAGATTAAACTAATTTTGTCTAACAGGTCGAGAAAGTCAGGAAGCCTTTGGCAAAGCTCTTAGAATATGCAGATGTAGCTTTTGTCGGTCGGGAATTCGCTGAGTCTTACGGTGCTAAAAATTATGTGGAGGCAGCTATTTTTGGAGCAACTTTAGTTAAAAAGGGGTAAAGTAGCAATTAACAATTTAACATCGTCATTTAGAGATTATTTACAACCTTACTAAACTCAACTCAATACATTTGACCACTACTGACTTTTCAATCAAAACTTCTTCAACAGAACTTTAGTCATTTGTCCCTGGGGAGATCAAGGAGCAGCTTATTGCATTGCCAGGGAGCAGCCTGAGGTTCCTGAAGTAACTACTGTTGACGCATTCCCTCCAGCAAAAATAGTCGACTCATTGGGTCCGCCACAATTCCCAACACAACCAATATCTCAACATGACTTAAGCACATCTTTCCAAAACTTTTATTATCTCCTTGATATTACAGGTGCGGGGGACACTTTCGATGCATCCGTGATCTTTGCTCTCTCCCGAGGGCTGGACATAGACGCCAGTGTTCGGTTCGGCTGCAAAGTGGCCGGGGGGAAGCTAGGTCAACATGGGTTTAAGCACGTGGACAAGATCGCTCAGGAATTGCCCGAATTCCAGCAAATGACAACTAATACAAGTAATATCTGAGCTAGGAATATGAACACGCCTGCCTGACTTCAGCCTTCCTCCCATAATTATGTAATTGCAATGTACATTAATTATTAGTAGTACGTTTCCAGGGACTATTTCATGCCATCAGAGTCAATTTACAATAAATCTTCCTTCCTGTCCAAATGTTACAGAGAAATTATACAGATATACAATAATCAACCTTACTTTCAAAGAATTATTTACATGCATTTATGAATAAATCCGAATCGAAGGGATATTCCGAAAAACAAAAACAACTTAACAAATCATACTTAATAATTATTCGAACAACATTACCGCATGCCACATAATATCCAGCCATTACATGAAAGTCCTTTAAAATTATACTGCCCGTGTCAAATAATTATATTCATTAAACACAACTAACCTTGAGCAGTTTTAGCGAATCGAATCCTGATGCCACAAAAATACGTCAGCAGTGTCAACTGTCAAAAAAATCAATATTTACACGATTATACATTTTGAAATATTTATTAATTTTCGAAATGAACAAATACAGTAGTTTATAGTAACTGGGAATAAATTAAGCCGTCCCTAGTTTAAAAATTCAACTCACCTGGTAAATGAATCACGACCGCCAGAATATATTAATTATTCGTATTAAAGTTCTTTTAATTTTTTACTTTAAAATTGAATACTAATTATTTTAAATATACTCAATAATTACTCAATACTTATCCACTTATGCTGCAAGAACTTATACGCAACTTGAGCAACCTTAAACTATTTATTTGCAATTGATTAAAAAACACTAATAATCCGATTTGGCACGTGAACACATGGACCGGGCAGAGACAGCAAGACAGCCTTGTTAATTTAATTTGGATAAAAATTTGAAATCATGCACATATTTAATTAAATACAAAGTTCCGGAAGGTATGAGGTAAAGCCCAAAAAACCTTTGAAGACCCGCTTCGTTTAAACTGTCTTTCAAGAGTAAACCCCCAAATACGAGGCACGGCCATACGTGTGTATTAAAGCCGCAGTGAACTCGTACTGTCTCTTTAAATATGTTTCCAGCCCCTCGGCAGCACACTCGTAGGAATTCGCACGCAGTCAATGAGCAGCTGCGCATGTGTGCGGAGCATTTGAAAATAATCAGTTTCCCACTCTTGTAAATGCTCTTTCTTCAAATTTTTTTAGGGGCGGAGTGAAACGGAATTAATTAGTTCCGCTTTAATTTTGCTCAACTGTTGTAATATTCTCTTTCACAGGCTCTATTTCTTCGGAGTGCGGTCCCACATATTACGACAGTTCCTTCACTATAATATACACTTTCTTATATTTATAGGGGCGAAGCGAAGCTGAAATATTTTGTTGGAATAGTAGGAATAGGGTGGCTGACTGTCTGTGTTAAACCCGAGGATAGCTACCGAACCCATGGCATGAGGCACTTCAAAATTTTTGATGGGGCAGATTAAATAAAAAGTAAAAAGTCTATTGTTGTTTAAGGAGATACTAAGATAACACAACACTATTACATTTAGGAAATAAGAATATTGACTAATTGTGATAGTATCATAAATGAGCTTGTCATATATGAAATATTTTTGCCATGAGTGAATGTCAAAATGAAAGAGGAACTGAATGTACTGACTCAACGGTAACACGTCTATACACGGAGTTACATGAACAGGATGATTTTCATATTCAAGCTCATAAAGAGAATATCGGCGGTTATTACTTTATTTCAACAAAAATAAATAATATTATCAAACATTTTTAATGCAAAAATAAAGATCATCGCGCATCGTATTGGATTTTTGATAATCAATTTAATTAAACTTTGCAGCACTTGTATTCAAAATTTTAGTTCACGTAATTATTTCGGGAAACAACTATTATATTTTAATCAATATCATAAATCGGGGGATCCTAGAAGATTGTATGTTTTCGAGTTTTCAAGAGCAAACGATATTCAAACTAAATAAAAATTAGGTTTGTATTTTTCCACCGAAGGATTGATGTTGGTAAAGATGTATGTCTCCCGTTCTTTGAATTCTGGATAAAATTGCTCCAGGAGAAGCTGTTTTAAGGTCGTGAGCCCAGCCAATCCAAGCAAAGAAGTCAATTAATGCGGTGGAAATGTTCCAACGGTACAAGCCCAATTCTGAAGCTTTGTAATCATGTGGAAATGAGTGATGGTAGTTGTGCCAGCCTTCCCCACAACTCAGGATTGCCACTAATTTGTTTTCAGTTGGGAAAATTTTTCTGAAAAAGTGGAACATAAGCTTATGGTATAACGAGTATTGTAAAGAAGAAATAGTGAATGCAATTCGTTAGTTTAAAAACTTCTAATATTCAAATTAATTCAGTTGAACTGTGCTTATTGATGAACCTTACTTGTCATAGGGGCGGCTGCCAAACATATGGGCGGCACTGTTAATTAAAAGAATGCGGTGTGTCAAGTACATTGTTTTCAGAGCACCCGAAACACAAAACGCGGTGAAGAAGAATTCGCCGAACCAGTACCATGCCACAAACGTTGGCATAACAAAACTAGCGAAAACGAAACCAGAAGTTCCACAACTAAATTAAAATTACAATAAACACAGTTTAGATTACGATTATATTTCTGTATTTAAATGTCAATATAAACACTTATATGAATATGTATCATTGGTTGGAGTTCGTAGTTCCTCAGTCTTACGCCTAAGCAGTGCTCGCACGGGTATCGGTAATACTCGCGTAAACGGGTATGGGTACGGTTATGGGTACTACCTGGGTATCAATTTTGTGTACCCAATCAATTTCGGGTACTACCCGGGTACACTTTGGTCGGCTCAAAATTTCGGGTACGGATACAAGGATTTCAAAATGGGTATATTTCCACCGGGTACGGGTATTGTAAGAGTAGGTTATGGTTATACCATGAAATCCTAACTCATGGATTATTTACTTATGTAATTGTCAAGAATTTGTAAATAATTGGAAATCGTGCTGATGAAAGGAATGATTAAGAATAAACGATTGAGTGTGATTTTACATTAATCCGAAGACTAATTACTTTTATTTATAATCGAAATCAAAAGGAAAAGGAAATGAAGATTAACAACTAAAAATAGGTGTTACTGGAATGACTCTCAGTTATTCACTGAAGAGTCTGGAAGAATCTTAAACTTAACAAGTGGCTACTTGAGCCTATTTTTACAATCTTAAGTCTAGACGTTACATCATAACGGATGTAACGGGACGTTGACACTCGTCGGCTTTTAGCCGATGGGAAGTGCTTACATTGCACCTTTACAATAAGTGTTTAAGTAACTTTGAACTGACTTAACCTAAGGTTGTGTGTTTCACAACTTAATGAATTATTCATGTGAGACTTAACTAATTTATGTAATTTCTATATACATACCTAACATCCCGCGCGGTCGGGGAAAATTTTGTCCCCAAAATTTAATAATTTGCATTAAAAATTCAAATTGTGTTAGTACAATTGGTATGTATGTTTGAACAAAGATAGGGAGAGTAAAGAAGAGATAGGGCAAAAAAAATTGTTTTTGTGTTTTTCTTTACTAGCTAGTACACATACTGTAATCATTTAAGGTGAAGGTGAGAACAGGTGTAAAATCAAAATTGTATTAGTACATCTTATCGTTAGAGAATCAAGGTGAGCTTAAAACTATGCTGGAGTCCGGGCAGACAGCTGGTTGGATAAATTGTTGAGGGCCACGATGGGTGGGTATGGGTCATTGTTGTGTGGGCGGGGATTATTGATGAAGTAGGCGCTGGGTAGGGCATGGGAGATTCGGGAGTTCTGGCGGTTTCGCTGACGATACCGGTAATAACAATATAAACCATATACAATTAAACCAAAGCCAATAATGGTTGAAAGGGCCGTACTTGACAAAGTGAAAATACGGAGAAGAACTTGGGAATCTCCCTCGCCAACGCCAATTTCCATTTTTGGAACCGGAAGAGCGGGAAGAATGGGCTCTGATGCTGTTTGCTTAGCATGGACAGGCGGAGAGAGGGTAGTAGTGAGAGTAACTGTCTGGCCGGGCTCATCCTGCTTATTCTGTAAGGTGAGAAAAGAATTATGAATAGATTTCCATTCCTCTAACATTCGAGTTATGTTGGCATCATAATTATTAACATCTTTGAAGGGCTTATAAGTATCGTCTTTATAATCGTCAATCGTAATTGGTGAGTTTATCAAGAGTCGTTGTTCGAGTGGGGAAGGAGTGAGCGGAGGAGGAGGAGGAGTTTCCAGGTTAGGTTTTGGAATTTCGGGGAAGGTGTTGGAGCGAGAGGGAATAAAATCCAAGATTTTACTTATAATTGGTGGGGCTACCATAAGAGCAGCTCCAGCAGCCATAACTTTGACCGCATTATTTTTCTTGGAAGGGGCAGCCTGCATGGGAAGATTAAAATTTTTGTTACCGTTCTGAGCCATGGAGGGTAGTGATTGGATACTGACTGACCGTTGAAGGGGTACCATTTTGTGCATTGAATTGGTCCGGGCCATGTTTAGTTTTGTTCCGGCACCTGTCAGCTTGGAGAGGTTGGGGAGGCTTCCCCAAATGCCAAGTGGAGCACTTTCACAGGCAAAAATAAAAAGAAAAATCATAATTATTAAGGTTGAAAAGTTGACGGGGCTTCCACAAATTCCCCTTGTTCGTTGAGAACGAGTTCCGGGTAGATTCGGTGAGGTTGATGGAGAGGAGTGAGTTGTATGGTTTCCATTATCGTTTGGGGTCTGAGGTCGATCACCGTCCCAGTCGTCTGAGTCCATTGCTGCGGCGGCTTGACAGGCGTCGTACCAGTCATCATATGAGTCGTTGGCGGGGGGCCGGGCGTCAGAGTTGGGAGAGGGCGAGTTTGGCAAACTGTCGTCATCACTTCCGGTGAAGTCACTTTCGGAAGTGAAGGTATATGTACAGGGCCTTGTTGAGGCGGTTGAGCGAGAGGGTTTTGTATGGGGTCCGGTGGAGCTGTGGACAGGAGTTGTTGAGGCAATGTCAGAGTAGGGCCTTGACGTGGCCCGTGCTTCTTGATCCAATTGGATCGACGGGTTTGGATTGCACAAATGTTGGCTGATTCCAAACATGCCCGAGATATTTGTTCGAACCGAATTTGCGGATCGATTGAAATAACGGGCGTCGCTGAGACGTAATTCGGTGGGGCGTCGCGTAGTTGAAGGAGAAATTCGTTCCACATTTGGGATTGTTTCACTGTTGCCTGGAAGTAAGTTGCGCTCAACTGGTCCAGAAGAGAGGGAATTTGGTCCGGCAATACAATTCCCACAGCAACATGGCGGAAGGTCCTCTTCAGAATAGGAATTGAGGAGTCGTAACAACTGAGTTCGTTCCCAGACGCGTCGGCAAATTGATAGGGAAATATTTGAACTGTGCAAATGGATACTGGGCAACAGATTAGCGTGTCCGGGGTTCCGGGGAGATAAACTTTGATTAATTCCGTCCAGGGGTTGTCGGAGAGTCGAATGGCAGGATTGATGCCCAGAGTTGTCGGGTACTGGACAATGCCTGGCACATAAGGGTACACAGGCGGGGACTGGGGATTGTTGCTGGTCATTGTGGTCAGACATGGGAAAATGTAACTTTCTTTGTTTTATTTTGTAAACGTGTGGAACGTCGCACTGTATGATTGCTATCAACGTGTTGGGGAGATTTGAGAATTGATTTTAACTTTGTGGAGTGATAACCAAAAGTTTGAGGCGAGAAGTTTGGAGGAGGAGAAGTTAAACGCTTAACTGGACGGTCTTCAGAAGAAGTGGACGGTTGTAGTTTCATTTTGCGTGAAGGACGTGTGGAATGTTTACGGATGGGAGAAGGGAGAGAGGAATCGGAGTTTGGGGTGTCGGAGGGAAATTGTGTCAACCAAGCGTCAAATTCGTGCTGGTCTTCCGTAGTATATACATACTCGGGATGAATAATGCCATCCCCCAAATCAATTTTTATGAGCTTGAGTTGGGAGAGGTGACACTTAATACTAGGTCGAAGCTTAGTAGAGGGAAAGGTTAAAACTAAGTCAGCATTATTGTTCTTATCAATATAAGTTATGGTATAAGGTCCAACCCAACGACAAAGAAGTTTGTCAGACAAACCAATTTTTCGCTGAGGGAGATAAAATCGAACGTGGGAACCAACTTTAAACTCTAAGGGTTGATACATAGCATCAAATCGTTCTTTGGCTTGTAATTGAGCCTTTTTAATTAACTGGGATATTCTTTGATGCATAATTTTGACCTGAGAAGCGCTGAGCTGAGTCATTTGTAAAAGTGTATTGGGAATGGAGTTGAGTAGAGGGGCTGGAGGAGCTCTACCGAAGAAAGCTTGAAAAGGGGAAATTTTTGTAACTGAATGCTCGGAAGTATTATATGCAGTAATTACATACGGAACAAATATGTCCCAATCTAACTGATTGTCCGAAACGAATTTGCTGAGCATAATTGCGAGAGTTTGATTTAATCTCTCTACAATTCCGTGGGAACGGGGGTGAAAGGGCATACTTACATGATGTGTAATATTAAACCGTTTTAATAATTCTTGTAGAGTTGCAGATTTAAACTCCGCAGCTCCGTCAGAAATTAATATAGACATGCCTGGAAATGTTAAAATAAAAGATTCCAAATGCATGGCTATATGGGCAGCTTCTCTGTTGGGAAGGAGGGAAGTATGTACCCATTTGGTAAATAAGTCGGTGAGGACGAGTACATATTTATTGCCTCTCGGAGTTTCACGAAAGGGGCCTAATAGATCCATAGCATATGTGCTCGCTGGAATTTTTATGGGAATGTTTTTCAAACTGTCCATACGTAATTTGGTGAGGTGCTGGCGACTTTGGCACTCTGGGCAATGAGTACAGTGCTTAAATGTGTCTGATGTAATTGATCTCCACCAATAAAATGGACGGAGACGTGCCAAAGTCCTCTGAAAATTCAAATGACCACCAAGGGGATGATTGTGAGCATTTTGTAACACGATGGGAATCATAGCTTTAGGGATGACTAAAAGTTTAGGATTGCGGGGATTAAATTGAATAAAATAAATACCATCATCATTGGGAATTAATTTGGAGCGCTTTTTCTGCAATAATTTATTTAAAGTATGATCAATAGCTTGAGCATGCTTTAAATCAGCAGGATTTATGAGAGGTATTGCTGGGAGTGGCTTGGGGCTGGATGTGGGAGATTGGGCTGTAAGACCTGGTATGGTAAGATCATCTTCCGTGTCTTTTGTAGTGGAAAGAGCGTAGGGGCAACGAGAGACACCATCTACGTTCCTATGTAGAGTACCTTTCTTATACCTAATTACATAGCGAAATTGTTCTAAAATTACAGCCATACGAGTAAGTCGGGCGGTGGGATTACGTTGGCATTTTAAATAACATAAAGCATGATGGTCCGTAACAATTATGAAAGGTTTGAGATATAAAAATTCTCGAAGCTTTCGTGTAGCAAATACTACAGCTAAACATTCTTTTTCCGTAGCACCCCAATTTTTCTCAGCTGGAGTCAAAGCTCGGGAAATAAAATAAATTGGGTGTTCGCCATCCTCAAATTGTTGATGTAAAATGCCAGCTATGGCTAAATTACTTGCATCCGTATATAAAATACATGGGAGTGTGGGATCATAGTGTCTGAGGACCGGAGCTGTGCATAGCGCGTTTTTGAGAGTCAAAAATGCCTTATCACAGTCTGGGCTCCAATGATAAAGAGAATGTTTCTTCAATAATCCTTGGAGAGGAGCAGCTATTTGAGCAAAGTTCCAAATAAATCTGCGATAATAACCTATAGTGCCTAGAAATTTTCGTAGAGTTTCTAAATTATTAGGTTTGGGCTGTTCCATGATTGCAGCTACTTTTGCTGATTCAGTAGATAGACCTTTTTGAGACAAAAAGAATCCAAACACTACATGTTCTTGCATACCAAAGAAACACTTTTTGGGATTCATGCGAAAATTAACTTTAGCTAAGCGCTGAAATACAAGTTCTATGGCGACCAGGTGAGAGGGAAAGTCTTTACTGTAGGGAATAATGTCATCAATATAAGATACAGCGTGTGTGTATCTTAAAGTACCAAGAGTACGAGCAGCTAGCCTTTGAAAGTAGGCAGGGGCATTTTTCAGACCAAAACATACACGTAGGTACATATATAGTCCGAATTCAGTGACAATAGCAGTTAAATGCTGATCATCCGGGTGGATGAGGGCTTGGTAATAACCGCTAAATAAATCTAAGGGGGAAAAATACGCAGCGCTTCGTAACTGAAAAAGCAAGTCATCAATCCTTGGGAGAGGGAATATTTCGTCTACCGTGATTTTATTTAGTTTTTGAAAATCACAGACGAGTCGCCATTTACCTAATTTTTGGCGGACTAAAAATACAGGGGTGGAATAATTGGAGTTTTCACAGGGAACAATTATACCTGCTTGAATTAATTTATCTAATTCTTGCTTTAAAATCTCACGCTCCGTGGTGCTCAAGCGGTAGGGTTTAGCCTGAACGGGAGTGTCAGAATTTAACGTAATTCGCATGGGAGGAAGGGTACAAACCTGAAGATCCATAAGTGTCCATGCAAATAAATATGAATACTTATTAAGGAGATTAATGATCGAGGCGCGTTCAGCTGGCCTTAATTTAGGATTAATATTTAAGGATTGAAGTTGTTCCGGAGTAAAAGGGGTTGGATTTTGAGGAATTACCGGAGCTGTATTTAAGCTTTGGGTAAAATCATAGCGTTGAGCATGACCTAAAAGAGTATCAGCGGGAATAATCTGGGTAGATGTGGAAATGTTTGTGGCTAGCAAAACATTTTTCGCTGGGTTGATGACGGGAGGAAAGATTACTTTGTATTGTTTTTCGATAAGTGGATGAGGGTTGAAAAATGTCGTGTGAGACGTGTGTAGTGGAGTAGTAGGTACATACATTTGGTGACGAGGGGGAAGTTGTATAGTAAATAATGTTTTGACGGGAGAGGAACAGCCGCATTCAGACGAGCAAGTGGCTGAGTATGCATGCTTACGAAAGTAATGACATACGTGAGAGTTGTATAGGGAGTTGGAGTTCAGATGTATATGAAAGTCAAACTGTGTAATAAACTTACAGCCAAGAATGAGTGGAGGAGTGAGCGTTTCAAGGACATGGGCTTCTGTTGTGTAAAAGTAGTTATCAAGTTGGAACGTTAAGGAGGCTATATGGGACGTAGGAATGCGAGCTTTATCTGCGGTGATAACAAATCTTTGTGGGCAAGGAGTGATGACTGCACTGGAGGGGATGTGATTCTTTTGAATTAAATTATGAGAAGCTCCTGTGTCAATTAATGCATCAATGGAGACATCATCAAAATAACACATGATATATGGGCACATTGATGAAGCAGGTGACAGATTTATTGTGGGTAAGTTATGGAGGGATATTGAAGATTCGCAAAGTGATTCTGGGGAGCTTGATTGTTTTGGGGCGGATTGGGATTGAATGAAATTTCCAATCTGTGGGCATTTTGGTCGTTCCGGCGATTGTTGCCGTGGTTTTGTTGGTTGTTGCGGAAGCCATTGTTGTTTCCGCGGAAATTGTTGTTCCGAAAGTTCGGGCGGGGACCCTGACCACGCTGGTTGGGCCCCCTCTGTTGGTTTCCCGAACGGCAGTCACGACTAATGTGACCGAACTTATTACAATTATAACATTGCATGCCTTTGTGGGGATTTTGATTTTGTCCTCTGTTGTTATTGTTATTATTATTATTATTATTATTGTTGCCTCGGGGCTGGTGGGGAACTGGTTGATGAATGTTACCTTGATTACCGCGGTGATTATTATTATTATGTGAGTTGCCGCGGCCATTGCCACGACCTCGTCCGCGGCCAGGGACAAAAGCAAAATTAGCTTGGGCATTAGGCGCATCAGACAAGGTAAGTTTTTGGATGGTCTCTTCCAAAGACTTAACTTTTGCAGCCATATCTGAGGGTCCAGCAGTTGTATCTGCAAATTCTCGTTGTTCGCAAAAACGAACGAGAGCAGCTATGCTCGTAAATGGAAAACCTGCCGCTGCAGATTTGTACTTGGGAAGGAGGCCTTCCATTCCCCAAGCAACACGGTCAGGTTGAGACATGGTTGGGTCATAGCGAGTGCAAATACTATCAACATCATACAAAAATTTGGCGCTCGATTCATTGTCTTTTTGCTTACGGGAAATTAACTGATTGAGATAAACCTGTCGAGGCTTAGCATAGCGTTCACGGAGAGCCGTGAAGAATGTATCAATACTAACAATAGTGGGTGGCGCTATGGTGAGTTGGGTTTGCAGCCATTGAAAGGGGTCACGAGCTAGTAAGTTGGGAGTGTGACCTTGGAGAGTGGGCCAATCCCATTGGTATTGGGCCACGACACGTTGAACGTCAATTATGAAATCATGAACGTCATGAGTGGCGGGAATGAATTGTTTAATCTTTTGGAAGTCAACAATGGAATGAATGGGAGCGGTATTTACCGTGACATTGACTGGAGTTGCTGCTGCTGCTGCTGCGGCCATTTTGAATGGTTTGACTTTGCGAGTTTTGGTAGAGGGTCCGTGACGTGAAAAATGTTGGATTTTACGTGCTTTTAATATTTGTCGCTTAAAAGAGGGAACGGTTCGTGTAACTGGAGTAACTAATGGAAGAGCAGGTAACGGTGGAGGAAGTGGTGGAGGTAAAGAGATTGGCGGTGGAGTGCCTGGTGGAGTAGAATATTGTGGACTGGGAGTTCTCGGAGGAGAAGCTTGTGCGGGAGGAACTACCGGAGGAACTGGCGGTGGAGGTGGTGTGTTTATAGGTAATGGCGGAGGTAATAGTGGTGACTTTTTACTACTGCTAGAGGTAGCTTTTGCTTTGGCTTTTGCTTGTTGTAAAACCTTGGCTAATTCAGAAGCGTCTTTTAAATCAGGGTCAGAATTTTTACGAGTGACGCGACTTGTAGAAGGCTTAGGGTCAGGTTTGGATGCTGAGGGCTTCTTTTTATCGGACATAAATTATAACGTAAGTATGTACGTACCGTGACGGTGGTTCATGGATATGAAACTTAACACTGTGCATTTACTATATAAAATTCCTCCTGGATGAGGTGGGAACGGTACTGAGCTCCGTGGCTGTCCGTTGAGTATACCCAAATCCTCAGGGCATCGGTCGGTGAAGTGCAGGTAAATCCGTCTGCCTTCCGTGGACAAGAAATAATAACCCCGTTTATCAATAAAAACTTACGAGGGGTTCTTCGACCGGTCACAGTCAATAAAGGTTGACTCCGCTGGGGTAGTCCCGAATGAGCTGTGCGTGTTGCAACGTCAAAAATGCAGGAATGTAACCTCTGCGTGGCCAAAACTGTAAATCTCAAAAATTCTCACGAAATATGACACATTATTCAAACTTGCCTGGTAATGAAATCAATTCTTAAAGTAAATCGATTGTTTCCCAAGGGGAGTGATAATTGAGAGTAATTCGGGAGCATCGCCAGGGAAATAATATTTTGGCAATGTTTTACAAAGGCCACCATGTAAGAGTAGGTTATGGTTATACCATGAAATCCTAACTCATGGATTATTTACTTATGTAATTGTCAAGAATTTGTAAATAATTGGAAATCGTGCTGATGAAAGGAATGATTAAGAATAAACGATTGAGTGTGATTTTACATTAATCCGAAGACTAATTACTTTTATTTATAATCGAAATCAAAAGGAAAAGGAAATGAAGATTAACAACTAAAAATAGGTGTTACTGGAATGACTCTCAGTTATTCACTGAAGAGTCTGGAAGAATCTTAAACTTAACAAGTGGCTACTTGAGCCTATTTTTACAATCTTAAGTCTAGACGTTACATCATAACGGATGTAACGGGACGTTGACACTCGTCGGCTTTTAGCCGATGGGAAGTGCTTACATTGCACCTTTACAATAAGTGTTTAAGTAACTTTGAACTGACTTAACCTAAGGTTGTGTGTTTCACAACTTAATGAATTATTCATGTGAGACTTAACTAATTTATGTAATTTCTATATACATACCTAACAGTATAATGGGGTCATTTACTCGTACCCACGACCATTGTACCCGAGTATTATGATTCGTTGAGAATTGAGACATCTTGATGAATTTTAGTTCAAGCACTACTGAACCGATTTCGACTACATACCAAGGACCAAGGGGTTCAGTGAGGGGAATTTGCCAACAAATTTTGTTGTGTAGAATTTCTGTGAGGATAGCTTACATAAATACGACATCATGGGTTTATAATGTGAATATATGATTTCGCTTCGAAGTTTGTAGCCTCCAAAACTGAAAATAGCCCAGACCAACTAGAAACACCTATTTACATTACTTCCAAGTCACTAGCAACTGGGACAATTTATTCGGATAGTGTTGGAGAAACAACAGTGTGTATAGTAAAACTTTTATACGTACACGATCAGGGATGGGAATATTACACATACGACCTGCAGGATTGGATTAAGGGATTGAGGGAAAAAATTCCGATCACTTGGATTGGATTAAGGGATTGAGGGAAAAAATTCCGATCACTTGGATTGGATTAAGGGATCGAGGGAAAAAATTCCGATCATTTGGATTGGATTAACGGATTAAATGACAAAATTCCGATCAGTTGGATTGGATTAACGGATTAAATGATAAAATTCCGATCACTTGGATTAAGGGATTGAGGGGAACATTCTGACAACTTGAATTGGATTAAGGGATTGACGGGGAAATGGTTGATGAATAAAAATTCGCAGATTTACATTGGATTTCCAATAAAGATGTGTATATTAAGGATTGATGAAGAAAATCAAAAATGTTATAATGGATTAGCACATAGACCAATTTAATTTTTACATAAGTCAGATTAACGGGTCAAAATTTGTTAATACATACTTATATGGTTTGCGCTATTGGCGACCATAATTTCAGTAATTCAGATTGGGATAATGCGATGATGTGAATATTCTAATAGTTGGTTAAAATTACAAGGTTAGTCCTATTTATTCAAACACATTAATATGAAGTAAATTATTGTAGATGGAGTGGAACCAGAAATAATCTGCTTAAAATAGAGTTCAATTCACAATTCCAGCCTACACATTTATGATACACATTCCAATTATTATATTAAACTCCCGCATGAAAACGCTTCACATTTTTTGCCCGGGATTTGTTTGAGCACAATTGTTCTGCTAATTTCCATGCGGGCTAAAATACTAGTAATCAAAATATGCACATATTTGAGGCAAGGTTAAAGAGAATTTGTTACTCCGTAATCAGTAAAAAAGCTTGAAGCTTCTGCGCTCCCACGTTCTTTGCTAAGATTTATATTTTTACAAACCATAACGACATGATTCGTGTTTGAAAACAGCCTAGGAATTGTGAGTCACAATTTGTGACATGTGAACCCAAGCTACAAGTTCATTACAAAGCCGCTAGATGTTGAAAAATGTAGCAATGATATAGCAGCAGATATAATCCAATTCATACTACTGACAGCAGTGGATTTTGGGAATAGGATTGACTAAATAATCTATTAAGTATTGGATTAGGATTTGGGATTAATTCGTTGCCATACAAATAATCGGATTTAACTAGTAGATTCAAATGAAAGCATTGAGCCGGGATTGAGGATTATGGATTAGATCCAGGTTCCCCCAACACTTGGATTGGGATTAATTATTTCTTATAAATTTTGTAATCCGGGATTAATTTAATCCCTTACACGATAACCCGCGAATTAATCAGAACTCAACCAAATATTTTGCACAGCACCTGCACCTTACTACCAAATCGAGTTTACTCCGGTGGAGCGTCTACGTCGCCCCTTCGCGCAAGCATTAAATTATCGCTTCGCGAGGATTTTTTACTCTTCAATGAAAATATACAATATCAAATATCGCTCTAGCTAGTCAAAATTACACACTAAGGTGTCATACATTATGGTACATAACGTACTATGCACTGCATTTAGAGAAATCCAGATATAAGGTACCCCAGTTCGAGTACGGGTACGACACTGAAATACCCGAGTATGGGTACAATTTTCGAGTAGTTTTCGGGTACGGGTACAATGCGGGTACAGGTACATGGCTTGAGTTTACCTTGAAGGTACGGGTATGAAAAATGTGTACCCGGATACTCGGGTGTAAGTACTGGTATAGATACCAGATATTGCAATACCCGCACTTCGGGTACCGATTTTTCGTACCCGTGCCGAGCACTGCTTCAAATACAGTTAAATTATTAAAAGTTGGTTAAAACGGACTCGCAATATTGACATACTCACTATTTTCACTTTTGTTTGTCATACAGAAATGATTTCGACAAATGCAAAGAGTGCAATTTTCATAAAAATCGGTAAAACGAGGGAATTGAACGATCCGGGATGACGTATGGTTAGCAAGTCAAACATTTAGGAATCGACATTCGATCATTCCAGCGTATTTTAGAGAAAACTCTGAAAAATCATATTGTTACCTTTTTTGCCACATCACAATAGGGTCGTTCTCAATGTCCGACATGTCAATTTTCTGTCCAAATGGGCGAAACGTTTTATCGTCGTAAATTAGGAACCAACCAATGTGGGAATAGAAAAAGCCTCTCCTGGAATTGTGAGGATCTGCATCAGTGTCCACATGTTTATGATGGACGCGGTGCCACAGTACCCACTGGTAAATCGTCCCCTAAATAAAAAATTCCTTTCCGTATGCATACATTTGAAAGAAAATTTAGAAATGTACGTTCTGCAAGGAAGGAAGTATTGTTACTTGTTGTACCATGCCACATATTGTAAAACAAATGGCCAATATAATTCTCAAGTGGGTTTTGGCTTTGAAAGTCCGGTGAGCCCATAACCGGTGTCCTCCAATTGTCAGTCCTAAACATCCTAGCTCCGCCAAAATCATTCCTGATAAATTCATGTAAAATAACAAGTATACAATTTAACAAAACCCCGAAAGTAAAATTCAGTATTTGATTTTAAGTTTGAAAAAAAATATATATTGTTGGAATTTGCACTTTCAATCCTAAATTATAAAACCTGGGAAATAACTTTACCAAAAGCCAATGTTGATCCAAGAACAGACCCTTGCAAAAGCTTTCCCAGCCCAATAACTCCAAAAACATGGAACGTTACAACCGATAAAGTATTGAACCAATTAATTTTAAATTCGTTTTCTGCTGTCCCTTTCTTTGTATTTGTGGTTAAGTCCATGATTTCTGTCCCAGTCAATTCAACAAGCCCATTGAATTGATTCTGGGTAAATTCCTGTGACAGCATATCCAAATTCTGACGACAATTTCCTTTAAAAATTGCATACATTTCATGGTACAAACATTTCATTCTTTTAAATTAAATAAAATTTACAGATCAGTGTGATAAACTAGAATAAGCACGTAATTCCCAGCGTGTTCAGGATATTAGAATGGTAATAATAAATAAATATTAAAGATGATGGATACGTAAAACCTATAATACCAAAACCTGTTTGTATAGTGTTTAGAATGAAACGTAATTTATTATAGAAAAATAATTAGTTTAAAAAACATTTACTCTCTGCTTGATTTGCAAAAACGAAATACCCGAATTAGAATACATTTGTATTTATTTATATTATTTATTAAACCAATTTTAAAGTGTGGTTTGGGAAAACGGGTAGCAAAAATGACCGTCAGAAAGCGTACTTGAACTTCAAACTTGGAAATGTGAAAAACTTGAAGTTATCCAGAAGTCACACATCGAACTAAACCATAATATTACCGTATGAACGTAACTTCACCCCCAGTTTCAATAATTTGTACAGTAGAAGTGAAAACTTAAAATCCAAAGGTAGTATATATATATGTGGTTTAAGTTGTTTAGGGCTCATCCGCAATTAGAAATTATTTTTATCAACATGTCTATCTACATGCCGAAATCGGTTAATTCGTCCGCAACATTAGATCATCGTGGAATAAATAATACATATTGGCAAATGAGAAGTTCTATATCTATTTATAAATCCCTATATGACACGCAGTTAGGTTTAAATTTCTCCATTACTGCGAAATCTTGATAAAGGCATCGAATATTAGGCTTCGTGGGAATATTTCATATAGGGTTGTAGGGCTGAAATATTTCATATTCCTTCAGGTAATTATTATATCTCAATAATGGAATCCTTGTGACGTCTTACAAGATCGAACTTGTATGAGCTGATTGTGAGTAGGGTTCATGGGAACGGGTACGTGCAGGAACAGTGCTCGGCACGGATTTGGGTATTAGTCGGGTAAACGGGTAAGAGTAGGTGTACTACTCGAGTACCTAATGATTTAGTGTACCTGAGCATTTTCGGGTACTACCCGAGTACACTTTGGTCAGCTTAAAATTTCAGGTTCGGGTACGGGTATTACGAGGTTATTTACTCATACCCGTGACCAATGCACCCGACTATTTCGCAGGTTGAGAAAGACAATTTGATCAAATTTTTTGTATTACAATTTTATTAAAATTTTTAAAAATTCGGTTTTTTGTAATGGTACTGAATATACATAACTTATTGTTAATACCTATATAACTATATAACCTAATGCCTATGTAACTATTTCGTTTATATAAATACTACCATTACTGCGCAGTTCACTGCACACTCAGTTATGTATATACAAGTACACATACCAAGAAATTAATAATTATTACTTACAGTATGGATGTAAACCTTTGACTACTGTAAATTAAAACAAAAAATCTTTGAGACTAATAATGCCACCATAAAAGCTGGTCCAGGAGTTTTAGCTGTAGACAAACACACCCGTGCTGGGGTATAACCCTGGAAGCTGTATAGGTTCTGAATGCAATAAACTGATTGTGAGTACAATTCTGACAAGCAAATCCCTCAAACTAGAATAATAATACAACAAAGCACAAAGCAGGTGAACCAGCAGACAAGATGATATCATAGCCCAATAAAAACGTCAATAATTAAAAAAGATCCCTCTTGTGTCGTTTTATTTCATGTGAATAAATTACTGGCATAACATTAAAAAATATAATATTAATGAACTGAAATAAAGGAATAAATTACTGTGAACGGCTACTTTCAACTTTAAACTCTGTTCCCAACTTAACGGTAACTGGGACGTCACTAACCTTTAGTTATCAGGGTCACAATAAACATGTCAAATTTGGTTTGTTTGAAGTTTAAACCCCCCCCCTTTACATACTAAACGTACTAAACTGGTTTGCTCTTTTGTTCAGTTATTGTTTTTTGAACAAAACTACTGTAAATCCGTTTTCAAGAAACAAAACTTTATCAAACATTGAGCATATATGGTTATGAGGGGTGAGGGATTACAAAAGGAAAGTTGACAATAAATGTATTTATTTATAGTTCCCACACACCAAAACTTAAATTGTTCTACTTTTGTTCATTTCCGAAGAGAGCAAAACAAAACAAATTAACAATTTACAGCACTACGTGCAGGAACATTATCAAAGGATTTGAATATCTACAAAATTTATAATTTTATATTTAACATGAAACAGTATAACCATAGTGTATAGATTGTAATAGTGTACTCACTCTCTGCATAAGCTCAGCACAATTTGAAGCTTGTTGGCTTAACATTCCGCATACAGCGCTTCAGGCGTCTTTCGCTTGGATTTCAGTTCTCAACATGTGCTTTATTACGAGTCCTGGAGTTTTTAAGATTAAAATGTGTAATTAAGTTTTTAAATAAAATAAAATGGTGTCGTGTTTTGTTGTGGGATGTTCTTCGGGTTATAACGGAATAAAAACACCTCTGTAGAGTACCAAAATAAGCTGATAAGTGGCTTAATATATCCCCAAAAGAGAAACTCCTTTCGACTTCAAAAAGTCCTGTCTGTTATTTACATTTCGAGGAATCCAGCATAATAAAAAGTGGAGAGTTTATTGAAATAAACGGAGAAAATGTGAAATTACGACCCAGGTGGACATTAAAGCCGGACGCAATTCCAACTCGATACTCAAACCTGCACCTGCCATCTTATTATGACAAGCCGGGAAAAAGGAAGTCCCCGAAGAAAAGGTTATTCGCGGAAATTAAAATGCAAAGGATAGAAACTGAAGAGGAGTTAAAGAGTACGCCATTCAGCGAACTGAAAACGGACCCTTCTGTAATAAAACTCCCGTCCGGTTTGTGGACAGTACAGACAAGATTCTGGATTGATTATCCTCACCATTACCGACTTGGAAGAATTAATCGAAAGAGTCAATGATATGAACATCTGCGTGGGAGCTACTGGATTTTCAGATTTAGGAATTGTGACGGGAACTTGCATCGTCAATGACCATTTATTTTCGCAGAATTGTGAGATACTCAGTGCAATTACAAAATGTAAACAGTGTCAAAATCAAAAGTTTCTATTAGTCTTTATGTATGTACATTTGTATGCATTCATGCTGAATATTTTTATGAAGTATTTTTATACTTGGAAATCATACCTGAGAAAAAATAAAGAATTCTATGCAAGACATTCCAAAATTTCATTAAACAATTTTGATATTTGTATGTTTTTAGTAGCTTTCAAACGTGTCATCACTGTGAAGCTAGCGAAAAACGCTCGCAGCGCCACTCTGAGAAAGTTAAGTGGCGAGTCCCACCATTGCATATGCTAGTGACTTCACTATTGAAATCTATACACTATGGTATAACCCCTGACATACATCAAGGAATTGAATGCTTGGGAAATGTAAATGAGAGATACTAACAAACACTGGTGGGATTTTGGTGGGAAAATAGCAAGATTGTTCCCAGGGGGAAAAATGTATGGCAAGGAAGATTTCAAAAAGGAATTTCTTTTGTGAACAGGGATTTTCAAGATTCGTTATCGTTTTTTTAGTAGGGATTTTTAAGATTATAGGCACGTAATTCTGGGAAAATTTTATTGTAAACAGGGACTTTGAAATGCGTTGTCATTCTTTAGACGGTATTTGACGACTTATGTTGAAATAATTGTTTCCAGCAGGGGTTTAGAAAGCTATTGACGACTTCCCCGCTGGGACTTATGATTCAGCAGGGAAATATTACAAATGAGGTTTCCGGACCATATAGCTTCGACTGTGGTCAAAATAAATACAGTAAAACTTGTATATAGTGGCCGGCTATATAGTGGTTTCCTCCACATTGTGGCCCATGTCAGGTTTCCCCGTCATAAGTCCTATCTTTTAACATTACGTACACCCCGCTTATAATAGTTTTTTATATAGTGGTTCCCTGCCAATTATGGTCTGGGATTCTTGACCATTCGTATAGAAATGCAGGCTTTCAACTCTGCATACAGTGGTCCGAATAAACATTAGTATAAATTTAAATCGCGCGAAGTTAGACAACTTCAAAAACGTCATGCACATTCCATAACACGCATTGCTTGTGTTGAGGCTTGGAGTGGTGCTTAAGTGTGCTCGGTATGATTGGTTTTCGAAGTTCTTTTAAAGGGAATTACAATTATGACGTCTTGGGTAACAGCCTACCAATGTGTACATTTCCTTCACGAATTTCTGGCAAGGAACAATATTAAAAGTCTAAGTCTAAAGCATTCAAAAATTAGTAATTACTTTAATAAAGTGTAATTGCTAATAAAATATTGCATACTGAGCAAGCATTAATGCATTAATTGTGCGTGAGAATTATTTAATTTGAAGTACTGTATATAGTGGTTAGGACCACTATATCCGGCACGGAAGCTCCAAGTTAGCCGACGGCCGACAAATATCGGTCCAAGTTAGCTGACAGATGTCGGCCAAACGTGCAACTTGGCCGACAGCCGACAGCCGACAAACTGTCCAACCTAGCCGACAGCCGACAAAAATATGCCCAAATCAGCCGACAGATGTCGGCCAAACGTACAACTTGGCCGACAGCCGACAGCCGACAAACTGTCCAACCTAGCCGACAGCCGACAGCCGACAAACAGCGATCCAAAATACAGATGCTCATACAGTATAATCAGAGCTATGCAGTATTTTAAAATACGTATTTTCAGACCACAAAATATTTTGTATTTTGTATTTCAATGTTGGTGAGCAGTGAGTGTATTTTGTACTTAGTATTTTGAGGACCAGTTAGGGAGTAGACACATATTACGTTTAATTTTTTCACGATTTTTGGACCCTACCCTCCCTATTGTTATCCTAAAGTCATTTTTCCGTGAACCCACCTCCCCTGTAAACGTCATCAAAGCTAAAACTAGACATGTTCATACCGTTCTTGTTTAAAATACCGTAATTACCGTTACCGTAAAGTGGAAACACTCCGGTAATATTTTTAGGGTACGGTATCGTAAATTAATCCGATTATGGTAAAAACACGAATATAAGTCGATTTTTATGGTATGTGTAAAGATATGAAGTAAAAAATCCAACATCAGTTATTCAACAATCAGTTTAGCGTCTTTGATGTCAATTAATGTAAGAGTATTAAATGTGCAGAAATTCCTTATAAAATAAGCAAGTTTGAAAAAAAAAGCAAATTTCCTTTTTTACATTCGTATGAAAAATATGAAAATCATAAAATATAGAAAACGATACCGAATTCTTCGATCTATCTTCTAGTAATTTTTCCTAAACTAAATCTTTACCGAATTTGGTCGTACATATATTAATTTAGGAAGTGACTTCCCATCTCTTTCTCATAACAGGAGAAGTACCATCATGCCGTCAGACCGACTCAAAAAATAATTCCAAACACTTGAATTACTAGACGCACGACTTGGGTTAGATTCTAAATAATCAGTTCGATTAAGTTTTTTACATATTGACACTACACACAATCTTTACTGTCGAACGAATTCCTTTCATTTTTGAGTTTAACTCTTTTTAATGAAAATTCGAGTATGTAACACCACAATTTCATGAGCCTTCCGCTAGACTGACGATATCGTATGGAGTTACAATATCGCTTCAAAAAACCGAGAATTATCGTACCTTAACCGAACCTAAATTTTTTACGGTAATTACGGTATTACCGTACTACGATACCGTAGTTGACATGTCTAGCTAAAACGCAGACAAAAACTAATCTGATTTCGTTCAAGTTTTTTATCATTGTGTCGAAAACTAGTAACAGTTAGTTATTGATTAAAATCCGTTGGCGTTTTCGTGCGAAAAGCATAAATTTTGGAGGAAGAAAAGAGAAATAATAAAAACGACCAACAAATGATTACATGTGGGGAAACTAGAGATCGTGGCCATATTATTTTGGTTTCGCGTTTGCGGATAAACGCACAACAGTAATTGGTGTTTTTGCAAAGAGCCTAATATTATTCAAAAATAAACTTTTAACGTCAGTAGTATGGTCAAATTTTATAACTTTGAGCAACATATTCAATGCTTCTCGAGATGTTTTCTAACCTAGAGCTTCTATGAACAGCTCTTTTGTGGGATACATATGCAACAAAATACAAAATAGTAATTGCATATATGGTAGGTTTCAGTGCATCGCATGGGTACAAAAATGCTGTACCTTGACCTGAACCTGGACCCAAATAGTGGGTACCGGCAAAAATCGTACCCAAACCCGTACCTGAATAGAAGTACCCATTAAATAAATGTTCGTACCTGGACCTGATTATTTTGTAAGTAGTGCGTACCTGTACCTGAATTTTACCCGTACCCAAAATATACCCAATATATGGACCTGTACCTGAAAAATTTTCCTACGGACCTGTACCCAATCAGGTACTTTAAAAAATTACTGAAAACGATTCAACATTCGATGATCACACCAATTACAAACTAGGAAAAATTCTGCCTCGTCATAATTTGTGCAATACTTAATGTAACTAAGACCTCTATACCATCTGAGGTATTGCCATCACCAATTAAATTTTCCACTTCTAGGTCATCCTCCATAACCACAGTGTCATTTAACACCATTTTTACTGAATAAAAAGTGGAGTTTGTAATTACAAGTACTTATTGCTGGCACGTTGTGCTAACAATAAGTCAACCATCTCTGTTGCATAAACGTATGATTTTTCAAAAATTACGATGCACTCCTGAAAACACGTTGAATATCAAAATAAACCTGTAGGTCGGAGAGATAGCCTCATACTACACTAGATGCCTCGTAAGATGGATTTCTGTTTGTAAAAGTACCCACATTTTCAGGTATTAATTTGTCAGGTCCAGGTATATTGGAAGCTTGTACCTGTTCCTGTCAGGTACAACCCAAAAAATGCCAAGTTTGTACCTGTACCCAACACCTGGTTTTGTACCCAAAATTTGGGTACATACAGCTAGTACCCATAAAGTACCCATTCAGTTTGGGTACTTAAATAGAGTACCCATTTCGGACCTGAACCTGTACCTGTACCCAAATACTCAGGTACTACCCGTACCCATGCGATGCACTGGTAGGTTTGGCTTTCAAGGTTGTCTTGAATGTTCGGGCAGTAGTAGACAGGGGATAGTTTTCAGACATTTAGCATGACAAACCGCCAAATTTATCAGGTGAATCAATGGTTACAAATTATAACTTCGGGAACGTGCTGCTTAAAGAGCACAGCAGCCATCACAAAGTTCGGTATTACAATTTTGACTAAGTTGCTCCACGAGGAACTAACTGGGATGACAACGATTTAATTGCAAATCATACTGAGATTTTGTACTTTACACCAAATTAATTTTGGCGAACAGTTTGTCTAAAATATATTTTGACGCCATTCTAGACTAATGTTTTGAGGTTTTCCAGGATCATAAGTTTGGTATGGTTCTGGTTAGGGATGCCAATGGTCTGGACCGGACCATTATTAATGGTCCGTTATTGGTCTGGTCCAAGATTTGTATGGTCTGGTACGGTCTGATCCAACTTTTGTGCCATACCAGAAACAATTGGTCCAGCTTCAGGACCAGACCACAGGACCATGGTTCTAAAAGTACGCAAAATAAAAAATGACGAGTTAACGAAATCCTATGGAACATATTATTTGTAACATACATGTAATTTGTGAGGACAAAAGAAGAATTTGACTGGATAAAATGTGATTATTTAATTGCTCTCAACGGTTTTCTGGACCATGGTCCAGACCATGGTCTTTGGTCTGGTCTGATCCAAATGACTAGATCAGCCCATTGGTGTGGTCCGAAAAACTGAACCAATGGTCTGGTCTGGGCTTTGGACCAGACCAGTTTCATAAAATCTGGATCAGACCAGGCCATTGGCACCACTAGTTGTCGTGCTTACAGGAATAATTCTAAAATACGTGAAACATGCTGGCTTCTTTTATTTCAACACTTCCTGTAATATTGCCAGCATGTTCACAGTTGACACTGTCAGCACTTGTAATATTGTTAGCACTAAGGGCGATAGTAATTGGAATCGTGAGAATGAAATATTTGAAAAACCATTCCTATATAAGCCAAGATTTTTCGGAATTGTCATGGTTGACAGAGATTTGAAATAATGTATGACTTACGTGTATGTAAAATGTATCAGTGGTTTTTCAGCAATAAAAGTTTGCTACAGAAACACTGGGTCTAACAATTATCCCTGTTTATTCCTCATATTTTTCTGAGAATGGATGAAACATCATCAGCAAGGTAACCCCCACCATTCCCTTGGTATACACAAAATCATCAGCTTCAAGACCCCCTCCCTCCCCCAAAAGTGAAACGTAATATGTTGGTCGTTTTTATTATTTCTCTTTTCTTCCTCCAAAATTTATGCTTTTCGCACGAAAACGCCAACGGATTTTAATCAATAACTAACTGTTACTAGTTTTCGACACAATGATAAAAAAACTTGAACGAAATCAGATTAGTTTTTGTCTGCGTTTTAGCTTTGATGACGTTTACAGGGGAGGGGGGTTCACGGAAAAATAACTTTAGGATGACAATAGGGAGGGTAGGGTCCAAAAATCGTGAAAAAATGAAACGTAATATGTGCCTACTCCCTAACTGGTCCTCAAAATACTAAGTACAAAATACACTCACTGCTCACCAACATTGAAATACAAAATACAAAATATTTTGTGGTCTGAAAATACGTATTTTAAAATACTGTATTTGAAAATACTGCATAGCTCTGATTATACATTATGAGCATCTGTATTTTGGATCGCTGTTTGTCGGCTAGGTTGGACAGTTTGTCGGCTGTCGGCTAGGTTGGACAGTTTGTCGGCTGTCGGCTAGGTTGGACAGTTTGTCGGCTGTCGGCTAGGTTGGACAGCTTGTCGGCTGTCGGCTGTCGGCCAAGTTGTACGTTTGGCCGACATCTGTCGGCTGATTTGGGCATATTTTTGTCGGCTGTCGGCTAGGTTGGACAGTTTGTCGGCTGTCGGCTGTCGGCCAAGTTGCACGTTTGGCCGACATCTGTCGGCTAACTTGGACCGATATTTGTCGGCCGTCGGCTAACTTGGAGCTTCCATCCGGCACAATGGTCCCTGTTAATAGTGGTCAAATTTTCTTTCCCCTAGAGAAACCACTATAGACAAGTTTTACTGTATCAAAGAGACAACCAGCAACGTCTTGGTTCTGATGGAGCAAAAATATAAAAAATTAACACAATAAAAATATTTGTGATTACAGAATTTATGGTTGACGCTTTACGCTTTGTTATTTCATCGGAGCAATGAAAGTCACGGTCACGATCCGGGACGAATTTGACGCATTGATGAATCCTTGAATCGATCCTTTAACAAATTTGACCTCGATATATTAAAGCCTTAGCCTAAGTTCTATGTATGCTTGTTTGACCTCTGGAGGCCAAGTCTGAGGACTCGGATCTCAATTTAAACATGACTGGACGGGATGAGTTGATAGTAATGACAAATTCCAAAGACATCTCTATATAGAATTGCGAAAGCAGCCTGTACTTTGTGTATACATATTGTGGGGAGGATAAGGACATGAAGATGCGCTTCATTTCATACCATCATAGCTTATGTCTTTAGTTGGAATTAGAAACACCAGTCTGAAGGTAATACAATAATAATAAAAAACACGTGCGTTTATATAGTAAGTGTGAGAGAATATTTTATTTCAGTTTTTAAATAGAATATATAAAGAATATTGTATCAGGGATATTCCGTTAGCCAAAGATGGGCCTTTTAATTCACCTACCCTATTTCCTTCCTATAATTAAACTAACAAACAGCGCCTCCCTATATGCCTACAATTATTAGTCTCGTCAAGTTATCTCCCACTTTTAAGGAAATGTTCAACCAAACGCCTCCCTTAAATCATATAAGGGTTAAAGCAACACGAAGTCCCTTCCTATAATATAGGAAAGAGGGAGATATGCCTACATAAATCCCTGTAAATGTACTTATAATATTCCTTGAGAGTATCGTGCAGCTACCCCCTGCTAGGAAGCCAAAAATTAGTGTTTCTGAACGGTACCAAAAACACGGACTCTACCCGATTCGTTTTCCTTTTCCCGATCGAAAAAAATCCATTTCTGTTCCCGAAACCGGAACGATATGTTCGAGTCTGGGACATTTTTGCCTTCCCAGGATCGATCCGGAAAATAAAAGCGGTTCCCGAACCGGTTCTTTTCCGAACGGGCAGAAAATGTGTAGGATTCATTGAGGCACAAATGCGTGTTTCGCGTTTTTATCCAAAACGACAACTTTAACAAACCCTTCCCGAAAATTTCGCATTTGATTTTTGTACCCGAAACTGGACCAAAATGTAACTTTAAACCGTTGTCCCGAAACCGAACCGGAACCTCGGGAATTCCCGATTACCGAACACAAACACTACCCAAAACTACTCCTTCCCTATATTACAACTTTCAAGGCACAATGGAAAACAGAAAATGTGTGTATGTCGAAATATCCTGTACCTAATAATGCTGTATATTATTTATTACTACGTTGGTCTGTTGGTCTGTTCCACGCTGAAAATTTTTTACATCATTGTCGTCCAGGTGTCTGAACAATCGTGCTATAATATGCTTTACTTCTCCGCAATTTTACAACCATTGTTTTAGTGAAAAAGGTAGGGAATTCCTAATTCAAACTTATGCATTCCTCTTCGAAATTATATGCATCAGTTGCATGCCTGTACTCCTACTCGGTGTCAGTAGCATACCTGCGCCCTTCGTATAATATTTATTTATGGAGCCCCTAGCCTAAATTTCCTAGGTGCCTATATTTATATCTCAAACTTCCTATAATATTTTACTTGCATATAAATACCAATGAACCTTGCCTATATCCTAGCCTAGATTCTTGTTTTCTTCCTTCCACCCTAGAATTTTTGCCTATAAAAGGGCCTAGATATAGGCAAGGGGCCCATCTTTGCCGTTAGCTTTTGTTCTCACGATCTTTTCGCAAGGTTTCCCGCATTGACAGGATATATGTGTACTGTGTCAGCAGGGTATTTTGCAAGGTTTCAGAAGACAGTTCCAGAGCATAAAAATCATCCGTAATCAGTACTAAGTGCATAGTCACTAATTGTAAGGGGCGAAGCGTCACGAAGTGATGTAGTAACAGCTTAAGCTGCTAACAATACGTTTCCTTATAAATATATACTGTCAAATGTTTATAAATATTCCAGTGTGCGTTGACTATTTTTGAGCAAAACGCTTATGCACATCGGTGCGTATTAAAACGTTTGTGGTTTTCATATAAGTAAATATATATTAATTCATTTGTGCTGTTGGCTTGGTATTATCATAGTGTATAGATTAGATAGTGTACTCACTCTCTGCAGAAGCTCAGCACAATTTGAAGCTTGTTGCCTTAACATTCCGCATACAGCGCTTCAGGCGTCTTTCGCCTGGCTTTCAGTTTTCAACATGTGCTTCATAACGAGTCTTGGAGTTTTAAAAATTAAAATGTGTCATTAAAGTTTTAAATTAAATAAAATGGTGTCGTGTTTTGTTGTGGGATGTTCTTCGGGTTATAACGGAACAAAAGCCCATCTCTTTAAAGCACCAAAACAAGCTGATAAGTGGCTTAAAAATATCCCCAAAAGAGAAACTCCTTTTGACTTAAAAAAGTCCTGTCTGTTATTTACATTTCGAGGAATCCAGCATAATAAAAAGTGGAGAGTTTATTGAAATAAACGGAGAAAAGGTGAAAATTACCATCACGACCCAGGTGGACATTGAAGCCGGACGCAATTCCAACTCGATTCTCAAAGCTGCAACTGCCATCTTATTATGACAAGCCGGGAAAAAGGAAGTCCTCGAAGAAAAGGTTATTCGCGGAAATTAAAATGCAAAGGATAGAAACCGAAGAGGAGTTAAAGAGTACACCATTCAGGGAACTCAAAACGGACCCATCTGTAATAAAACTCCCGTCCGGTTTGTGGACACTACAGACACAAGATTCTGGATTGATTATCCTCACCATTACCGACTTGGAAGAATTAATCGAAAGAGTCAATGTTATGAACATCTGCGTGGGAGCTACTGGATTTTCAGATTTAGGAATTGTGACGGGAACTTGCATCGTCAATGACCATTTATTTTCGCAGAATTGTGAGATACTCAGTGCAATTACAAAATGTAAACAGTGTCAAAATCAAAAGTTTCTATTAGTCTTTATGTATGTACATTTGTATGCATTCATGCTGAATATTTTTATGAAGTATTTTTATACTTGGAAACCTGAGAAAAAATAAAGAATTCTATGCAAGACATTCCAAAATTTCATTAAAAAATTTTGATATTTGTATGTTTTTAGTAGCTTTCAAATGTGTCATCACTGTGAAGCTAGCGAAAAACGCTCGCAGCGCCACTCTGAGAAAGTTAAGTGGCGAGTCCCACCGTTGCATATGCTAGTGACTTCACTATTGAAATCTATACACTATGGTATTATTGATCTAATTCCCGATTAAAATTCCCGCTTATAATTGTTCCCAGTATGTGTACCTATACAAATTTTGAAAAATGTTAGCATTCATATTCACATTACGCATGTGTAAGTTTGTGCGACATCTACCGGTCGGTATGAAAGACAATTTAATGCAAGATTAACACCCCAGTTTCTATGCACGTGTATGTACGTGTGTTTTTACGTGACCTCATTTAATTTTTTGAGGTCAAACGGATGACCCGAGCTCCTCCGAAAACAATATTCTTCTTAGTTAGGAATTAATCAACTCCAAGAACAAAAAAGAATTGTCTGGTGTCATTGGTTCGGCAGTTATTTTATTGGCGACAGACATTCGCAGTAGTGACATTCAGCTTCGCTCCATCCTAAAAACATAAGGGAGTGCACATCAGAGAAGGAACTATGTATATGACATTAACTTTTTAAACGGATGGAGAATGTACCAAAACCTTTTACAGTGCACAGCATCTATAAGTAACCCTCTCAAAAAGTCAAATTTTCTATTCAAAACAATAAAATATCTTCATGCTATTCCCTCCAATTAAAACGAACCAGTCAAATTTTTCAATTCGAAAAACACCCAGTTCAATTTATAGGGGCGAAGTGAAACGAAGCTTTGCTGTATACATATATACCAGTGAGCGTATTATATTAAACTAAGATTTAGTTTAAAATTCCTTCGTGTTATAGTATAGAATGTCCATGCATTTAATTTTGAAAAATTTTACAATAAAAAATCATTTTCGAGTTTATGCGACATCTAACGGCTCATGGAAAAGAATTTATTTTTCACGACACAAATCCAACTAACAATAAGATCTCTCAAGCTTTATTTTCCATTTTCTGACCTTATGTACTTGCACGTGTTTATGCGTGGCCTCATTTTTTTTTCATTTTAATGCATTACAATAATAGGGAAATAGAATAACTGCACTGTATTGCATTTGAACTGAAACATTTAATATTGAAGGTACCTTATTTTATATAGAAATCCAGTACAGTAAGGTTCCACTGTACAAATGGATGTTTTAATCCTCAAACATCACATTCTCACTTGCTTTATCCGTATACGTGTATAGCAGGTCAACAGTTGGACGGAATTTGGCTTCCTTCCATTGTGTACGATAGGGTTTGGGCTTCGGGATGCCGGGAATGAGTCTTGAGGCCGACTCTTCCTGAATGGGACCGTCCACCCTTTAAAGTTCAAGCACGGTTTAAAAGCCGGGAGTTCCTCGTCATATACCGATTCTCAGCAAAAGTACAGCTCAAGCAAAAGTACAGCTCACTCCTACAATGCTGATGGCCAGAGCGGGTAAAAATGTATCAGTGCGTTGGATTTTTTGACTTGACTCACTCTCTCTCTCTCTCTCTCTCTCTCCCTCTCTCTCATCTCTTCCCATGACTCTGAAAGTGTATACACTCCTTGGGAGTCTAATTTTAACCCAATCTAAAAATAAGGATCAGTCAGATCAACGTTCTTTTTGCCTTTGGAACAAGGTGGGACAATCCCGTCCCAGCTCGGAGTCTTCATTTAGGTGTAACGTGTGTTCCAGAAACCCTGAAGCCACTCTTGATTCAACACATTTCTCAAGTCGAGTCCACACGCTCTGCCCTTATTGTAATAATTAACAACATACACACATACATACATAGTTATCTGCTACTCCTCCGAAATTAATTTTTCACAAATTAAACCTAATTTTTATCTCTGGCCAATTTAACACTAATCCGTAATTTTGCGTAAGTATTTTCATACGGGACATTTTGTAAAGGCTCTTTTTTTATTAATTTGAGCAAGGATTTTGAAAGTGGGATTGTTATTTAAAGGAGTTGAAATAATTTGAATTGTGTAATAAAGTATGGTTTTTTTAACAATATTTTTACTTTATTTTTTTAATGTGTGCTGCAGAGGTGAATTCGGATATCCAGAGGAGATTTTATTACCTGAGTGCTATTAAAATGGGAGACAATGGTGGGAGTGACTCTGAGGAAGGAACACCTGTTCCCGTCATTAAGAAACGAGACAGACTGGCCGAGGTAGAGGAAGAAGAGCGACAGGAACGGGAAGAGAAGAAGAAAAATCGGGAGCCCCCAATTGTTTTCCGGTATGTGGTCCAAATTCCAATTCTTCTCTGAAGTCAATGGCATTGGGAAGTATCTGCAAATCCAATGCATGCATACATATATATGGGAGACAAGGAGGAAGAGATTTCGAAACTCTGACTCGTACACAATTAACAATTAGTTTTTTGTAAAAATTACCTTAAATTTATTTGACCCCCATGAAAATAAAAAACTATAATTTACCCCAATGGTGCATAGTCCGGACTTAAAATTATGTTCAAAATTTTGAGAATTTGTGAATTTTGAAAACATTTCAGAAGTCAATAGAAAATGGAGTAGAAATTTTAAATCTGACAATAATGAGCAATGCTTCAAAATAATTCTTAAATTTGAAATTACAAACTGGGGCAAAGTGACACATATTTGTTCCTGGGACCTGGTTTTTAATAGTGTATCCAAATGAGATCTTAAATTATGACCAAAATTTTGTCAATAGTCCTGCTGTGGGCTTTAATTTTTTAGGGAAAATATTTAGAAATTTTTAAAATTATGAATATAATGTAGGATAACAGGGTCGGATAAAATTTGAATGGAAATTGACACCAGAGTGTATAATAATTGTGTTTTTTTTTAAATTGCGTGCTTCTTTATATACTCTTTTAGGGATTTGGGCCATTCGTCGGAAGAGCTGTTAGATGAACTGGAAAAGTCATTAGATAGGGTTGAGCTGAATGATGATGAAATGAGATGTTTACGGGAACTTAGAGACTATGCACTGGGAGACGAGGGCTCATGGATCTTATCAGAAGACTTCTTGAATCTAATAGGTAAGCCAAGAGAGAGAGCAGCTGAACAAACTGTGCTTCGCCAAGCTCGGATGTAAAGTGAAACCTCCTCATAAGAATCTCTCAAAAACATTTACAGTTCTTGTTTTTTTTTCAAAACTCAAAAGAAATATTTGAAAATTTCCTCAGGTCGGATCCTTTTGAGTGGAGAAGCGGGAATAGGGGACAATAGTCGTATGTATTGCTTGAGAGTTTTGGCCTATCTAGCAGTAAGTAACCTATGGATTGTTATCTTAATTTTTTACAATGCAGTCTCTCTATTTGCGCAGAATATTGGCTGATGATTTTTTTTCCAAAAATTATCTCCAGGTAACTAAAGACGATGTGATCTTAGTTTTGCACCAAGACAGAAGAGACCATGTGATTATGCGCTATGCTTCTAACGTGGACCAGCTCTCCCCTGCCTGTCAAGAAGCCTGTGCATTACTAATTTGCAATCTTTTCGAAAATCTGTCAACGTCTGAATGGTTGCTGTAAGTTTCTTTCAAATATGTATATCTTACTCTATTTTAAAGAGCAACCCTAAAAGGAGCGAAGTTTCGTACTTGTTCTGACAGGCTGGGGGTAAATAGGGATATGTCAGTACATTTTGTACCTTCAAGTACGAAATAATTTTTGCAAGGAGAATATGATTACAAAAACAATTTTTCTAATTTATTTTCTTGTCATGTATTTTTTGTAAGACAAAATTTAAAGAAAGTTACTGTTAGGAGTTAAATTTCCCCTTTCGCGATTAAGGGGCTCTTTTTGGTGTACTGTGATTATGAATGAAGCCGCTTACAAAAATTGGATGGTGTTAACTTTTGTGGGTTTGTTTTGATTGGAATATTTAATTCAGATACATATCCGAGTGGGACACAGATAGGGGTCAGCAGTCGAATATCCGTGTGACTACGAAAGTAGGAGTTCATGCATTGCTGTCCAAGGACTACAAGGACATTGGGTCGGCCCTTGTGTATAACATGTTGGCCAAGGAGGTAAAAACTGCGGTCAGTAAATGTTACATTTAAATTTTTACGTTTTATCCATTCGCACCTTCAATTCTGCACTGCCTCTATTGCACTGCGAAATCTGTATTTCTGAGAGCTGACGGAGCGTAAAACGTAAAAAAAACCAGTCCTGTTGAAAACCCTTCTTAGTGTCAGTAACATTGTATGGATTTACCTGTAGATACTAACCAATGAACCCTAAAGTTGTGTAGCAATTACCATTTTTTTCTCTTGTTTCCATTTCTTTCAAAATATTCTATTCTGCTTCTAAGCATTGGCTATATGCTTCGTGTGAAGTGTGGTATTAATAAGGATTTGTATTTATTACAAGCGACTTGGACACACGTTATTGGTGAGGTCAATCCTCCCGGCCAAGTCGAAATCCAAGGTTGTTTTCCAGTTCACTTCCAATCGTCTTGTTCGGATTTTACAAAATATAATATCCGACTGTGAATTATTATTTTTAAATTGACGCGCCCTTTTTTTCAATTATCCAGGTTTTTGACGACGTAGCTGTTGAAATGGCTCTGGCGCTCCTTCAATTTCTGTCAGAAAAACCAACTGAACTTTTAGCTTGGCGCGGACTCAAATCCCTTCTCCGTTGTTGTCAACTTGCCAGGACTGAAGTAAAAATCCTGAATGAATTTTATATTAATTGTATTTATATTGTTTCTGTGGTTTTTATTATACTTTGGTATTTTTTTTCAAGGTCCCACCCCTAGTCAAGATGGTTGGGCCCAGTCCAAGTGAATTCAAAGGCATCAGCGCCAGATGTGACGAACTTGTGCAACTCACTGAAGCTATCCTCGCCACCGTCTAACCTTGAAAAAAAAAGAATCTCTAGTTTTACTTGTACTGTCATTTTTGATAAAAATTATTGTCAGCCGCTTTAAACTTCATTTGAATTTTGGGAGGGGGAAATGCTCAACCAATAATAATTAGACGATACCAAAGGACTGCGGACACCATAGACATATAACTTTTGCTTCTGAAACTCTGAACTAGCATCTATACTGACAATGAGTCTGAATGATGTCATTTTGAAAATAATTTTCTTATCCTGCGTTTCCCTCCCTATAGATGCGTTTTCCTATGGGAACTTTTTTTAAAAATTTAGAAATGATGTGGTGTCAACTTGTAAAATGCCAGTGGATGTGGAAATTACGTTCTTGCAGTAGATTTACTTCCCACGTTTTCTTTTTTAAGCTTTATTGTAATTTAATGGAAATGCGACAACAGACTATTGCACTGTAAATTATTAATCAAGTCAAGTCCTTAATTATTACGGATCAAGTTAACGGCAGTTATTTTTGCCGAATTTAAAGGCCCATTACTTTTTCTCTGATTAATAAACGAACTAAAATTTTTGCGCTCAAAATCTTACATAATTTTACTATATCCTTAAAGGCTCGCATATTTTTACCATGGATGTGCATACATTAAATGGGAGGATTATTTTATCCTAGATAATAGCTTCATACTCCAAATGATACATTTCCATTCTAATAACCTTTTGATAATATTTTGCTTGCCAGGATTTATTTTACGACTGGAGGCTTGAGGTTTGGAAGCCTGTACTTGTGGATTGTTGCTAAAATTAGTCAGAAGTCCTCCTCGAAAGAATTGATTTATTTACAAGCAAACCTTCCATGTGTTAATAAATAAATTCCTGGGAAATTGACTCTGAATGACTCTCTAATGACTGTATACAGATGTGATTGTCATTAGTATAGATTGTTTTGAGCACGATGTTATTAAACTTTGACACATCAAACTTCCGGAATCAAGCATCTTGAAAGAATGAACAAATTTTACCTCTGTACTAATTCAGCTGTAGTTAGTATACTTCAGGCTACGCTGAAAAAAAAAATTAATTAAAATGATTCCGAATATACACGGGAAGTTTCTAGTTGCTTTTCTCTTAATGGCCACGTACCAGTTTTGTCACGTAAGTTCCGTTCAAATAAAATATCATTATCCCTATTTCGACAGAAAAGACTTTTCACTAGACAGCTGTGTAAAATACAAGTGGGTTACAACGGCGCATGCTTATAACGGTATAAAATTCTGCCATATGTAGCTGTCTTACATGGCTGTGCTGTGTGCACTGCCATTGAGTTGTGGCAGGGATGGCATTGTTTTAAAAATCGAACTTTAACGGACCTGATATAAAACAGTCGTTTAAAGACGCGCTATTCAGTAACCTTTGTAGACTATTGTAAGGAGGTTATGCTGGAAAAAATTTGAAGTAGAGTCTCTAGTTTTGCCAATTTTGTTCTGTATAGGCACAAAACCCGCCCGTAACCCAGACGGACGTTTGGACATACAATTACAATTGGAATAATAATAATAAAGATGAGACCAGCACCAAGTCCACTGGGAGTGCCAGTTGGCAAATCGGAAATCAGGCAACCCCTCCAGGTTGTCTCTTCGGAGTTTGCCTACCCCCCCAACCAGTGGCTGTTCCAACTGCAGTTCAGGACATCCAGCGCCCCCCTTGTTTCTGCCGTCCTCAAGTCTGTAATGGCTGCGCTCCTTGGGCCATCAATCCCTTAGCGGTCTTCGGTGGTCAACCAAAACAAGCTCAGGAGCCTTTGGAGTTGGTCCAAGGATGTAATCGAGAAATGCCTTGCATTGAAACCAGTCCTTGCTCAAATTGTAACCCGGGAGTTCATCCCTACGACCAGTGCATTTGCTACGGTCCAGGAGTCTGCGTCTGCTTCTTGTACCAGGCTCAGGTTGTGGTGCCGGGTATGCAAGCCCCAGGGATGGCACCAGGTGCCCATGTGCAGGGTGTACCAGGCATGCAAATGCAAGGCAATATACCGAACCAGGCCCTGTCACCATGGCAATCCAAACCCCCTTGCTTCTGCCAACCTGCCATATGTCAAAATTGTATTGATATCGAGCCCGTTAGTGTCATCCAAGGGATCGTTGACTACGGAGATCAGAGAGCGGTCTCAGTAAGTCATGGCTGCGACTGGAACCTAAAATGCGAACCAACCCCGGCCTGTCCAGTCTGCAATACTAAGCAGTACGACCAATGTATTTGCTACGGTCGGCATTTATGCACTTGTTGGTTCGCTCCGGTCAAACCACCGTGCTACTGCACTGCGGCCGTCTGTAACAAATGTTACGTAGGTCCGGGATTCCCAGCTCAAATCATCGACAACAGAGGGCAGAGTAGTCACAAGCCCATTACTATTGCTACTGGATGTGATCCGACCCAGCCCTGTTGGTCCAAGCCTGACTGCAGAGGATGCACCAAAAACGACCTGAAATTTGAAAGCTGTGTTTACTTCGGACCTGGCTTGAACGCCTGCTTCAAAGGACGCGCTGGTTACTACGGTTAAGGGGATAAGGATAATTTTCTTCTTGGAACTAGTATTATTGGAAATTTTATGTAACAAATTCCGGTCACTTGTGACCATGAAATAAATAATACTTGTACAACACATTTTAATTCATAATTGTAGCATACATATGTTACACTCTATTATTAGGAAACTCAGGGATAGCATAAAAATTTAAAGCAATTTTGGTTACCTATTTCAAATTGTTATTTATTTATTTTTCTTTTAGAAAATCTGAAGTAGTTCATGGCATATCCTATAAAAGCCATTTTAAATTACCTAACCCTACTATCCCTATCTCCATCGTTTAAGACAATTTTATCACAAATCAAACAGATACATCACTTAAGATATTATTTTAAATATACTTCACCGAGTTCTAACAAGAAGCGTAAATTCCTCAGCTTCTGTGGCAAAAGACAAAAGAATGAATAAGAAGACTTATAAAAAACGCAATAATTATTGTAATCCAGAAACTGACGCATGGGCATGCGTAAGGTTGTTTCTCATGGTTGCTTTTTGCTTGAATACTTGCTGAGGTCGAGTTTTAAACTTTCAGATTGCCCATATTACACTAAAACTCGTTGTGTCGGGGTATGAACATCTCCTTGTATTCGATTAAACCATCTCCGTTTCTATCCTCTTTCTCAAAAAACTGTTCCAACAAATCGTCACGCTCTGAAATCAATTTGGGGTCCACTTCATTGTCATCAAGTACATTCCCATTTGTGTCAGTCATTTCGAAATGCTTTTGCAAGTAGAATTTAACCTTTGGACACAAAATACGCACAAAGTGAACCCGTTGTTAAGATTAGAGATTTTAGATTTATTTATTTTTCTCACCTCATCCCTGGAGAGTTTCTTGTCGAAATTGGAGTCAATCTCCTTAAAAAATTCCTCCTTATTAGGAACATTTTTGTCAATTTCAAGGAGCTCGATGTGGTACAATAAATCGTATCCTATAGAAATTCATAATTCTTGTTTAACATGTCAAAGATGACCTGACATTTTCAGATGGTTCTTAAGGGTGGGGTTTAACTCTCTAAGCCAATAATTTGTACGGGATACAATTTAACATAGAGACATATTCGTTTAAATGCGCAAAGCAACCGGTTAGCTCTGTAAAGCCTATCTCCCTTTGAAATGGGAAATTAAATTACATAAATATTTTTGAAACAGTTTTGCAATATTGACCCACCAGAAGGTGCCAGGAATTCGTAGCCTGGCCGTGCCACAACTAAATGTTTAGGAACGATTATGGTCCGTTTCTCTCCGACACACATGTCAAGAAGTTCTGTGTCCCAAGCCGCTATAGCTTCATTCATTCCTAGTCGAAATGAAACGGGTGTGTTTCGGTCCCTGCTGTAAGAGTTCATGTAAATAGGAAATTACTGGATATCCTCATAAATGTTCAGAAATAGTCCTATCCACTGTAAGAGCCAAAACTAATTTGACAAGTTCCCAATTTCATCAAAGATAATTCTCCCCACAGAAGTGCAATATTAAATTTGACTCAAAATCTAATTATGCTCCTTGTAAGGATTCTATTCTTGAAAAATTGTACTGAAAGTGGTTTTAAACTCAGAAACAAATACATTGTCAGCACATGACACTTCCTTTATAGTATTAGAGACCCCTGAAGGCTGCTGAGAATTAAATTCCGCACGATAAAGAGTACTGATTATGAATTGCGGCGAATACCTGGAATCAAAGGCTTTGAAATCTAATAAGAAACCCTTGTAATGCACAACCAGGCGATTATGAACTTCGGATTTAATTGTGCAGTTTTCCGGCATGAACGTAGTTCCAGATATCAGGTAGGGAATAAATTTTCCCGTTGTTAGAGTTAACATTAAACCTAGGAATATTTGTAGAAGGTAGATGTCCATTTTTTGCTAGAATTTCAGAATCCTCTTGGACCCAATTAAGCTGATTGTGAGGGGGGAAAATTGTAACACTGTACGAGTATAAGGACTTGTATTTTTACATCAAATGTCAAAATGTAACCATAAAGTAGAAGTTTATTCCATTTTTGCAAACTTTCTTAGGGATTAATTAATTACTTTAAACTGTAGGGAGCAGCACAGCGGGCTGGGTTTAATTTGCCCCCTCTGGATTCTTGCAATTTTGAGGATTGTTCTCACAAGTAGACAGCGGTTATGCGTTGGGCTTAAAAAGAATGGGATCGTATAGTAAAACCCATGGAACTAACTATACGATTGCATAAAATAAATGCCTGAAAAATTATGTTAGGGCATGAAAACTCTGTTTGATTATGTACAAGGTCTTTGCTGTATTGTTATACAATTTTACAATTATTTATGATTTTACTGAGACGTCAATTTTTTTATATACAATTAATGGCTGGCCTGAATGTACGCAAACATTAAATCCTCTAATATATGGAGTGTGTAAGTTCATGCTTGCTCCGTGATGACGGCAGATATTATGAGACTTCAATAATTAATTTAATACAAATAACGTTTAATATAAAAAGACAAAAAGTTCGAATCGGTTTGTTAGGTTACATGGAAACCATGGCTGTAATAATGATTACATATAGAATGTCAAATAAGCTTATTCATAAAATTGACATATTTTCCTCTTCCAGAAAATCTAACGTTTGTCATTCCAAAGCGTTTTGGTTTGCCCGTTGTTCGCCACACAAAGACTAAAACTCATTGTGATATATTCGGTAGTATTCGTTTTGATCGATTACACCGTCTCTATTTACATCGTCTTGCTCGAAAAATTTTGTAAGTATGACGTCTAACTCGAGGAGCATTTTGGCTCTGGCGTCCTCCTCATTGGCCCCGTCTGCAATTCCTTTTTGTATATCAATTTCCAGATGTTTTTTCAAAAAGACTCTCATCTATTGACAAAAGAATAATGGGATGAATTAAAATGTATTCTTCGAAAAAATACTTCAAATTTTGTACATACCTATACATATGTATACATATTCATACAACTAATAGTTGATGTCATGTGGACGAGGAAAATTACGTTTTTATGCTAATGTAATTAAATGATATGCTCTATGAACTTCTACATTACCTCTCCCTGGGAGAGTTCCTTGTCGAAATTAGAGTCAATCTCCTTAAAAAAATCCTCTTTGGATGGCATACTTTTGTCAATTTCAAGGAGCTCGATATTATAGAACAAAACGTTTCCTAAAGAAATTAATAGAGTTCTGGAGATAATAATTATCTTGGGATTAAATTGATTACATTGAGAGTGTATTAAATGGGAAATTTTGATAATAGAATAAATTAAGTTCTAAACAGTTTTGCTACTTAGTTAGACTTACCAGCTGGGACCATTTGTTCGTATCCTGGCCTTGCAACAGCTAAATACTCAGGGATCACTACCAGCCGTTTTTCTCCGACACACATGTCAATGAGGCCTGTGTCCCAAGGCGCTGTCACTTCATTCATTCCTAGCCGAAATGAAAAGGGGGTGTTCCTATCCCGGCTGGAACAGGTCATGTAAATAATAAAATAAATTATTTACAAGGATAAGCGCATTCGACATTTTCACTACAAGAAAGAGCGCGCGCTCTGTCAACAAGAGCGCACTTACTTATGAATTATTGCTGCTATAATTAGCTAATATTTAATTACCTGGAATCAAAAGTTTTGTTACCAGCGAAGTAACCCGTGTAGTGTACAACGAGGCGATTATGGACTTCGGATTTGATTATGCAATTTTCTGGTTGGTACAAAGTTAGAACCATCAGCTCGGGTAAACTTGCACAGTTTCCCGTTGCTAGTGCTGAAATTAAACCTAGAATTATTTGTAGGGGGTGCGCATCCATCTTGGTAGTATTATTTTCAAAAGTGTATTTTATTCAATGACATTGAGCATGTAGTGATCTGTAAGACAACGTGCACGTAAGGAATTATATTTCATGTCAAAATGTAATAATAAAAACTTTAAATTCAACTTTTACAAGAAAGCTATACATTTTGTGGGGCCTTTGACGTTTACTATTTTAAGCAGCACAGCTTACAGGGGTCAAATTTGAAGTATTTTATTGGTAATTGAGATCCCCTGACAAACGTATTTGTTTTTTCAAAAAATTGAAATTATTGTTTATAGATTCTCAATCATCAGGCAGCGGACGAAACTGTATTGAAAATTCTGTACGAAAGCTCCCATGATTAAATGTAATTGAACGGCCATGTTATGGGGATTGAGGATGCTTGAAGACTGCTATTTTGTGCACATGATTTTGAAATGTATGACTTATTACATTAAAATAGCCAGTACAGGGATATATACAAGGTCCTTACTGTATTGTTACATAACTTTATAAACAGTCTTAAATTGCTTATTCGGAGTTTCTGTAAACATGGAAGGCTGTCATTAATTTTAACGATTCATATAATTACAAGTTGCTGTACGAAAACATGGATACTCCAAAATACTTCACATACAGTCCTTAATTTTTTTACACTCGACTATTATCAATTATGTAAGCATTTTATAGGTCGGATATGATTTAAAGTAATGGTTCAACCCAGATCCAATTGCCAATTTTTGTACTTTTAAAAGCTGCAGTAAGAAGCAATTTGGTATGTGTGTCAAAATTGAATTATTTGTGCAATTAAATTGCAACGTTGTATTTTTTTCAAGAAATATTCCTTGAATCAAATTAAACCGACTTCAGGGGACTCGTGAATAATTGATCCTACTTAGATTTGATAATTCATTTATTCATATGAGTTGAAACATCGGCATGATCATTATTAATTACCAATAAACTCATGAACAAACACCAGATAATAAATCGAATGAAAACTCATTAAGCCAAGAATTAAATCTGGTCTTGGAATAAAATTGAGGTTATATTTTCTATAATATGCAATTTAACGGATTGTCGAAAATTACAGGAAATTTATGTTCACAAGGCTGACAGTTACTTACAGAAACATACCTACATATATATGCAGATACATATGTACATGAATCCTTGCAGATACTAAACTCATGAATTACGGTTGTAAAATCTCTGGTTTGGGAACGTAACAGAATTGAATGTTTTACCAAAACTGCAAGTCTGGCTGAAACTATGAATCAATACAGAATTACCCCTTGTAACCGTGTATGCGTTTGGTTCAATAAAAAGTTAAAGTAATTATCACGTACATATCAAATCGTACACTTTCAATGACAAAATTTCAAGTCGACGGGGTGTCGTTCTAGGGAGAGTCGACAGGAATAAAATTTTAAATCAATAAAGATAGAATAAAATCAATAAAACATTACCAGACAGACTGATGTTAATTCTGACCAGCTAGTCTCCCCAGAAAAGAGGTTATACCGCAATTTAACTGCTCTTTAAGTTTAAATAAAATTATTGTAATCAAAATAATCATGTCCATCGAATTTAAATAGCCTTTAATCAATTAATGTAGATACATATAAGAAAATAAATTATTGGAATTCCTGAATCAGATGATCATTTACATCAAGAAACGAGTCGAAGGGAGAAAAGCCGAAGGGACGGATATTAAAGTAAGCGAAAGTGATCGAGTAATGCTGGAAAATCCCGAAAAAATTACTGAAATTGTTTTCCAGGAACATGACGCAGACAAGGATGGATTCAACTCCCACAGCGAATTTTTCAATCGTTCCAAACACGAGTTATAAATCAAACGACGGAATCAGATCTGACTTCAAATAATATACAGTACTAATTATGTGAATAGTAAGATAAAAATATTAAAATGCGTAACTAAATTCTTTTTGAGGCCACAGGAGTGCTGTATAAATGGTTGAGGGAAAATTGTTGATAAAAGTGTACCTTCTTTATAATTTACATTCAATTGATTTTTGTATTTGTAGGAAATATTGAGTATTTGACATAACATTTAATTTAAGTTTGCCAACAGGATCTACCTAGTAATTACAAATAGAGCAAAGGTTTCGTGATTGTCACAAACAGTTTATATATATATTTTTTTATTTATAATTACTGTAACTAAAACGACGCCTAAAAGTTAATTGCATGTGTTTATAGCTCCTCACGGGTAGACTGGTTATCCGAACCGTCTTCTCGAATTGTACGGTCAAATTCCCGCTGCACCCTGACTTACAGGAAAAACTCGATATAACGGATGGCTCTACAACGGATATTTAGTTACACCGGACAGATTCGTTTGTCCCGGCAAGCCTCCCATATAACCAATGCTAAAAATATTGCATACAACGGACATTTGTATACCGAAAATTTAGTTATAACATAAAAATGGAAAGGAAGGCAGAATAATTTGTTCGTGATTACTACGACTACAATAGAATTTTAGAAATACAAAAGAAAGACATTTCAACGTATTCTGTGGAACAACTATGAACCGCACAAGGGACAAATGAATTAATTTACTCAAATGGTTGAATGATTCAGAATTTTCGGAAATTCTCCAGAAAGTAACATTTGTAATCTTGAGCATTCCAGGAACTTACGTAACTGTGGGAAGACTTCTCTGCATTGCGTTTAAGTTAAAACCAGGCATGTGTAACATCGTGTAGGATTCCCATAAGGGACGTCCCGTGATGAGGACAAAAGTGTCCCCTCAGGCTATTTCCGAAATACTGTGTTTAAGTCAAAACCGACAACGCGATTGTGTTCCACACCATACTAGGAGCTTAAATAATTTGTTTTGGCCCTTTTGGGTACGAGGACACCCGGCTTAGGTTAGGATGGTTAGATCACGGTAACTGCCGTTTGTGTTGGCCAATTAGGACCAAACAAAATGCAAACCCACTTATGGCACATAGTCTGTTGCTTTACTGCTAACATAAATATCCGGCGGGTACCGGAACCGGGTAATACAATACCCAGTATTCATAAGTGCTCAAAAATTATTGACTTCCGCTGCAGCAATATTTTTTTATGATTGCTAAGCGACAGACTATTTTCCTGCCAATGGTATCCGTTCATTGTACCCGTGTTTTATAATACCCGGCCGAATATCGGGTATTGAATTACCCGTCCCCAATAATAATCCTACACGATGTTACACATGCCTGGTTAAAACTATTACCTCGGTCGACTACCGGAGGAATCCCTGCAAAACGTGTTGTTTGTTCGGGTAAACAAACAGTTTAAATGACAAAAATTACAATACATTATTGGTTACGTGTATAGAATCGATAGATAACAATTTTGAATGAGTGCTAGAAAAATAAGTATCACGTGTAATCACGTACGTAATTATTAAACTTAGTATTGTACACGGGCTTCAAAAATATTCTTTGCAACTCACTCGCTGTCAGTAATACTTGTCGTAGCCAAATCTGTGCGATTGTAAAACTTTACCGCAAGAATGCTGTCAGTGCATGAGTTAAAGCTGAATTTAATCTTTCTGGAATTTTATTCTAGGGTTAATCTGCTCCCTGTAAATGTAAATAAAAATACGGGGAAGCTAAAGCCCTGCAGCTCGACACGTCAGAAGATCTGGAATGTACTCTACGGTTGCTTCGTTTGTCACACAATTTTCGTGACGACCCGTTTTTCCCAGTCCTTGACTCAACCTGAGTTTCTGGCTTCCCCGAATTTGTCCTTCAATTTTTTCTTCACTTTTGGTTTCTTCCTAGCTGCATTTTGCTATGGGGTATTTTTTGTCCGCTGGCCAGGAACAACCCTCACAATTTTCAATGAATTATTTACAACTTCAGGTATAAGTAAGGGACACCGTTAGTACAAAACTAGTAATTTCTATCGTCTTGTTAAGTTTCGTAAAAATATCAACAAAATCACTTTTATTCCAGAAAACAAAAATTTTAACTGGCGCAAATACACGCTTCAGGAGCTTTTAGCTATCTTTGTGTCAGCCATTCCCTGCTGCTTGGGATCTTTTTACATTCCGATGTACCTGCAGGAGCCTAACTTACTCTTTCGTTATTTCTCCCTCCTGACCTCGAATCAACAGTCGGATACCTCTTTTTTCCTGACCTGCTTGACCCTTGAGTCCGTATTTGGAGCACTTCTTCTGCCCATTTACAGCTTCTGTTTTTTTGTACAGCTTGCTTTCTTCCTGAAATTATTTTCTGTAATTAAGGAGCAAATGGATTTACTTAGGTGAGGACAGGTTTCTTTCAAAGGGTCAAATAATTAATCCTCCTGAGAATTTAGCACGCAAATACATCTTTGCGAATGTATTTATAGAAACAGCGATGGAAGAATTCATTTGGGATTGGTAGACGCCTTGAAAGCTTGCCGAAGAATTCAAATTTTAACGGAATTATTTAGCCAAAACTTTGCAAGCGTCATATTTTTGTTCAAACTACTTTGCATAAGTAGCGCCGTCCTGAATTTATTCTCCGCCTGCCGTCACTGGTATCAAAACCCCATAATTGCTGGGATTAATGCTGGGTTTGCCTTGAACTGTATATTCGTATTTAATGTGATGTACGACAATGCTTTTTGCATCCCAAACAAGATGAGGGAACTGAAGGAAGAGATACGCTTGCAAACAATGACCTTAAAAGGGGACCCATTTTGCAAGATGTTTCGAAGGCAGTTAGTATCCGTTCCGAATGTAGCTGTGAAAGTAGGGGATTTCCACTCATTCGAGCGGATCTCAACTCCGAACATGATCGACTTCACGGCGAGGAATACTTTGTCATTGCTTATCGCCTTCAAGTAAAAGATGGACCAAATTAACTTTGAGGCTTTGTTGTAGTTGCAACTTTGGAGTGCATAAGCTGTTCTTGTGGACAAGTACGAAAGCTTTGCGTTATCTACAATCACTAGGTAAATCCGGATGGCAAAGGTAAATTAAATGTAATGTAATATACTCAATATTTCCTGTAGATACAAAATAAATCAATTGAATGTAATTTACATAAAAAAATTAAAGTGCACTTTAATCAACCATTTTGCTGCAGCCATTTAGACATTACCCCTGTGACCTTAACAAGAATTAAGTTACGAATTTTAATTTTTTTTATCGTTCTATAAATACTACTAATACTGTATAAAGTTTGAAGCCAGATCTGATTCTGCCGTTTTGTACCAATATTGTAACAAAAACGAAAAAAGTTCGAATCTTTTTGTTAGGTTACATGGAGACCATGGCTGTAATAATAATTACGCATAGAATGTCAAAGCTTAATCATAAAATTGACATATTTTCCTCTTCTAGGAAATCTAACGTTTGTCAATACAAAGCGTTTTGGTTTGCCCGTTGCAGTGCATCGCATGGGTACAAAAATGCTGTACCTGCACCTGGACCTGGACCCAAAAAATAGTGGGTACCGGTAAAAATCGTACCCAGACCCGTACCTGATTATAAGTACCCATTAAATTAATGTTGGTACCTGGACCTGATTATTTTGCAAGTAGTGTGTAATTACCTGTACCTGAATTTTACCCATACCCAAAATACACCCAATATATGGACCTGTACCTGAAAAAAATTCCTGCGTACCTGTACCCAATCAGGTACTTTTAAAAAAATTACTGTAAACGTTTCAAAATAATGATATGCTATTATTTACATCACAGCAATTACAAGCTAAAGACAATTCTGCCTCGCCATAATTTTTGCAATACTAGACATCTGCCAGTATTGCCATCTTCAATTAAATCTTCCACTTCTAGGTCACCCTCCATAACCACAATATCATTTAACGTCATTTTGACTGAATCACAAGTGGAATTTGTAATTACACGTACTTACTGCTGTCACGTTGTGCTAAGCAGGTCATAAATCTCTAATGCTTCAAAAATTACTATGCACTCCTGAAAACACGCTGAATAGTAAAATAAATCGTTAGGCTGGAGAGAACCACATACTACAATAGATGCCTCGTAAGATAGATATCTGTTCGTAAAAGTACCCACTACTTCAGGTACTAATTTATCAGGTCCAGGTATATTGGAAGCTTGTACCTGTTCCTGTCAGGTACAACCCAAAAACTTCCAAGTTTGTACCTGGACCCAACACCTGATTTTGTACCCAAAATTTGGGTACATACAGCTAGTACCCATAAAATACCCATTCAGTTTGGGTACTTAAACAGAGGACCCGTTTCGGACCTGTACCTGGACCCAAATACTCAGGTACTACCCGTACTCATGCGATGCACTGGCCCGTTGTTCGTCACGGAAACTAAAACTCGTTGTGATATATTCGGTAGTATTCCTTTCGATCGATTACACCGTCTCTACTTATATCGTCTCGCTCGAAAATTTTTGTAAGTACGACGTCTAACTCGAGGAGCATTTTGGCCCTGGCGTTCTCCTCATTGGCCCCGCCCCGTCTGCATTTCCAATTTGTATATCAATTTGCATGTTTTTCATCTATTCACAGCAGTGGTCGGACTTTGATTCATCAATACAATACTCTAGTGCTATTTTTGTGCAGTTGCCTTTACCTGTACTGTGCTTTACTATAGTCTGGATATGATAATTGTTTCAATACAATGCTTTACTTTTAAAAGCACATCGAAATATGTTTCAATACTCTGCTTTACTGCACTAGTTATGCAAAAATAGTCATCAATACTTTGCTTTACTCTACTAGTTATACATAAATAGTTATCAATACTGTGCTTTACCCATAGAAGTACGTATATAATCGTCAATATTGTATAATCACAAATATCGCCCGTTCATTCTGCTTTCGTTTGTCGTTTTAATGTCGTACGAGCACTGCACAGCCAGCATTTGCCGGCTCAGCAAGGCAAATTTAATTTGGGATGGCAGTAAATAGTTACATGCAATAGCTAGCTCCGCAGCGCTATGGTCGTCGATGCGTCTAGAGCGCGCGAATATTTGATACCATCACCTTCACTTTCACTATCACTATCCACTCCTTCAAATTAGAAGAGAGGATGCTAAATGTCTAACGTAAGTAGTTCCTCCGTAAATTTACTAGATGGGGTCCTTTGCGTGTATCAATAATTTGCTGTACTTTATATGAATTTGTATTATTTATAACAATTCGTTGCTTTGCTTTACTTGTTTTTATTGCTATAGCGGCTTTTCAATACTGTGTCAATAGTTCATGTCATGAATAGATGTAGATACTGTACTCTGATTTATTGACGAAACATAATGATGATGCGTTACTGTACCAATGCTGTACTTTTATCAATACTGTACTAAAAAGTACAGTACAGTCCGACCACTGATTCACAGACTCTCATCTATTGACAAAAAATAATGGGATGAATTAAAATGTATTCTTCGAAAAAATACTTCAAATTCTGTATGCATACAACTAATAGTTGATGACATGTGGAGGGGGATATTACGTTTTTATGCTAATATAATTAAATGCATATGATCTATGAATTTCTACATTACCTCTCCCTGGGAGAGTTCCTTGTCGAAATTAGAGTCTCCTTAAAATATTCCTCCTCTTTGGAAGGAATAGATTTGTCAATTTTAAGGAGCGCAATATGACAGAACAAATCGTTTCCTATAGAAATTAATAGAGTTCCGGGGAAAATAATTATCTAAGGATAAAATTGATTACATTGACAGTGTATTAAATGGGAAATTATGATAATAGAATAAATTAAGCTCTGAACAGTTTTGCTACTTGGACTTACTAGCTGGAACCATTTGTTCGTATCCTGGCCTTGCAACAACTAGGGAAGCTCATGGGAACAGGACCAACCCGGGTATTTGGGTACAGGAACAGGAACAGGTCCTAAATGGGTACAGTTTAAAAGTTCCCAATTGTAACAGGAACAATACAGGTACTTTTATTTTGTACCCAGAAACCCGTGACCACCATCACACACAGGTACAGGAACGAAAGTCGTTCCTGTTTGTATGTTCCCAATAGGAACAGGTCCACACTGTGGAATCTCTTAGTACTAAAAGAAGAATGACCATGGCTCATTTTCAAAACTTGGCGCGAAGGGAGGAGTGTAGCTCTGGGCTACCAAACAGTCAGCACATAGCTACGCGTAGTACAAGAGAAGTAGAAAATATATAACGACGGGCGCGAGTTACGGAAAGAGCATGGGAGAAAAATTACATATGCAACTTACATGCGGCCAAAGCATTATACAGTAGCAAGGGCGGTGACACTGTCACGGGCAGCCCTCCGGGGTTTAGCGAAGCGAGACCTTTGGGTTTTCTTAGTCTGTATTATAATTTGACACAAGCTTTGCTATGACGATTAGCAAAATTAGTTTTAACAGTTAAGTTTTACAAGTTGGTATTTATTTACCGCAACCCGTTTCCCCCCATGGTCAACTGTAAGTTGCATTTTAGAGAGGTAAGTGAAAAGAAAATATTAAGATCATTGAAAATGGCCCTCAAGAACCAGGTGAAATAATGGGCAGCTGTGAGGGAACCTATACAAGTAATTGTTTATTTAAAGAAGTTCTGTAATGCTAGATCATAATATAATCATACGAAATTGTATTTCAGAAGCAAAAGGGCATTATTTTTAAAAATATTTGATTTGAAAAAGAATCATTTCGGCAATAGAATTGTAATACTAGCGGATCAAGCTACTAGACTGGGACCTCTGTCGGTATTGTTATTGGAAAATGGGGGTTATCCACCGACGCAGGCGGTGGCTTCATCCGCTAGTCTCTAAAATATAAAACGCGCGTGATGAAGCGACTATTTTAAAACTTCCCTCCCTCTCCTAAACGCGCTTTATAGGTTCGCGGATACAAATGACCATAAAGGTTATATGGCTTAGCAAGTAGTAGCAAGGGCAGTGATACTGTCACGGGCTACATTTATAGTGCCATAAACGGTGGCTACCCATTTATATTAAAGAGAAGAGACATTTTAGAGTACGCTTGGCAAAGACAGTAACTTAATAAATGTCGGGGACAAAGTTTTGGTAAAGTTGGCGTTAATTTTCACATAGACAACTGTATGTTGCTTTTCGAGGGATAAGTCTAAAGAAAATATCAAGGTCGGTAAAGGTACATACAAAAGTAATTGTGTTTTAAAGAAGTTTTGTAAATTGTTGCAATTAAAAAGGCTTTAATAAGGCTACTGGCTTTCTTAATACTAGGATTTGACGATGAGGGGACATTTTTAAATCTTCACTCTCTCTCCTAGAGACGCTTTATAGTTTTGCGAGTACAAATTGCAAATTGGATATTTAAAAAAGTTCTGTAATGTTAGATTATAATCATACGGAGTTGTATTTCAGGAGCAAAGGTCATTTAAAAAATATTCTATTAGAAAAAAACTATTTCAGCAATGGAATTTTAATACTGGCGGATCAAACCACTAGACTTCGTCGGTGTTGCACTTGGGAAATGGGGGTTATCCACCACCTGCCGTCCTGTGGTGGCTTGATCCGCTATCGGATAACATCTCCTATTGGTTTGCGATTGTGATTACAAATTACCTTAAAGGCTAACTACCCGGCTTATTTGTAGTATGTAATATGAATGTATTTACAACTGGGGTGTATTTCTAAATCATGTGCTATTCGACTGAACCAACAAGCTATGAAACCTTTCAAAGCCAGCAATAGCTGGCTGTGCAGTGCTAGTGACCCATATTTAAACGTGTGGACCCGGGTACTTTGACGTTTTTGAACTTCGATCATTTCCAAAACACCAATGAACGCTCGAAATGAATTTTGAGCATGGTCTGAATATAAGAATGTGAAAATTGTACATACATGACTATGCATATCATTCGCCATGCTCTTTAGTTGCTTTAAAACCAATCATCGTATTCCTCATTGAACTTATTTTGCATCAAAGTAATTACTTCAGTTTGAACATGGATTCAGCAAGCAATTTCATTGAAATAAATTTTGATAGTGACCACAATAGTGATACAGAAGAAAATGCAAACTCAAAACAGAGGTCTGACGTGTACAGTCATTATAAATATGACAAAAAAAATCAAAAATTCCAGTGCAATTACTGCAGGTAGGTTCTATTATAATAAAGGTAGTAATAAAAATTAATTATTTAAATTCTAATTTGTATTATAGTTTGATAGCATTATTCTTATTTCATCTAATGTTACCAAATAATTCTTTTGCCGCATATTTACTAACGTTATTAAAAAGTATTGATAATTAAATATATTACTTAATTTAAATATTTTTTTCAATTAGGAGCACATTAAAGAGAGATCCAACTAATCCCACTGGAAACATTCGAAAGCACTTACGAAGAAAACACCCTGGTGTTCAAATTTCAACCCCAAAATCTACAGCGGCTGATGTGTCAAAGTTTTTTAAGCCCAAGGTAAGTGTTCCTAATACTCTCGGAATTTCCATTAATTTTAGAGAACTGTAATTCACTAAATAATTAAAAACTAGCAATGTTATAATAACTATTTTTTCAAGTTTAATAGTTTCCAATTTGGTTATTGTTCGAACATAAATTCTATTTCTAAATAAATAATACTTATGTAATAATTAATTTAATTTCCCGGTCCAGCTATATTGGTATTTTTTTTGAATGTTTATTAACCAAACAATTGTTACGTTCCTAATCATATTTAAAAAGTGAAATACCACAAATGTGTTCAGTGCATGGAAAATCAGCCTTAAAAACTCACATGTATGATTTGTTTTATAGACATTTGTTGCAGAAGAATTCGAAAGGCATCTTCTGCATATGGTGATAATGACGAATCAACCTATTTCCATTGTGTCGTCTTCAGCGTTTCAAGAATATTCTTGTTATGGCCGACCAATTGATTCCTTAATTAGTAAGGACACACTTAAACGCCGCATTTTTGGCATGTACGACGACGAAAAAGCACAACTCAAAAAGGATCTCAATGTAAGATATATGATAAAAATATAAACCTGTATGATGTAAGGTTCTAAAATTAAATACAACATAAATACACAAAAATGTATATAATGTTTTAGGCTGCCCCAGGAAAAATCTCCCTAATTCTTGATTGCTGGACCTCTAAAAACTTGTTCTCGTTTCACGGAATTATTGCTTCGTGGATTTCCGAATCTTGAGAGTATAAAGAAACTGTAATTGGAATGGATATCTTAAATGGGAGTCATTCGGGAAAAACCCTTGCTAAATCCTTGTTTAAAGTTATCAAGGAATTTGGGATTGCTGACAAAATACTGGGCGTGACAACGGATAATGCTGCTAATTGTGACACAATGTTTAAGGAATTTGCAAGTGAATGTGAAAACATTGTACGACAACTTTATCGTTTTGTAAACTAAATGATCTAGTCATTAATTTGTATTAATCAACTGGATATACTGTTTTGTTTTAAATTATAGGGTGTGCATTTTGATATACGTAATCAGCGCGTAAGGTGTCTGGCACACGTAGTTAATTTGGCATGTCAAGATGCTATTGCCGTTCTCAAGACAATTCGTGTGTCTGATGTCGATATTTCTGGACTTAGTGACTTCGTATTTGATTCCCAATCGGATGAAACGGATTCTGATACAACAACTTCAGAATCGAGTGAAGAAGAAACAAGTCATTCAGATATTGGAATAGAACCTAAACAATCTTTGTACAGTCGAGTAAGTGTGTTAAGGCAAATATAATGTTTTCACGGAATAATATTGCTCTTGCTCTTTAGGGTGGTGTCAGTCTAGTACAGAGATGCGCAAATGAAATAGCCTTCCTTCAAGCCTTCGAAGGCGAAAATTCAGTAAAAATTTCCCCTTCAACATGTCGCAGAATGAAGCCTTCTAAAAAATCTGCCTTCCTTCAACCTTCCTTCCAAAATACATACACTCATTTTTGCCTTCAGCCTTCTTCTAAAAATAGCCTTCCTTCAATTTTAAACTACAACCCGCGTAAAAACGTTTTGCACCAGCAGGATTCAGTGCATTGAAGAGAGCGGGAACACATTGTCAGTTTTAAGGTCACGAATTTGCTGTATTGTTGCGGTAGGAGCAAAACGTCGTTGCATATGCTATGGTTTCACGTTATAGATATTTCGTGTACCTGGAAGCCTTCACGGCCTTGGAGGGCTAATATTTAGGAACCCTTCCTTCACAGTCCTTCACTGCTTCAGAAAAAAGTATCACCATCCTTCCATTCCTTCTGCAACGGTAAGAAAGTTACCTTTCCGCCTTCAAAAAAGCCTTCTTGGAAGGCTAGCCTTCGAAGGCTGCGCATCTCTGGTCTAGTAAATAGACCTGTCCGTAAGCCCTTGTGTCCGTAAGCACGATAACTCAAAAACTACTAGACCGATTTTAATTAAATATTTTATGGACATTTGTGTCAAAGGTATGGCTGAGTTCGTATTTGGTTGAAATCGGCGGGATAGTTTTTGAGAAAACAATTCTTGGAAATTTGGACTTCAAGTCAAATGAAAGTTATATATTTCCTAAATCACTGAATCTATGTCAATGAAAATTTTTGTGAAAATTTCTTAGGTAAATGCTATTGGTTATTGCTTATGTGGCTGAAATTGGCCCGTTTTTTTCTATAAAAATCGAGTATTTCCAAAACATTCACAATTCATCCTACTTTAACGGCGGTAGCTAACGCCACTCTACGTAAAGCGGGAAATTAGCGTATCTATGATTTTTGATTCTAGATTCGAACAGCAATTCAAATGGTACGCAAATCCGCGGTTTTGCGAGAATCATTTAAAGAGGCATGTCTACTTAAACGAGTCAAGCACAAAACGCTAACTTTGGATGCTCCTCATCGCTGGAATTCTACATTTTATATGCTTCAAAGGGTCTCTGAAATGCGAGAGGTTCGTCTATAATTTAGTGTACTTGAGATACTGGCAAAGTTACCGTTTTTCTGGATTTAGCTTATTGCATCTTCTACCAGCTTAATCTGGAAAAATAAATACTAGTGTAAAACAAAAATGAAATTCCTTTTTAGCCATTAGATTGTTTGATTCGAAATCAAAGCAAGCTAGCAAGTTTTCAAGTTGCTGAAGAAGAGTGGAATCTAATATCCGAGATGATATTGCTTTTGAAGGTACGCTAGCTAGTTAGTAGTTAGTATGCAAGCTTGTTCTAAATACCAAAACGGAGATATTATTCCCATTAGTTATACTTGAAAATTACTATTTTAAAACTATTGAATATGTTTTGCTCAGCCATTTCAAGACATGACAATTCAGATTTCCAAAGCTAAATCTCCAAGTATGGCACTTTCGGCTGCAGTGTATATTGAGCTGTATAATCACCTGGAAACTTTTTCGGTATTGTTTTGTTCGCAGCACCTGTCTATTGCAATGTTTTTGATCTCAATTATTCTGGTTTGTAATATTCTTTCTACCTAGGTCGATAACTGTAGTAGTAGCGAAATAGTTACTGCCGCTGCCGCCGCTTGCGAAAAACTTAATAAGTATTATGCTTCTTCGGATGGCCTTGTTTATGTAATGGGTTTGTGTACGTACATGATACTTTTTTCTTGCTTAGGCTTGTAAGAATAAATAGATGTGACTAAATGTGCTTTGTTTTTAGTGCTTGACCCGAGGTGTAAGTTGGATTGGTATAAATCTGTTGGGATTAGTGCTGATGTGATTAAGGCTAACAAGAAGTAACTATAAAAAAATTAAGTACGTTGAGAAGTACATTTTGGTAGTTTATACATTTTCAACTTTTTCATTTAGAGTTGCTCTAGAAAACTGGGACCGTTTTTATAAATCTGAAGACGTTGCAATTCCTGATAATAACGATGCATCAGATATTCTTTCAACTCAGATGAAGCGATCAAAGCAATCAAAGATGGATGAATTCAGGAAGTATCTTTCCTTACCTGTAGTCGTTTCTCTCAAAGACAACTCACCATTAATTTGGTGGAAGGTAATACAGAAAATTGAGCAGACTAAATTCTGATTAATTCATGTTATTAAAAAGATTGTTTTTGAACACCTGCGTTTATTTTACAGGAGCAGGAGTGCAATTTCCCGGCAGTAGCTACAATGGCAAGAGATTTCCTTTCAGTATCTGGAACTGGTGTACCTATTGAAAGAACATTCTCTTTGGCAACAGATTTGCTAGGGCCGAAGCAAATGCTCACCTCTGCCGAGACTAGTAAAAGACGTCTTAGTCTCAAGGTTTGGCGTAAAACCAAATGTGAGGATTACAATTCCAAGAGGATGAAGGCTGTTGCTAAATTAATGTCTATGGAATGACTTTGTGTAGTGTACAAATTATTGTTAATAATATTGTTCGTATTACGTTTTACACAGTGTTGTTGTACTTGAGTCACCACTATTAAATAATAAAAACACTGAATTTTAAGTTCATGTTAAAACTAAAGTACCCGGGGACGCACCCGGGTACTTCCATAACTTTTGGGAATGGGTACACGTTTTGGGTACTTTTCAGGAACGGGTACAATTTCAGGAACAGGTACAAGATTTTGGATTTGTGAACAGGTACAGGAACGGAAAATTTGTACCTGCAAACTTTTAGCATAGGTACAGGAACATAAATTTTGTACCTGAATTTATTGGTTCCTGTTCCTGAACAGGAACAGGAACCAAGTTTTTGTACCTTTGCGCTTCCCTAGCAACAACTAAATGATTTACTATACTACTTGTAAACCTTTCCAGTCACAATACTGTCAGTGCATGTGTTCAAACTGTACTCATGTAAAATGACATTCTCCAAAAACCATTCCTGACAACCTCAGATTTTTCAATTCAACGACATTCAAAAACACATACCAAATCGTACACTTTCAATGACAAAATTTCAAGTCGACGGGGTGTCGTTCTAGGGAGAGTCGACAGTAATAAAATTTTTGTTCGTCTTCATATGTGAGTCATCCTTACAATACCTAATCACATTCTTCGGCTGTATAAGCTAAAGGCTTTCAAAATACTACATGAAGAAATAAGAATGCCTATAAAAGTTGAACGAACAATAATCAATAAAACATTACCACTAAAAATACACTTTCTATTCTGTTCTCGAAATAAAACCTCGTCTTCAAACTGAGAACTGTTGACAGTACGCTAAAATGAGGAAGGCAACTTATTACTCGGGAATGGTTATATTTCTTTCCGTCCTGGCTTTGACAGGTACCCACGTTCTGGACAAACTTAAAACCGAGACTATCCACAAGCCTTCAGATTGCAATATCAAGTCTAAGGGGCATGATATACTGACGTTGCACTTCACGGGGACTACTTCCGACGGAAAGATGTTTCATTCCAGGTTAAATCATTTTCTTTTACATTATACATGTTTGCTCTGAAACCTTTACATTTTGTAAAATATTACTGTTCAACTCGTCTTCATCAGCTGGGAAAAAAATGAACCCGTAGAATTCCAACTATGGAAAGGGGAAGTCATCCGGGGGTTTGACGAAGGTCTTCTGGACATGTGTGTCGGAGAAAAAAGGAAATTGACTGTGCCTTCAAATTTAGCAAAGCACTTCAATGGGAATAAAATTCCAGCCCCGGAAGGTAACAACCAATATTTGCAAAGCAAATTTTCAAAACCTATTTTGCTGTATGTTTTTAAAACACATTATTACATTTTTGTTAAATTCCATGATGATTTGCATATATGATTGATAACGTTTCCATGCAAGGTATATGAAATATAATTGTAATTTAATGGTTTCCCTGAATATAGATTCGGTTTTAACATATGAAACCGAACTACTCAAGATTGAGAAAGGTACTCACCCAATGGTGGAAACTTTCAGAGAGACTGATGTTAATTCTGACAAGCTACTTTCCCCCGAAGAGGTTATGCCGCGATTTAACTGCTCTTTAAGTTTAAATATAATTTTTGTACATTCAAATTATCATGTCAATCGAATTTAAATAGCCTTTAATCAATTGATGTTTAACAAAATAAATTGTTGAAATTCCTTAATCAGTTGATCACTTATATCAAGAATCGAATCGACAAGAGAAAAATCGAAGGGAAGGATATTGAAGTTAGTGAGAGTGATCGGATAATGCTGGAAAATCCCGAAAAAATTGCTGCATCTGTTTTTCAGCAACATGACCTAAACAAGGATGGATTCGTATCCCACGACGAATTTTTCAGACGATGGAAAGACGAGTTATAAATCAAACGGCAGAATCAGAGCTAACTTCAAACAAAATTCAATAATAGGGAGAGGAAGATAAAAAATATTAAAATACGTAACTACATTCTTTTTAAGGCGACAGGAGTAATGTCTTACTGGCTGCAACAATATTGTAGATAAAAGTTTACCTGCTTTTACAAAATAGGAAATTTTGAGTACCTATATATGACATAACATTTAATTTAAGTGTGCCATCAGGATTTAGCTAGTAGATATGTATAAATAAAGCAAAGGTTTCGTAATTGTAAAAAACAGTTTATGTATTCCAATACTGTAACTACAACAAAGCCTCAAAGTTAATTTGGTCCATCTTTTACTTGAAGGCGATAAGCAATGACAAAGTATTCCTCGCCGTGAAGTCGATCATGTTCCGAGTGGAAATCCGCTAGAATGAGTCTAAATCTCCTACTTTCACATCGGAATGGATTTGTATGGAATGCCTTTGAAAGATCTGGCAAAATGGGTCCCCTCTTAAACTCACTGTTTGCAAGCCTTTCTGTCAGTTCCTTCATCTTGCATTCTAAAAGCATCTTCGTACATTACATCAAATACGAGTATACAGTCCAAAGCAATCCCAGCAATGATGTGTTGCTGTTGCCAGTGCAGGCAAGTGTAGAATAAATTTAGGTCGGTGCTATAATTACTTATGCAAAGTAGTTTGAAGCTAAATATGACGTTTGCAAAGATTTGGTTAAATAATTCCGTTAAAATTTGAATACTTCGGCAAGTTTTCAAGGCGTCTACCAATCCCAAAATACATTCCTAAAGATTGAGTGCGTACCAAATTCTGAGGTGGGTTAATTATTTGCCCCTTTGTATGAAACCTATCCTCACCTAAGTAAATCCATTTGCTCCTTGAGTACAGAAAATAATTTCAGGAAGAAAGCAAGCTGTACAAAAAAACAGAAGGTGTAACTGGGCAGAAGAAGTGCTCCAAATACGAACTAACATGCCATGAAAAAGGGGTGAATGTTGCTTCGAGGTCAGGAGGGAGAAAAAATGAAAGAGTAAATCAGGCTCCGTGGGGTACACTGGGATGTAAAAAGATCCCAAGCAGCAGGGAATGGCTGACACAAAGATAGCTAGAAGTTTCCGAAGAGTGTATTGGCGCCAGGTAAATTTGTTTCTTTGTGGAATAAAGACGTGATTTTTTAAGATTTTTTTATGGTATTTAACAAAACGATGGAAATTCCTAGCTTTGTATTGATAGTGCCCCTTAAGTACTTACGCACTTACACCTGAAGCCGTAAATATTTCATTGAAAATTGTGACAGCGGTTCCTGGCCAGCGGGTAAAAAATACCCGTAGCAAAATGCAGCAAGCAGAAAAGCAAAAAAAGAAACAGATGCAAGGACAAATGCAGAGAAGCCATAAACTCAGGTTGAGTCAAGGACTGGAAAAAATGGGTCGTTACCAAAATTTTAGGATAAACGAAACAAGCGTAGAGTCCATTCCAGATCCTCGGCAGGTGTCATTCAATTTTCAATTCAGAGAATTTCAGAATCATGCTCTGACAGCACTCTGGGGAAAAGTTTACAATCGCACAGTTTTGGTTTTAATAAGTATGATGACAGCGATTGAGTTGCAAATAATATTCTTGAAACCCGTGTACAATACTCAGTTTAATAATTTCACACGGAATTACGCGTGATACTTCAACTTATCTTTCTAGCACTCGGTTTAAATTGTTAACTATCGAAAAATGCATAGTACACTTTTTTTTATTGAAGCATTTCTTTGTTTTCTGTCAATCTCTCTTTATAATAATGGATACTTTTTAGGAGCGAAGCGAAGCGAGAGTCCCTATTGCGAAGGTCTGGATGTCTGGCTGTCTGCCTGTCTGGTGGTCTGTAGAGGCTGTCTTGTCCGCACGATATCTGCAGAACCATTGCTACTACACATTACAAAATTTTTACCGGGACAGATCATGCAAATAGGAAGAACCCTATTGTTTTTGAAGGACATCGTGTCATCCGTTTGACCATGGAACAATGGAACATTTACAGCCGTGGTTTCCCAAGCGTATGTGGAATTATTTAATCGTAACGTGAAAATACGCAGTTTAGACGAACATGTATGGATGAAGTCTCGGAGTAACGACAACATTTTGAAAGAAAGAATGCTTGTTGAAATATTTGACGCCACAACTTCGATATGCATAACGTTTCTTTACTTAAATAAGTACTTGAAATACTCATGATTCATGCTTGCACATTTTTAATTGACCCTGAACATGACTTGACTCTCAAGTAGAACTTTTTGTCTTGACCATGATATGTCTCCATGATGATCCAGAACCATGATAGGTCAAGTATATAAATTACTTGACCATGCCTTGAATGCTCAAGTATCCATTATATTTTACTTGACCATGACCCTAACTTGCCCATGACTTGAAATACTCAAGGTCTATACTTGAACTTGAGCGCAGCTCTGTGTAAGATAAGTTAAAGTATCACGTACATATCAAATCGTATACTTTCCATGACAAAATTTCAAGTCGACGGGGTGTCGTTCTATGGAGAGTCGACAGTAATAAAATTTTGGTCCGTCTTCATGTGAGTCATACTTGCAATACCCAATAACATTCGGCTTATAAGCTAAAGGCTTTCAAAATACTACATGAAGAAATAAGAATGACTATATAAAATAATAGGGATAGGAAGATCAAAAATAATAAAGTACGTAACTAAATTCTTTTTAAAACCACTGCAGTATTGTATTACTGGCTGCATCAAAATTGTTGATAAAAGTTTACCTTCTGTTTAAATTAAATTCAATTGATTTTGTATTTATAGGAAATTTCGCGTACCTATATGACATAACATTTAATTTAAGTTTGCCGTTTTGCCATCAGGATTTAGCTAGTATTTATAAATAAATCAAAGGTTTCTTAATTGTCAAAAACAGTTTATGTACATATTTCAATATTACAACTAAAACGCTGCCTCGAAGTTAATTTGGTCCATCTTTTACTTGAAGGCGGTAAGCAATGACAAACTGTTCCTCGTCGTGAAGTCGATCATGTTCGGAGCGGAAATCCACTAGAATGAGTGGAAATCACCTACGTTTACGACTACATTCGGACTGGATTCTTATGGAATGCCTTTAAAAGATCGCCTCTTAAACTCACTATTTGCAAAACATTTATTTCAGTTCCTTCATCTTGTTCAGGATGCTAAAACATTGTGCTACATTACATTAAATACGAATATACTGTCCAAAGCAATCCCAGCATTAATTCTAGCAATGATCGGTTCTGATCCCAGTGAAAAGTTTTGGTTAAATAATTCCATTAAAATTTAAATTCTTCGACAAGTTTTCAAAGCGTTTTGTTTGAAATTTTTGGTTTTTTGCAAACGCTGTTGTAAGCTGCAGTTCAAGATTTTTGTTAGCTTTTCATAATTATTGTTTTCTACGTCAATCTCTCTTTATAATAATGAATACTCTTTTTTGAAACTGATTGAATGAATATTTGTATTGAATTGATATTATGAAACCTTTGCTTTATTTGTAATTATTACGTAAATCCTGATGGCAAACTTAAATTAAATGTTATGTCAAATACTCAATATCTCCTATAAATAGAAAAATCAGTGGAATGTAAAGGACACCGCACAATCCTTACGATAAAACGCCCTCTGTTCGATTTTAACGAAAAAATTACTTTAGGGTGCGCCTTGATGCGTAGATCATTTTTGATAATTACCCCAATCAAATCTGACAACGGGATTTGGAGATACCCCGGGTCCAAGTTAGCAAAAAATGAGGATGGGGGGGGGGCTCATGGGGTAACAAAAAATTCAAACAGTGAAAATTAGCAATATAAATTCGAAAATGGCAAGAATAAAAATTAAATAACGTGCAAAAAAAATTTCAGCGAGATATAACTTTAAAATTCCAAGATACTGACCTCAAGAGGTCAAAGAGCGTCGATACCGGTTTCATAATCTAAATGGCAATGAAACTGGCCCAGATTATAGCTAGGGCTTTGACTAGACACATATTAAACGTATGCCGAGTTTGGTTCCAGTTTGTGACACGATGACCCACCTGTGACCCCCGAGGTCAATATCTTACCCATTTCATTGGCCAGTTTCATTGCCGTTGAGACTATGAAACCGGGGATATCTCCGAATCCCGTCGTCAGATTTTATTGGGGCAATTATCAAAAATGATCTACGTATCAAGGCGCACCCTACTATAATAATTATTTCTTTAAAATCGAACAAAGGGCATTTTCTCGTAAGGATTGTGCGGTGTCCTTCAAAAGCAGGTACAATTTTATCAACAATTTTCCCGCAACCATTTATACATCATTCCTGTGGCCTCAAAAAGAATTAAGTTACGTATTTTAATATTTTTATCTTACTATACATTTAGTACTGTATATTATTTGAAGTCAGATCTGATTCCGTCGTTTGATTTATAACTCGTCATTGGAACGATTGAAAAATTCGTCGTGGGAGATAAATCCATCCTTGTCTGCGTCATGTTGCTTGAAAACAATTTCAGCAATTTCTTCGGGATTTTCCAGCATTGCCCGATCACTCTCGCTTACTTCCATGTCCTTCCCTTCGGCTTTTCTCCTGTCGATTCGATTCTTGTAGAAAGTGGTCATCTGATTAAGGAATTCAAATAAGTTATTTTCTTATGCATAAATTGATTAAAGGCAATTTAAATTCGATGGACATGATAATTTTGATGTACAAAATTTTTATTTAAACTTAAAGGGCAGTTAAATCGCGGCAAACCTCTTCGGGGGAAAGTAGCTGGTCAGAATTAACATCAGTCTCTCTGAACGTTTCCACCCTTGGGTGAGGGCCTTTCTCAATCTTGAGCAGTTCGGTTTCATATACTAAAACCGAATCTACGTATGTATATACAGGAAAACAATTGAAATTACATTTATTTTAGATACCATAAATTGAAACGTTATCAATCATAAATGGAAATCATCATGGAATTTAAAAAAATGTAATAATGTGCTTTAGAAACATGTATTAAAATTGGTTTTGAAAGTTTGCCTTGCAAATATTGATTGTTACCTTTTGGGGCTGGTATTTTATTCCCATTGAAGTGCTTTGCATACTTTGAAGGCACAGTCAATTTCCTTTTTTCTCCTACACACATTTCCAGAAGACCAGAGTCGAACCCCTGGATAACTTCCCCTTTCCATAGTTGGAATTCTACGGGTTCATTTTTGTCCCAGCTGAAGACGACGAGTAGGACAGTAATATTCTAAAAATAAAGCTTTGAAGGAAAATATGTACAAAGTAGAAGAAAGCGATTTAACCTGGAATGAAACATCTTTCCGTCGGAAGTTTTTCCCGTGAAGTGCAACGTCAGTATATCAAAACCCTTAGACCTGATATTGCAATCGGAAGGCTTGTAGATAGTTTCGGTTAAAAGTTTGTTCAGAACGTAGCTTTCTGTCAAAGCCTGGAAGGAAAGAAAAAAAATAATAATTCCGGAGTAATAAGTTGTCTTCCTCATTTTAGAGTATTTTCAAAAGTTCTCAGTTGGAAGACAAGTTTTTATTTCAAAAGTAGAATATACAGTCTAATGTCAATTGTAGTGTTTTATTCATCATTGTTTGGTCGACTTTTATAGCCATTCTTATATTTTCATGTCATATTTCGAGTCTTTAGCGAACGTTATTAGTTTTTTGTAAGAATGACTCACATGAAGACACAAAAATCTTATTACAGTCGACTCTCCCTAAAAAGACGCCCATTCGAATTGAATTTTTGTTTTTCAAAGGTTACGATTTCTCCGTATTTTTGAATTTTGTTGACTAATAAAATCTGAGGGTGTCAGCAATCATTTTTGGAGAAATATCTGGAGTAAGTTGTTACAGACGTTGACAGTAAGTACGTCGGAAAGAGCTCATAAGAACTTGTATAATAATAATACATAAAGGTAATGATATAAAATGTGAATTTAATCGTGGTTACAATATTATAACTGAATATACTGTCTTTAGGCAAGCACAGCTGAAGTGTCAGTGAAAGAAAGAAATATCTATCTCTCTAAACTGGCAAAACTTATTCATAAAATTGACCTATTTTCCTCGTCTAGGAAATCCAAATGTGTTCCTATCACAGCTGGAACAGGTCACGTAAATAATAAAATCAATTATTTATAGGCATTGGGTGATCTGTCAGGCAGTGTGCACGTAAGGAATTACATTTCATGCCAAAATATAATAATAAAAGTACATTCAACTTTTACAAGGAAGCTATAACTTTCCTGGGGCATTTGTCTTTTAATATTGGAAGCAGCACAGCGCACAGGGGTCAAATTTGACGTATTTTGTTGGTAGTTGAGATCCCCTGACAAGCCAATTTTTTTCCAAAAAGGCAAATTATTTATTATAGATTCTCAAACAATCAGAGTAAGGGCGAAACTGTGTTGAAAATTCTGTACGAATGTTTCCATTCTTAAATAACAATTGAACGGCATTGTTATGAAGGTGCTTGAAGGCTGCTATTTTGTACTCATGATTTGGAAAATTATGACTTAGTGAATTAGTACAATACAGATAGTACATGGATATATCAATTCCCTTCCGTAGTATTACATTACTGTATGAACAGTCTTAAATTTTTTAATCGGAGTTTCTGTAAACATGAAAGGCTGTATCGTTAATTTAAATGATCCATATAAGTTGGTGTTGGAGAGCAGGGAAAATTCAAAACACTTCAGACAGAGACCTTAATTTATTTTATGACTGATTACTTTCAACTATGTAAGCATTTTATAGGTTGGGTGCTGATATCTGGACTGAGCAAAGACTAATTCTTAATAAAACACAACGTTCCAATTTATTTGCGCAGATAATAAAATTTTGAATTCCATGGAAAGCTGCTTATTAGCTTAGAACCATTACTTTAAATTGAATGTACTTAAACTGACGATAGGGGATTCATAAATAATTGCTCCTACATAGATTTCATAATTGATTCATCCATACGAGTTCATTTCAAACATCAGAACGAGCTTTGAAATTACCAATAAATTCATGAACAAACACCAGCTAATAATTCGAAAGGAAACTCATTAAGCCAAAAATTAAGTTCGGTCTTGGAATAAAATTGAGATATTATTTTCTGTAATATGTAATTTAAGGGATTGTGACGCAAATTATTGGAACCTAATGTTCATAAGCCGGCTCACAGTTGTGAAACCATACACGCACCATGTCTATCACTGGAAATCAGAGCTTTGCTCTGTGCTGATTTGACGCAATAAATCAATTACATTACATACACGCATCAGTGCAAATTATGAACTCATGATGTGAACTAAAGTGGCACTTACTGTAAAATTACCAAAGTATTTTGCATATCTTGTTTAGGGATGATAATGCCGTTATTGGTCAGATCCGGTCTGGTCCAACACATGGACCGGACCGAATGCAATTGGTAGCGTATCAGGACCAGACCAGACCAAAGGACCGTATGGTTGTAAAACCTTACCTCTCGCATTTCGAAAAATTTATGGAATAACGAAATCCCATGTAACATTTAAAATTGGACCAGACCAGATTCACAAATTCTGGATTAGACCAGACCACTGGCATCACCGAACTTGTTAAGTGAATGATTAATTACCCGTAACTCCTGCCGTCAAAAATTGACCCACGCGAATGCGCGAAAATCGTATAGCAATGTTTTCCCATTCCGATTCAGGAAGATTATGAGCTAATCCGTAAATTATCTACCTGGAAAGACAAATACTACAGTTCTTACGAATAGCCAGCTTCCCGATGGAAAGAACAAATTAGGATTAAGGTTCATGAATTGATCTGGACTGAATCTGAATCATAGCGTCTGACTGAACTGATTCAATTTTCTCAACTTTATAAACTAATATTAAACACTGAGAAATTAATAACTATGCGCTGATAAACTGAACTACGAAATAAACAGAACTGAACTTTGACATGCTGCAGACAAAACGAACTGCATTGTAACATTTATGGTTAGGGAACGGAACTGAATTGGACGCTTTAGTAAAACTGCAAGTCTGTCGGAAACTACGAGTCAATACAGAATTATCCCTTGTAAACGTTTGTGCTTTTCTTTCATTTGAAAACAAAGAAGCATTTTTCCATGGCAATAAATAAAACCAACTCTGGAATAAAGTATTTAGTTCGATTATAAACTACAATCGCAAATATCAGTAGCTTTTCTCTGTGTCCAGCGGTTAGGTTTAGGGTTAGGTTTGCATTTCGGGAGCAATCAGTCGGGAAAGGAAGCATTTGCAATTTACAGCGATTTATTTATACATAAAATGCAATCAAAATCACCAGGTTGAGGTCACAGGAGTAATGTCTAAGTGGCTACAGCAAACTTGCTAATAAAAGTGTACCTTAATTCTGTTGATGTAAATTACATTCATTTAATTTATTTTGTATTTATAGAAAATATTGATAGTATATGACAACATTTGATTTAACTTTGCCATCCGGATTTACCTAGTGATTACAGATAACGCAAAGGTTTCATACTTGTTGAAAAAAAAAACAACTTATGCACTCCAAAGTTGCAACTACAACGACGCCTCAAAGGTAATTTTGTCTATCTTTTACTTGAAGGCGATAATTAATGACAAAGCGTAACTCACCGTGAAGTCGATCATGTTCGGAGTTGAAATCCGCTCGAATGAGTGGAAACCCCCTACTTTCACAGCTACATTCGGCACGGATGCTAACTGCCTTCGAAACATCTTACAAAATGGGTCCACTATTAAGGTCATTGTGCAAGTACGAAACCTTTGCGTTATCTATTAATGCCAGGGCTGGAGCATTCGAAAAATATGGATACGATTCTGATTAGGATTAACCCTTAAGGATTCCAATCCCAATTCAAATGTATTTGTTTCCAAAAATAAAAACTCCAATCCAATTTATTCGAATATTTTCTATGAATTCCAATATAATTCAAATACTTTAGTTATTAAATATTAATAAATGGAGGTACTAGATTCCCAAAAAACATTGTAACTTTGCAATTAAATTTAAACCAGAAAGTATCTAAATTCAGCAATTATGAATGAAAATATGCCAGCTCATTTTATAAAGGCATTACTGCTTATCTACACATGTATCATAACCGTATAAAACTTGTTGATTCACTTTTTTTACAGGGATATTCTAGTAGTAAAACAGAGAGCTGCATGCTTTCTCCCCTGACAAAATTTGACCCCTTTTTACCAATTGAGAAAATTACTGACAAATGAATTCATTGCATACAGTTTGCAGCAAATTTATTTCCAGAAACAAATTATTATAGTTGCTCAGCGTCATTTTGTGGAGACAAACATAACAATAAATTTTGTATTCCAATGAGTAGTTTAAAAAAGTTATGTAATGGCTGACTAAAAACTTCTTTTGTTGTTTGATTTTACGTGATAAACTTTGAAATGTCACGGATTTTTCGGATATTTAAGCATTGGATACAGTATTCAAATATATTTTGAATATTAATTCGAATACGGATATTTCTTTTCGATTCAATATAGATTTAAATACTTGAAAAAATATATTTACAAATACCAATTCCGATTAAAAAACCAAAAAATAGGAATGAAATACCGATTCCAATTCTAATTCCGATTCGAATGACCAGACCTGATTATTACTGGGTAAATCCGGGTGGATAAATGAAATTAAATGTTATGTGATATACTCAATATTTCCTTTAAATACAAAATAAATCAATTGAATGTAATTTAAAAAGAAAGTACTCTTTTATTAGCAATTTTGCTGCAGCCATTTAGACATTACTCCTGTGACCTCAAACGGGTGATTTTGATGGGATATTATGTACAAATAAATCGCTGTAAATTGCAATGTTTCCTTTCCCGATTGAATGCTCTCGAACTGCAAATCTGACCCTAAACCTAACCGCTGAACATAAATAAAAGCAATTCAGATACCCATTAATGCAAATACGTTTAAATAATTCCAATTCCTATTCCGATTCTATACACGTAACCTATATTGATTGTTATTTTTGTCATTTAAACTGTTTGTTTACTCAAACAAAGAACATATTTTGCAGGGATTTCTCCGGTAGTCGACCTAGGTTATAGTTTTAGGTTAAACGTAATGCAGAGAAGACTTCCCACAGCCACCTAGGTTACTGGAATACTTAAAATTACAAGTGTTACTTGCTGGAAAATTTCCGAAAATTTGGAATCATTCAACCACTTGACTAATTCATTCATTTGTCCCTTGTGCGGTCCATAGTTGTTCCACAGAATACTTTTGGACTATGTCTTTAATTTTTTGTATTTATAATTTTATACTGTAGTCGTAGTAATAATGACCAAATGATTCTGTCCTTCTTTCCATTTTTGGTATTACTACGATAAAGAACTAGTAAATCAACCATGTAGAAGTGTAACGGGTAGATGGTAAAGGTTCTATGTAAAAGATCATAAAGGGTTCTTTATGGCTGTATAATGCAGTGTCAGAAATGGAATCGGAATTCATCGGAATATCATTAACTTCTAATACCAATACCGACACTTGGTTTAAAATTAAAATTATAATTCCAGAGTCTGTCTCAGGATAGAATATCTCCCGAGGAAATATATCCTACCACGTAAGTACAAGTCGGTCGATATAAACGTTTTTGTTATTTATAAGTACAGGCCAGGTTTGGTAAAAAATTAAGAAATACAATAAATGTCCTTCGAGTAAAGAATTTTTTCAAAGTGAAGAAAATCAGCACAAGTACAATCAATCAACTCATATGGCTTCCAATTGCCCTAACTGAGATACAGAATCTGAATAAAAAGTAGTAATTGCATTGCTAGTTAAATTCCTGTAAAGAAGAGGTAAATCTCATTTGTAATTCAATAATTCCTTCAACAAACTGCAGAACGTCACGTTCAATGATATTACCTATCAATGATCATTAGAATGTTTCTTCGACATTCGAGGTTATACAACCCCTACTGGCACTAAAATGACAATCTCCGAAATTTAATAATAATAAATTAACTTAATTGGAACAGTGTAAAGAACTAGGTGTAGACTGGAGGGCGGAGGGCTGAATTCTTGAACCATCGAGGTCATAACAAGGATGTATATAACTTGTGAGTAAAGCTCGCCAAGGTAAAATAACAAGGACCTCTGTAAGTCGAGACGAACCCGTGCGATCAGATTTGATAGTACAGTGCGGGAATCGTTCCGGGTTCCATAATTTTGACAACTGTTAGCAGTGTGAAAAAACTGTTCAAATAATTATCGAGATTTTGACTCATATAGGGAACCAGGTTTCCCCAATAACAGTGATAAAAATATTAATTGACACTTTTTAGTGCGGTTTGACTGTTGTGCGGATTGTTGAGTTTTACTGCTTATTTGCTTTTGGGTTTTTTGTTGTATTTTGGGGTACAAATAGTGCAATGGCAGACCATAATTTTGTACTAAAGCCGTTAGAAGTAGTTACACTTTCTGTTGAAGAATACGAATTCTTCATTATGCAATATTGGCCGTTAAATGGTTTTCGTGAAAAATATCGTCCTATTTTTAAGCTAATTGTTCCTGATGTTTTTTGTAGATGAAGCAACCACATTCAACTACGACAACATTGTATCGGCTGTTCTGGAAGATAAGACTAATCAACATTCTTACAAGAGGTGGCCCTGGAATAGAAAGGTAACATCTGATGCGAATGTTTTAATTTTACCAAAATAATATTGCAGTGTGGTTGCAAATTGTAAATATGATGTGAACAACTTTTATAATTGCAGAATTTCCCGTTCGGTTAGTCGGAGTGGACCGTTAAAAACGCAAAATTCAAGAATTCGATGGATTGTTTGCAGAATGTCATGCAACGGGAAAGGATATCGGTAAGTTCATTGAAGATGCAAGTAAGTTGAAAGTTCAATCCGCAAATGTTATTAAATTTTCTGCTTCAAGGTCGACAAGAAATGGCAAGATCTTCCATCACCAGTCCCATCTGGATTCACCACTTAACTTTGCGTTGGAGAAAGGAGCGGTGACCGGAATGAACAACCAATTTTATACGTCGGGCCTCCTCATTCCGTTTCATGTTTTCATCAGGACAACTTCTACCAGTCGTGAACCACCAATTGAATGATGGAGAGAAGTTGTGGATCATCATCGACCCGGATAACGACTAAAAAATGATCAAATTGTTAAAGAGCTTATCGGGTATTGCAGGTACGTGTTTTATGCTGTTTATTTTATATTCCACTGAATTATTGTCAGTAAACTCGTTTAGACAATGGCAATAAATTCCTGTATGTTTCGTTCATTTTAAAATTATAAATGTTGTAGATGAACCATGTCCAGCGGCTTCGTACAACCGCGGGTTTCCGGTTCCAATGTGCACACTGAAGCATGCCGGAATCCGCATGTTCTCAACAGTGCAACGGCAGCACGAATCCATTTTACTAGGTGGAGGTTTATTCCACATGGTAATTAACCTAAAATTAAGTGTTAATCTTGCAGGAAACTTCATCGACGAAGATTAGGTTCAACAAGGAGGTTAACACTGTTGCACATGCGGGATAAACCATGCTTATGGAAGGCAGTTGGACGCAAAACAGCAGAAGAGGCAGTGGTTGGGTGCCAAATCAGGTGCGTTAATGAGTTTGTCGTGATAAAATTAACGAATTAATGTAACTATTACTATTTTGTCTTCTAGGTATTACTCCTCCCAAACCAAAAATGTATTACACTTGTGTGGAATGTCCCGGTTCTAAGGGAGAACTTAACAAGCACATCAGATAATACCATGGACCGAATACTCTTCAGTCCTCTCAGTGTCCCAAAGTATTTACAACTCTGAAGCTGAAAAATCGACACCAGAAGACCCATGAGCGTAATATTACACTATGTATAATGCAATATGATTACAGCAGCCTGTGTAGTATTATATGAGTTAATTATTTCCAGCAAAAAATTTAAAATGTGACATCTGCAATGCTTTTGCGACGAATGATCCGTCTAACCTGACGAGGCACAAGTAGGTTTCTTGTGGAAAGTCCAAGGGTAAGTTTAATTATTTCTTGTATATAGAAGTAGTTTAAGTATAATGTTGACAAGATGTTTTAAGAACTTTTACTTTGAATTACGAAAACTGAAGTGTCTTTGTTCGCTTGCCCTGATTGTGGGGAAAAGTTTGGATCCAAGGAAGGGTTACAATTGCATCATTCTAAATGCATAGTAAATATTAGAGTCTTGAAGTGGCTTTAAACATTAAGTCAATAATGCAAGGTAAAAAATCCAATATATTCCAAAATTATACAAATCGATGTCGGCTAACTTGGCGGGCCCTAGTCGACTGACTTGCGAATTCAATTTTCGACAATCGCCAACTTGTGGGCTTTGGCGACTTTCAGACAGATACTTATTTCAGATACGGGTTGGCCCTTAGAAAATTATTATTAGAAAATTGACTTAGGACTTAATTGAACTTTGTTATCGCCTGATACATTCAATCAACTTTTTGAACAATTGATTTGAGATTAGTATACGCCTTGAAAAGGGTTCAAATGTTAACGGTATTATTGAACCAAAACTTTGCAAGCGTCGTAATTAGCTTGAAACTACTTTGCTTAAGTACAGCTATCCTAAATTGCTTCTACGCTTGCGGCACTGGCATCAGCACCACATCATTGCTGGGATTAATGATATGGCTGCCTTGGACGGTATACTCGTATTTAATGTGATGTACGACAATGCTTTTAGCATCCCGAGCAAGATGAGAGAACTGAGGGAAGAGATACACTTGCAAACAATGACCTTAAAAGGGGACCCATTTTGCCAGATATTTCGAAGGAAGTTAGTATCCGTTCCGAATGTAGCTGTGAAAGTAGGGCATTTTCACTCATTCGAGCGTATTTCAACTCCGAACATGATCGACTACACGGCTACACGAACACTTTGTCATTGCTTATCGCCTTCAAGTAAAAGATGGACCAAATTAACTTAATGATGCTTTGTTGTAGTTGCAATATTGGAAAACATAAACTGTTTTTGACAATTGCGAAACCTTTGCTTTATTTATAAATACTAGCTAAATCCTGATAGCAAACTTAAATTAAGTGTTATGTGATATACTTAATATTTCCTATACATACAAAATAAATCAATTGAATGTAATTTAAAAAGAATGTGCACTTTTTTCAACAATTTTGCTGCAGCCATTTAGACATTACTCCTGTGACCTCAAACGGATGATTTTGATGGGATATTATGTACAAATAAATCGCGTGTTAAGTAAGTGTTTTATCGTACTATCCCTATAATTAATACTGTAAAAGCTTGAAGTCAGATCTTATTCTGCCGTTATATTTATAACTCGTCTTTGGCATGGCTGAAAAATTCGTCGTCAGAGATGAATCCATCCTTGTTTAAGTCACGTTGCTGAAAAACAATTTCAGCAATTTTGTCGGGATGTTTCAGCATTAACCGATCACTCTCGCTTACGTCCATGTCCTTCCCTTCGGCTTTTCTCCTGTCGATTCGATTCTTGATGTAAGTGATCATCTGATTAAGGAATTCAAACAAGTTATTTTGTTAAACATCAAATGATTAAAGGCTATTTAAATTCGATGGATATGATTATTTTGATGTTTACTAATTCTATTTAAACTTAAAAAGAAGTTAAATCGTGGCATAACCTCTTCTTGGGAAATTAGCTTGTCAGCATTAACATCAGTCTCTCTGAACGTTTCCACCATTGGGTGAGTGCCTTTCTCAATCTTGAGTAGTTCAATTTCATATATTAAAATTGAATCTATAATGATTACACACACATGTATAGGTATATATAGGGGAACCATTAAATTTGCATTTGTATTGGATATTATAAATGGAAATTTTAAAACAAAGTATGGTAAATGTATTTTAGAAACATAGAAAAAATGGCTTGGAATTTTTTTTAAAATATTGATTGTTACCTTTCGGGGCTGGTATTTTATTTCCATTGAAGTGCTTCGCCAAATTTGAAGGCATAGTCAATTTCCTTTTTTCTCCTACACACATATCCAGAAGACCTTCGTCGAACCCCCGGATGGCTTTCCCTTTCCGTAACTGGAATTCGATGGGTTCATTTTTTTCCCAGCTGAAGAAGACGAGTTGAACAGTAATATGTATTTAAAAAAAATTAAAGGTTTCAGACCAAATATGTATAATGTAAAAGAAGTAATGTGAAAGTGTGATTTAACCTGGAATGGAACATCTTTCCATCGGAAGTAGTTCCCGTGAAGTGCACCATCAGTAAATCATAGCTCTTAGACTTGATATTGCAATCTGAAGGCTTGTAGATAGTCTCGGTTTTAAGTTGGTCCAGAACCTGGCTCTCTGTCAAAGCCAGGACGGAAAGAAATGTAACAATTCCGGAGTAATAAGTTGTCTTCCTCATTTTATCGTACTGTCAAAAGTCTTCAGCTCGAAGACGAGGTTTTATTTGGAGAAAAGAATAGAAAGTGTTTTTAGTGGAAGTGTTTTATTGATCATTGTTTGTTCAACTTTTGTAGCCATTCTTATTTTTTATGTAATATTTCGAAAGTCTTTATCCGAATGTTTTTAGCTATTGTAAGTATGACTCACATGAAAACGAATGAAAATCATGTTACCGCGACTCTCCCTAGAACGAAACCCCGTCGATTTGAATTTTTATTTTTGAATGGGAAAATCGGAGGGTGCCAGGAATAGTTTTTGGAGAAATGTCTGGAGTATGCAATTATAGAATGCTGACTTTGACTGTACGTAACATCGGAAATACATACGTCAGAGTAGGGAGAATAGAAATTGCAGTCGTTTCTTCCACAAATCACGTTACCCTGGCTTAAAATTGCTTCACTGTTTGTTGGGTTTGAATATTTTAGTTTTTGATATCCAAAGGAAATATTTTACAGGTCTTGGAATGCACGAAACCAAATCAGGATTAATTATAATTTGATGGATGTGTTAGCCATTAAGTATTTGTAAGTAGTATTTATTTCAATCCTTAATTCAGACGTTCGTTCTATAAAAGTATGTCTACTCATATTACATTTGAAATTTCTGACCAAAGCTTTCTCCCCAAATAATTTTTGGATTTTCAAACTCGACATATTTTTTGTGTGCCAAGTCCATATAATTCTGCGTAAGACATAAACATTTCCGTTAATATCTTTACGTTTGAAGATTTTTTCAACGTTGTTGTCTACGTTGTCTAGCTTTGCCCGGATCTTATCATAGTCTTGGATACTATCCTGGTTTTGGTACCCACGCAACAGGCCCAGTATCTATATATAATTACTGGTAGAACGGAATAACAATTAAGGAATGGATGACAAACAAAATGAAGGGATGAGTAACGCACTATTACTATTAGTAATGGCAGCACCAGCAGTTGAGTCAGAAAGTCTTGACTCATGTATACGGTTAAGATAATAGTGACGCTTACGTGCACATAATAATAAATAGGAAGCAGGTACCAAGAATATTTGTAGATTGTAAAAACGATCTCACATGAATCATAGTTTCTAACAAAAATATCCGGATTTAGTGAAATCCCGTTGAGCATCTTAATAGTTTTTGGTAATTGAATAAGAAATTCACAGAATAAAACCGAATTATTTAAGCTCAATGGTTTTCTGGACCATGTGGTTTGTTTTGGTTTGAACCAAAAAACTGGACCAGACCAATGTTCTGATCTGAGCTTTGGTCCAGACCGGTTTCATAAAATCTGGACCAAACCAGACCGCTTGCATCCTTACCACAAATTATGTATCTTAAATTTTTAATTAGGAAATGATAACAGTTTATAACATGGTGTCAAAAACCTTGCCATTGAGGCAAGACAACAAAAACCCTTGAGGACCATGGACCTAACTCGTCAGGGCAGGGATTATTCTAAATCTACTTCACCCAGTTCTAACAATAAGCGTAAATTCATAAACGTAATTATGTGACAACAAAATCTGAATAATTAAGAAGAGTTATTAAAAACGTAATAAAGCCAGAAACTGACGATTGAACATGCACAAGGTTGTTTCGCATGGTTGTTTTTTTTTTGCTTGAGTACTTGCTGAGGTCGAGGTTACAAAACTTTCAGATTGCCCGTATTTGATATTAGACACTAAAACTCGTTGTGCTTGGGTTTGATGAACTCATTGTAATCAATAATATCATCTCCATTTGCATCCTCTCGCTCAAAAAACTGTTGAATCAAATCGTCACGCTTTGAAAGCAATTTGGGGTCCACTTCATTGTCATCGAGTGCATTTCCATTTGTGTCAATCATTTCGAAATGCTTTTGCAAGTAGAATTTAACCTTCGGACACAAAATACGCACAAAGTGAACCCCTTTTTAAGATTAGACAGCCGGATTTATTTATTTTTCTCACCTCATCCCTGGAGAGTTTCTTGTCGAAATTAGAGTCAATCTCCTTAAAAAATTCCTCCTTCTTAGGACCAACTTTGTCAATTTCAAGGAGCTCAATTTCGTACGATAAATCATATCCTATAGAAATCCATAATAATTCATGCTTAGTAAGACTACGATGACCTGACATTTTCAGGTGGTTCTTAAGTGTGGGGTTTAACTCTCTTAGCCAATAGTTTTTACGGGATACAATTTAACATTGAGACATGTACATTAAATTATAATTACATGTTTTAAATTAGCATTTAACAGTTTTGCATTATTATTGACTCACCGGAAGGAGCTAGGAATTCGTAGCCTGGCCTTGCCACAACTAAATGTTTAGGAACGAATAATGTTCGTTTTTCCCCGACACACATGTTCATGAGGCCTGTATCCCAAGACGCAGTAGCTTCATTCATTCCTAGTCGAAATGAAACGGGATTGTTCCGGTCCCTGCTGTAAGATTTCATGTAAATAGGAAATTACTGGATATCCTCATAAATGTTCAGAATAAACCCTTTCCACTGTAAGAGCCAAAACTAATTTGACAAGTTCCCAATTTCATCAAAGATAATTCTCCCCACGGAAGTGCAATATTAAATTTGACTTAAAATCAAATTATGCTCCTTGCAAGGATTATGTTCTAGAAAGATTATACTGAAAGAGGTTCTAAACTCGAAAACAAATATATTTTCAACTAGGGCACTCCCTTTAGTATTAGAGACCCCTGAAGGCTGCATAGAATTAAATTCGGCACGTTACTACTGACAATGAGAGCGACAGATAGATATCGTATTTGACAATAAATTGCTGCGAATACCTGGAATCAAAAGCTTTGAAATCTAGTAAGTAACCATTGTAGTGTACCACGAGGCGGTTATGGACTTCGGATTTAATTGTGCAGTTTTCCGGCTTGAACGAAGTTGTAACTACCAGGTTGGGTAGAACTGCACATTGTCCCGTAGATAGAGTTGACATTAAACCTAGAAATATTGGTAGGAGGTAGATGTCCATTTTTTGCTAGAATTTCTGAATATCCTCCTGGATTCAATGATGCTGATTGTGAGGGAAGAAAAACTGTAACACTGTGCGAGTAAGGACTCTGTTGGACTTTTTACATCAAATGTCCAAATATGGAACCATAAAGCAGAAGTTTATTCCATTTTTACAAGCTTTTTTAGGGCTTAATTACTTCACTGTAAAGAGCAGCACAGTAGGGTAGGTTCGATTTGTTCGCTTTGGATTCTTTGCAATTAATGGATTGCTTTTAAAATAGATAGCGTTATGCGCTGGGTTTGAGATACTAGGATTGCATATAGTAAAACCTATGGAACTAACTCCTCACGATTGCATGAGATATATGCCTGACAAATTATCAGTTAGGGTGTGAAAACACTGCTCAATTATGTACAAGGACATTGCTATATTGTTATACAATTTTACAATTACTACTCATGATTTTGCTGAGACTTCAATTTTTTATATACAATTGATGCCTGGCCTGAATGTATGTAAACATTAAATCTTCTAATATGCGCAGTGTGTGAGTTCTTGCTTGCCCCATGGATGATGACGGCAGATATTTAGAGACTTCAAGAATTAATTTAATACAAATGTTTAATACACTAAGACACATTTAAATTCAAATCGATTTGTTAGGTTTAGATTACATGGAGAGCATGGCTGTAACATTTATTTTATATATATATATATATAATGGCAAAGCTTATTCGTAAAATTGACCTATTTTCCTCATCCAGGAAATCTAACCTTTTGTCATTTCAAAACTTTTTGGCTTGTCCGTTGTTTTCCATTGAGACTAAAACTCGTTGTGATAGGTCGGTAGAATTCCTTTCGATAGATTACACCATCCCCCAAAGATGGGCCCCCAGCCTAGATCTAGGATGGAATCTAGGCACAAATGCTAGGCTGGCTTACAATTGAGATAAAATATTGGCCAGCGTCTAGGATGGGCTCCACAAAGTCATGGTCGTACAGGGAAGATATAGGGAAGTTGCCAAATAATGGAACATTATGGGCCTAGAGTAGGCTAGGCCTAACGGAAACTATATTGCCTAGACGGAATATAGGTATAGGCTGGCATATATGACCCACGCATACAGTCAGTTCTTTAAACTTTTTTTCGGGCAACTATTTGTCAACATCTACACCAAAACACTATAAGTTTAGTGGAGCAAATGGGAAATAATGATTGTTTGTCGTCCTTGCTATTACATAGGACTTCGGAGATATTTATTTTTCAAGACGAACTTATTTGTCTTCAAAAGTTCAGAATTATCATGGTAAATAGAATATATGGTAGCGACAATCCCCATAAGAGCAAACCGCGCGAAATAAAATCGAACGCGTGACGTCACCGTGGAAGATTCTTTAGACGAGTTCCCTGTATTCTTATTGTTAGATGTGTTTAGTGGTATTTTATTAGAGTTTAATTACAGTTCTAATTCAAAGTAATTTTTTAAAAAATATTAATTTGTTCGCTGAAAAACAGGATATTTAATATGTCGTACGCTTGTGCTGCAGCAACATGTCCCCGAAGAAAAACAACAAAAGTAGTGAGAGGGACGTCTTTGATGCTCCACACGTTTCCCAAACATGATAAAAATTAAAAATAGTATCAAAAGTTTGAGGAACAAGTGCAAAAGAAAACGGCAAATAAATTTAAGGATTTGTTCCAACCACTACTTCTGCTGATTACGAAAGATATTTAAAACGTGAATTGATGGGACTACGGTCAAAGTGCTTCCTAATCCTAAGACAGCCTAGCAGACCTTATTAAAAAACCTTAGACAGTACAGACATTTGAATATGTAAGATTGAGATGAGATATATTAATTGAAATTGCTAACTTATATTTGTTTTGCGTTATCTAGTTGCTTTTCTTTGGGTTTCTTCCAAATGTAAAGCAACTAGATAACACAAAAAATATAAACTAACAATGGCCATTCAAAACTAATTTATTGCAACCCGGATCTATAGCCATAGAACCTTCGTCCACGAATCAAAATGACAGACCGAAAATCAATCTCTACTTTATTTTGCGGGATATAGTTCGTTTAAATCAAATAAAAAGGTAGGTACAGATAAATTTGGATTTGCTGGTTGTTTCGGGTCAATAATAGGAACTTTATGCTGTCTCATAGAGGGTTTTTTAATTTGAGCAACTTGCGAAAAGCTGCTCCGCATTTGATTATTCTGAAGGTATAGGACTGAAATAATATGTTCGAATTTTGAAAGGAAAATAAAACTAATAATTATCGATTTCTTTTAACTTTAATTAATTACTCTAAGTACTAATTACCGTCGCAAACAATGGGAAGAAAGACACTTGTTTACAAGTGTATTTATTTGTATTTATTTATTTTTGGGGTCCTCTAGGCTTTCACCCATGACCCGAGCTTGTTTACAAGTGTAGGGAATGGATGAGAAATTTCTCATCTTCCCCCGTGACGTCACCATAGTGAAACTCCGCCCTCTTTTCTGCTGTGTAGGGATTGTCGCAGAATTATCCTTTTTGCTCGCTTTTATTCGTTGCTTTTTATTTTGATTCGAGAGTATGTTTTTTTGAGAACGGCCATTCCCATAGTGAATAGTGTTTTGCTTACATTGAATGATCATATATGCATTTGAACTGTATGCAGTGAACACAGCAAGCAAGCATGCAGTCGTATGCACATGCATAAGCCGCATGCTCCACAGTACGGAACGTCACACAGGAACGACGCCTTGTGTACGTATGTACATTAAATTCCCGCTCCGGTTTTACCCCGATTTGACTGCCGTCGGTCCCAAATAAACGCTTTTTAAAAATTTTAAAATGAAGATTTTACTAGTCCTTACACTTTCCAGCAAAAGAAACCGTTTATTTGGGACTGGCGGCAGTCAAAAAAATTTGCGAAATTTTTAAATTTACCATGTTATTTTTTCAAAAAACTCGAAGTTTTGATTTTTTGGCTCGGGAAAAAAACATGAGTGTAGTAGAGGCTTAGACAACAAATCTGAGATAGTACGATTTTCAATATTGTAAATAGTAACGCTGAAAAAAATTCCTTAAGATTTCGTGTTTTTTTCGGTTTACCAACCTTCCTTTTCGGTTTTTGGTGAAAATATTGTCTGGGAAATTTTTTCTCTGCATTATGCATCTCATGGCATATAAAAAAGTGTTTTCTGGAATATTGACTATCAAGGGTGGCCGTTCTCAAAAAAACAAACTCTTCGTTTACTTTCGGATTCACTATTCACTTGAAATGGTGGCTGAAGGCTGCGTTAAAAAATACAGAATGGATGACAATACAACTGAACGTGTAGTAAGCACATGCACAATTACGTACAAAAGGTATTACAATTCTCATATGTATATGAGAGAATGAAGGGTACGAATACAGGTTTATGTAGGAAATATTGAGGGGCTGCCTTCTAGGCAATGGTTCGCTTGATTGCCTTTCCTATACACATTCTGGGTAGGCTAAGCGCTCTTGGATGCCATAAGTGGGGATGCTTTAATTGTACAAGCTCTGCTTATAGGCTATGAGGTGGGGCCGCCGATGATTTTTGAATCTGGGCAGGATATAGGCTGGGGTTATACAGAGGCCCATGTTTGTCATCCCCGTTTACATTTTCTCGCTCAAAATGTTTTTGAAGTATGTCTTCTAACTCGAAGTTCATTTTGGCCCGGGCGTCCTCCTCATTGTCTGTATTTCCTTTTTGTATATCAATTTCCATGTTTTTTCTAATAAACTCTCATTTGCTGACAAAAAAATATTTGGACAAGTTTAAATTTATTTTTCAAAAAAATACTTCAAAGTTTGTACATATACATATGTACACATGCATACAACTAATAGTTGATGTCATGTGAAGGGGGAGTATTGCGGTTTTACGCTATAATGTAATTAAAAGCATATGATCTATGAACTTCTACATTACCTCTCCCTGGGAGAGTTCCTTGTCGAAATTAGAGACAGTCTCCTTAAAAAATTCCTCTTTGGAAGGAATAGTTTAGAATCTATATTTAATTTCTCATTTCTTGCAAGGCATGGTTTTGCAATGTTAAAATTACCGATGCTGCAAATCGGCTGCGCAGGAAGAGCAACTGTCAAAGTGGAAACTTTCATTAGTTTATGTGCCTAGCGTATTCTACCTAACTAGTTTCATTCATGTATGTTGAAACGTGATATTTCTATTTCCAGGCATGTCGTTTTTGTCTATTTAACTACATCTGCATAATTAAGGCAAAGATAAATTTACTCTCCTTAAAATTTTGAAAATTATAGTTTATATGAACAAGTATTACAAACACGAAATGGATTCTGCATGCTTAGCTAGGCATTTTGAAACTGTCATGCTGACCTCTGCAAGTGTGGGTTATTTCAGGGACTCTGATAAGGACTGTGACTGACAGGGACTCATGGGAAACGACAAACGGACTGACTGACTCAAAAGAAACTTAAGACTGATTTTCACTTGGATTGAAAAAGGTATAGGCCAGGGGCTAGTAGATCCGCGCTCTCCCATAATGCATTACATAAAGCTTTCTATGTACATATATGTAATAAGCCAAGGAGTGGTGGCTGAGTGGTCTGAGCGTTCCGTTCCTTGTAGTTGGAGTCGGGTTTCGATTCCAGTAAAGCTTTGATCCTTTCTAATAATCACTGCTCTTTCTATCTTCTACTATAGCTTTGTGTGAGGTGAAGAGGGGGCGTGAAAAGGGTCTTTCACTATGATGATATAGCTCTGCGCTGACTAAGGGGATTCCGTGTGTACGATTACCAGTCAAGTGCAAGAATAAAATGCGCCATTGTGGGCCTCTGATGCTGCTGCCGCTATGTGTAATAAGCAGTCAGTCAGTTGTCAGTTCTGCTGTTGACTTGTGCTTGCTGTTGTGAAGTGGGCGGAATGAAATATAAAGTTTATGGCACGGCTAAATTAGTGTATTATTCTCATTGCTGCTAACTAATACCTAGAATCAAAAAAAGTTTCATCAGCGAAGTAACACTTGGAGTGTACAACGAGGGGGTTATGGACTTCGGATTTAATTGTGCAGTTATTTGGATAAATATTGCGCAGTTTGACTTTGTTATAGTTGAAATTAAACCTGGAATTATTTGTAGGAGGTGCGCATCCATCTAGTTAACTACCTAGATAATGCTTGTATTATTTTCAAAAGTGTATTTGATTCAGTGAGATTGAGCATTGGGTCTCTTGGGGCTCTTGACTTTTAGTTTTGGAATCAGAAAAGCTTACGAGGGTTAAATTTGAAGTATTTTATTGATAGTTGAGTTCCCCTGAAAACGTCAACTTTTTTTTCCAAAAAGGCAAATTATTTATTATATATTCTCTAAACATCAGATAGTGGGCGAAAGTGTTGAAAATTCTGTACGAATGCTCCCAAGATTAAATGTAATTGAACGGCCTTGTTATGAAGATGCTTGAAGACTGCTACTGTGTACTCATGATTCGGAAAATTATGACTTAGTACATTAAAACAGCTAGTACATGGATATATGTATGTATGCAAGGTTCTTACTGTATTGTTACATAACTTTATAAACAGTCTTAACTTGTTCATTTCGGAATTTCTGTAAACATGGAAGGCTATCATTAATTTAAACGATCTACATAAGTTGCTGTAAGAAAACATGGAAACTTCAAAAAACTTAGGATAGAGTGCTTAATATTTCACACCTGATAACTATATCAACTATGTAAGAATTATGATTTAAAATAATGGTTCGACCCAGATCCAATTAAAAATTTCAGTACGTTTAAACGCAGCAAACCAACTTGGTATGAGATTCAAAATTATATTATTTGTGGAATTAACTTGGCACGCGTTGTTTTAGTAATTATTCCTTCAACGTAATTACCCAGACGATAGGGGATTCATAAATAATTGCTGCTACTTATTAGATTTCATAATTGATTCATCCATACTAGTTCAGTTCAAACATCAGCACGAGCTTTGAAATTACCGAATTTGGTATGGGGTATTTTTTGTTCGCTGGCCAGGAACAACCATCACAATTTTCAATGAATTGTTTACGACTTCAGGTATAAGTATGAGGCACCGTTCGTTTAAAACTAGAAATTTCTATCGTCTTGTTATGCAACGTAAAACAATATTAGAAAATCACATTTTATTCTAGAAAACAAAAATTTTAACTGGTGCCAATACACTCTTCAGGAGCTTTTAGCCATTATTGTGTCAGCCATTCCCTGCTGCTTGGGTTCTTTTTACATCCCAATGTACCTGCAGGAGCCGAACCTACTCTTTCGTTATTTCTCCCTCCTGACTTCGAAGCTGCCTCTTTTTTCCTGGCCTGCTTGACACTTGAGTCCGTATTTGGAGCACTTCTTCTGCCCATTTACAGCTTCTGTTTCTTTGCACAGCTTGCTTTCTTCCTGAAATTATTTTCTGTAATTAAGGAGCAAATGGATTTACTTCGGTGAGGACAGGTTTCTTACAAAAGGACAAATAATTAATCCTCCTGAGAATTTAGCACGCACTCAATCTTTACGAATATATTTAATTATAGAAACAGCAATGGAAGAATTCATTTGGGATTGGTAGCCGCCTTGAAAACTTGCCGAAGAGTTCAAATTTTAACGGATTTATTGAACCAATACTTTGCAAGCGTCATATTTACCTTCAAACTACTTTGCACAAGTAGCACCGTCCTAAATTTATTCTGCGCTTGCTGGCATTGACATCAGAACCCTATCATTCCTGGTATTAATGCTGGGATTGCCTTGGACTGTATATTCGTATTTAATGTGATGTACGACAATGCTTTTAGCATCCCGAGCAAGATGTGGGAACTGAAGGAACAGATACGTTTGCAAACAATGACCTTAAAAGGGGACCCATTTTGTAAGTTGTTTCGAAGGCAGTTAGTATCCGTTCCGAATGTAGCTGTGAAAGTAGGGGATTTCCACTCATTCGAGCGGATCTCAACTCCGACTAGAGCTTCCTTCGGGTTTCCGAAATCCCGAAGTTCCGTGTTCGGAAACGGAACGGAACAATTTCGGAACATTCTTTTTGGTTCCGTCATTGAATCGGGACAAAACCGGAACATGAGCACTTGTACCGATAATATTGGGACCGGGACGGTTCAGAGCATCGGTACGAAAAATGTCCCATATAATTTATGACATCGGAAAGCGGAATCGTTCTGTTCCGTTCCGAACCGATCCCGGTACAATTTCTGAAGTGTTGCGCCATCGTTCAACTAGAATGGAAACACATTTCTTAACGCACTGGCTTGTAAGCAGTTTTTTGCCAAAATAACGAAATTGGATGAACACAGATTTAATTTACGCAAATGCTTATATGTAATGCGAGTATCGTTTTCCATGAAAATCAACAGAATAACTAATTTGTTTAATAAACATGCGCATGGGCGATTTTTCTCGAAATGAAAATTCTGAAATCGAAATTACATATTAGCAGCAATGAAGCAAGCTTGCAGGAAATTAACACTGTTAGGCCATTGAAATCCACACGCTACAAATATTTATTGCTAAAAAATAATTAATAATAATTATATAATACTGCACAGTAGTTCTTTTCATATGGCCTAATTATTATTAAATATTATTTTATATAATTAAATAATAGCAATCCCTAGCATTCAATCTATTAAAAGTATATCATGTATATTAAGTTGCCAGTAATTTGTGCACGCATTTCACGTATATGTTGTGAACAATTCCGGGATATTTCGGAACGGAACGGGTTCGGAACGGAAAAACTAGCATAATACGGAACGGAACACAACCTGTAACGGAACAAATACTTTACTCCTTTGTTCCGAACGGTGTCAGTTCAAATGTTCCGATGTCCCGACAGCCGGAACGGAACCGGGACCAATATTATTTGAAGGTTTCGGAACGGAACAGAATTTCCTATGGACCAAAAATGTTGAACACATTGGAAGCTCTAACTCCGACAATGATCGACTTCACGACGAGGAACACTTTGTCATTACTTATCGCCTACAAGTAAAAGATGGACCAAATTAACGTTGATGCTTGGCTGTAGTTGCAACTTTGGAATGCATTAACAATCAATTATTTTTGACATTTAGGTAACCTTTGCTTTATTTGTAATTACTAGTAAATTCTTGATGGCAAACTTAAATTAAATGTTATGTCATATGTAGGGTTTGTGGATTTTTAAATGCCATGGCGTAAATGGCAAATTAGGCAGGCATATTTGGCAGGCATTTAGGGCATTTATTCACATGGGTATAAAATGATTTTTTATGCCATTCTGGCAGAGTTGGCATATAATATATTTTGCCTTGGCATATAATATATTTTGCCTTGGCAAAATTGGCATAAATTAACAATGTTCATGGAACGCTCTTTTTCCGCCATCATTGGTGCTTGGTCCGAACGTGGCTAATTTTAAAATGTTCAAAACTTCCGAAGTACCGGTATCTCCATGTACGCAGCAGCAAATTAAAACTCATCTCATTGTATGAGCTGATCCTTGTGTGACCATCTGTTTGTATTATTTTAATTTTCTGCGGCTTATCGCCATCTTATGTTACTGCCAGTTATATGGAAGCCAAAACGAGGGGGCGACCAGAAAATAAAATCTGGTTAAACACTGGACAGCAGTTTCAGGTGCAAGTTCTGGAACGTGTAATGTAACACTTATACAATATATAATTATATATACGGATATATATATTTGGATATACTTTAAAATAATTTTAGTATGCATCCAAGTGTTTATTACGGTTTGATTATTACAGATTGAAAACAAATGGAACAGCATTCCTATGTTCATTCAAAAATTTTCCCTTTAGAATAGTGACATTTTCGAAATTGTATTCGTTGTTGTTGAATCTGCTTGAGAGGTTTTTATTTCTCATGGCACAATACTGCATCTCAACATGTCCTGTAAAAGTAGATTTTTTTGGCATATTTTTTGCCCTTTTTGCCAATCATTTTTTGCCTTTTTGCCCGGCATTTATTTTTAAGGGCAGTCTGAAGGCATAAATGGTTTTTTTTTGCCTGGCTGCTGGTAAAAAATACAGGGCAGGCAAAATACCTAAGGCATTTAAAAATCGACAAACCCTAGTCATATGTAGGTACTCAATATTTCAATAAATCAATTTAATGTAAATTAAAAGGCAGGTAAACTTTTATCTACAATTTTGATACAACCATTTATAAATTGCTCCTGTAGTCCTGTGGCCCCAAAAAGAATTTAGTTAGGTATTTAAAAAAAAAATGTTCCCAACCCTATTACTGCATATTGATTGAAATCAAACGTAATTCCGCCGTTTGATTTATAACTCGTCTTTCCAATGAATGAAAATCTCATCGTGAGCGATGAATCCGTCCCTGTCTGTGTCATGTTGTTGAAAAACAAATGCAGTCATTTTTTCGGGATTTTTCAGCATTGTCCAATCACCCTCGGTTCCTGCCATGTCCTTCCCTTCGGATTTTCTCGCATCGATTCGATTCTTGTAGAAGGTGGTCATCTGCTTAAGGAATTCAAACAAATTATTTTGTTAAACATCAAATAATTAATGGCTATTCAAATTCGTTGTACATACATGATTATTGTGATGTACAATAATTTTATTTAAACTTAAAGGTCAGTTAAATTGCGACATAACCTCTTCTTGGGAAATTAGCTTGTCAGAATTAACATCAGTCTCTCTGAACGCTTCCACCATTGGGTGAGTGCCTTTCACAATCTTCAGCAGTTCGATTTCATATATTAAAACTGAATCTATAATAAGGGGAACCATTAAAATTACATTTATAATAGATACCATAAATGGAAATGTTATCAATCATAAATGGAAATCATTATGAGATTTTAAAAAATGTACGGTAGATGTCTGTATTATAAACATGTAGAAACAATGGCTTGGAAAATTTGTTTTGAAAATATTGATTGTTACCTTCCGGGGCTGGTATTTTATTGCCATCGTAGTGCTTTGCAAAATTTGGAGGCACAGTCAACTTCCTTTTTTCTCCGACACACATGTCCAGAAGACCTTCGTCAAACCCCAGGATGACTTCCCCTTTCCGTAACTAGAATTCGATGGGTTCATTTTTTCCCCAGCTGAAGAGGACGAGTTGAACAGCAATATTTTAAAAAATGTAAAAGTTTCAGAGCAAATATGTATAATGTAAAAGAGAGTGATCTAACCTGGAATGAAACATCTTTCCGTCGGAAGTAGTCCCCGTGAAGTGCACCGTCAGAAAATCATAGCTCTTAGACTTGATATTGCAATCTGAAGGCTTGTAGATATAGTCTCGGTTTTAAGTTGGTCCAGAAAGTGGCTTTCTGTCAAAGCCAGGACGGAAAGAAATGTAACAATTCCGGAGTAATAAGATGTCTTCCTCATTTTACCGTACTGTCAAAAGTCCTGACTGAGTTGGAAGACGAGATTTTATTTGGAGGACAAAATAGAAAGTCTGTTTTCAGTTGTAGTATTTTATTGATCATTGTTTGTTCAACTTTTAGAGCCATTCTTGTTTTTTAATGTAATATTTTTAAAGTCTTTAACGTATACAACTGAATCTTGCTACTTATTGTACTGTAACCACTGTAAGTGTGACTCGAGTAATGTTTTAATTTTTGAGATCCGAAGGAAATGTTTTACTGATCTTGGAACGTACGGAAATTTTTTTTTTGGAAAATCAACATTAAAACTTTCTTCAGACTGGATGGGTTTGAATATGTCATATAAACTCCCATGTTTAAACTGGAGGATCAATAATGGTCAGACTGTGTATATGTTTCCAATGCTCGTTTTCATATGTTTTTGCCAAAATACCGAATATGCCTGCCCAAAATGCCGGGAATTTTCAAAGTAAGGCATTTTCAGGATATTTTCAGCGTTTTTGGCATTTTCAGGGAATTTTCAGGTGGGCATGCATAAAACCCAGGGTATTTTCATTTTTGCAACCCTGGTTGAGATCCCATGACAAACGTCAATTTTTGTTCAAAAAAGGCAAATTATTTATTATAGACTCTCAAATCATCGGAGAGTGGGCGAAACTGTGTTGAAAATTCTGTAGGAATGCTCCCAAGATTAAATGTAATTGAACGGCCTTGTTATGATGGTGCTTGAAGACTGCTATTGCGTACTCATGATTTGGGAAATAACTTTATAAGCAGTCTTAACTTGTTCATTTGGAGTTTCTGCGCGCATGGAAGGATGACATTAATTTAAACGATCCATAAAAGTTGCTGTAGGAAAACATGGAAACTTCAAAAAACTTACGATGGAGCCAGACCTGAATAACCGAAAAATAACGTTTCCGTTTGTTCGTCATACGTTATTGTAATTTTTTCCCCGTTTTTGTTTTTGTCTTTGTTATTTTAAAATAGCATTATCGGTTAAGACGGTTTTCAATCAAAATGAATTTGGTTAAACGGTTAATAACGGTATTCAACAAATTATACTGATCTATTTTTAAATTCACTTGATTGGACTAATAACCAAGGATGGGAAATCGGAAAAGTATGAATTATAATTCGAATTAAAATATTCAAGGCGAAGAATTCCGATTTAAAATACCTATAGCAATACTGAAAAATATGAATTCTAATACGGATTTAAATATCCTCGAGTAGTCGTTCATTATGAATTCCGATTTGAATATTTATTTGAATACTCCTAGTATACTGAAAATACAAAGAATTTAATTATGGAAAAAATGCGACCTTAGAAACATGATATCATCAATATTTTGGGAAACTAGTTTCCCCCGCAGGCCGTTAAGTATCAATTTAAGTGTTGAAAAATACTTTCAACTGATACTTGAACTCCAAACTCACTAATTGTGTTTTGGCCCATTTGTAGTCACCTAAAAAAACGTTTAGTGACCAAAAAAATCTTTAGTTACATAAAAAAATCTTTAGTTAGTAGTTTAGTATCAACGATTTATGTAAATTTCTTGAGTAATTAACGTGTAGGACAAACAATAGTTTTGAGCACAACCGTTAAAAGCCTATTACAAGTGCTAATAACTCCCCTTTATTTTAAGTAGAATGCGGAAGCATGTTCATTTCGAATGAAGAAAACGTTCGCCAATGCTCTTTGATTAGCTTTACGTTGTAAGTAAAAATTACGACAATTTTTTTATATTTAAGTATGTACACTGAAAAATGAGAATGTGCCATTGAAAACAATACTTTATTTAATCGGAATTCATTAAAAAATATTTGAATACCAATTCCGATTTCAAAAAAATTTTTGAATGCAATTTTGAATTAAAATACTTCCTGGGAATTATTTCGGATTCCAATATGAATTAAAATACTCACATTTTCGAATATAATTCCGATTCCGATTCGGATCCGATTCCGATTCCCATCCTTGCTAATAACACAAGTATTAACCAAGCATTTCAAAACCACCGAAATTTCATAAGATATACCATTCAAAATCCATTGGTTCGAAGGAACAAAACGGCGTTCAATACCACGTCCATCATACTGCGTCTTTCAGGTAGGACAAATGCTAAGGCAGAAAACAGGCGTTTAACACTCACTTGAGTTGCAGAAAGGCAAATAATTACCCCAGCTATATATCTCAATGAAGTCGGACCAATACTGGCCCACCATTCGAATACATCACACTTTACGCCTTTATTTTTTTCACGCGGTATTTTCTCATATAAGGCTAAACCTTCCAACAATGCTGTTCTACTGGAAGCAGTAGCCGTATATGCAGATTCTTTGTTTTTGTCTTTATTCCTAAGAAATACTTCAAACGGGTCTTCCTCGTCATCGGAAACATTAGCGTCAGGCTGGTCGACAACTTGTTAATAAAGTGGAACTAAAAATTAGCACTACTGTATTAGCAAAAACCAAAGTATGCTGAAATTGAAAAACAATTAGCAAAAGCAGATGCATGTTTGTATGAAACTAACAATACACAAGTCGAAATACTCTTAAATGTAATGTATCTAACAATAAGCAATTTATGTGTACTAGGTAAGTAATCAACGTACCGATATGTTCATACATACATACTCATAAAATAAGTTTACAATTAGCCAGGTGTTCAAACGGCATATGTTCACATTGAGTTCAATCAATAGTTCCCAATCTGCAAAGCGTGTTTGCTAACAATTGGCCCATCATCCCCATGGTTGGGGTATCAAAACGTTGGTTAAACAGCTCTACGCTACGTTGGTCTCTCGTTGGCCCGTCAATGTTTGTTGTATCACAATAATTGCTGGATTCATTTTAGTTTACAACATTGGGGTAACGTTGCCCTAATGTTGGCCCAATTTTGGTTGTTCACGATGAATTTGACCAAATTTAATCGTAGTACCCGCCAATATCAATGGCAGAAAAGGCGCTTTTTATTGCACGGATTTAAATTTGATTTATACCTACTGCATGGTCAGAACCATTTTCAATAAGTTGGGAATATTTGGTAGAAGAACAAAGTGAGCATTACTGGATCCTGCGGATTACTGTAGATTTATCATACATTCAATTATTTTTTCTTCAGCAAATATGAATCAGATCAAAAGTTTCGGTGTAGTGGAGTTTACAGGAGACGCGACAATTGAAGTTGTCCCAAAATCCTGGTTAGATAAAAACCGGATTAATAATTGTTCTTTTCCTGTCAACACCCGAGAGAACATTTCAAAATTAAGGTATACTAAAAATTCCAAGCCGGGGAATTTGTTGCCCGCACACACTGTTCGTGTTCGTCACAGCTCAGGCAAGAATTTGTTGTTCAAATTTATGAACATTATATACATTTACATACAATTATGTCATTGAAATAACTAAACTAATTCATTTTTGATATTGAAATTTTCAAAATTATTCTTATGTAAGCTTTTTTATAGATGATTTCATAAAGGCCAGATTCGCAGCCGTAAAATTAGAGTACACGTCTACTGTCAAATCTTCTGAAGATGCGGGGCATTTTGACAAAAAACGAATCAGAAAGCCAAAAGGAATTTTTCTCCATCAACCTCCGATGTGAAGCGATCTAAACGAGACCCAATCACATCTTCTGACTGTTCGGACGATGATGTGGATACAAATTAACAATTTTCACATCTGCATCCATTGTTTACAGGTATAGTATCTTATAAAATATAAAACTGGGAGCAAAATGCCTTTATGTATTTATTTTAAACTATTGTAATTTAATCCAAATGTCTTTCTGTACAATATTTCATTAAAAGCTTCCGAAGTTGGACTAGAATTAAATGATAACGTTTCAGTTGCTAGGCAACTGCCTATAAGACGCAAATCCCCTCAATTATAGGAGAAGGTACAGTGTAGTGATAAGCCAATGAAAATTATCAACATTTCTTGAAAATTTAAGTATGTGGAATGAAGTAAGCGACGGAATATCGGATGACAACGTAATCCCAATGGACTCCAAGGACGAATTTCATCTTAAAAATTATTTGATAGCAAAGTGATTCTGTATTTTCGTAATTTAATACAATATGAAATTTACCAATATATCTATTTTTCTACATGTCCCTCATTACCGCCAGAGGATTTACATACTACTGCTTCTAGCTGTGCAGGAAACGTAGAGGAATTCAGACCGATTCCGCAGGTTTTCTTACAGGAGTTCAGAAGTAACAAGAACAACATTTAATTAATAATCAATAATCATTTCATTAGGATTATTTCTTAATGCAATTCTGTTGGCAGAGTTTCAGGAAACGATTTTTAAGGAACTTCAAGGGATCCGAACTGATGTGGAAATCCTTCGTTCAGTAGTGTTTCGTCGATCCAATGCAGTCCCAAATTGTCATTTACTATTCCGATCAAATCTGAAAATGATCTCATTGCAGCTGAAGAAGCCTTCTAGTTCGAAAAGATATTCTAAGTCAATAATTAATGTGAAGTATATCCTTTTACCTTGGTCAAAGACCAAAGAATCTTACTTTTGTATTCCGTTGGTACATTCTAATGAACCCGAAGAAAAAATACCGACATTTATTATAAGTATATTGTATTTGATTGACACTCATACGCCATCTATCGTGATGCCCATTAAATGCTGGAACAATGTTGGCTAACATGTTACACATAGTTGGGCCATCGTTGGCAATATGTCTAGTTGCCATGTTTGGGCCAAAGTTGTGCCAACGGACAAGCTATACTGGTGGGCCAACGTACCCGACCAACGTTGCGCCAAAATACGTTTGCAGATTGGGTTGGAAGTTGGAGTACTGATTGCCTTTACAGTTGAGGGAAAACCTAAAATAACCGCATTTTTTCCGTTTCCGTTTTTACTAAAACACATTTATTGTTTGTTTTTGTTTATTGTAAATATTTTTTTTTGTTTTCGGTTTGATTTCAAAAACCCTTGTCATTTTTCCGTTAATAACGTTATACCATAACATTATCCAAGTCTGGATAGAGTGCTTGATTTTTTAAACCTGACAGTTATCAACTATGTAAGAATTATTATTTAAAATAATGGTTCAACCCAGATCCAATTAGATATTTCTGTACTTTTAAACGCAGCAGAAATATGCAACTTGGGATGAGATTCAAAATTGTATTATTTGTGCAATTAAATTTGGCACGTTGTGTTTTGTTTAGGAATTAATTCTTGAATGTAATTAATTAAACTGACGATAGGGGATTCGCTAATATTTGCTAATTTCATAATTGATTCATCCATTCGAGTTCAGTTCAAACATCAGCACGAGCTTTGAAACTACCAGTAAATTCATAAACAAACACCAGCCAATAATTCGAAGGGAAACTCATTAAGCCAATAATTAAATTTGGTCTTGGAATAAAAGGCTTTATTTTCTGTAATATGCAATTTAAGGGATTGTGACGAAAATTATAGGAACTTAATATTCACAAGCCGGCTGACAGTTCGAAACCATACACGCATCACTGCAGATTATCAACTAATGAAGTGAACTACTTTTACTTACTGTAAAATTACCAAAGCTATCTTGTTCGTGAATAATTTATTATCCATGGCTCTTCCCGTCAAAAATTGGCGCATGTGAACGCTCGAAAATCGTAAAGCAATGTTTTCCCATTGAGATTCAGGAAGATTATGAGTAAATCCGTAAATTATCACCCTGGCAAGCCAAATAGTTCTTACGGTTAGTCAGCTTCCCAAGGAACAGAGCAAATTAGGCAATAGGTTCATGAAATGGTCTGAACAATGAATCCGAAATTTAGCATCTGACTCAACTGATCCAGTTTTTCTCAGCTTTATTAACTAATGTTAAACTCTGAGAAATAAATAACTTAAAACTTGTATTGAACTGAACTAAACTAGTAACGAGGAGTGAATTAATAAAATATTTTTTACCCGGGCACTAGACCTCAAAAAGTCATAACGCAGGAGGGCATTTTCGCAGGTAATCTGACAATGAGTGCTTCATTTTACCCTTTCCCGGCCAGGGTGGGTCACCCCGTAAATCCAGCCCTGCTAATACAAAACTAAGTAAGGACTGATAAACTGAACTGCGGCATGCTCCGGACAAAATGAACTGAGCCGAACGCTTGTAAAATTTCTGGTTAGGGAACGGAACTGAATTGAACATTTTACCCAAACTGCAGATCTGTCTCAAAATATGGATCAATACAAAATTGCCCCTTATAAACGTGTATGCGTTTGGTTCAATTACCAAAAATAAATGATTTACTATGCATTTATCGATAGTTAACAGTTTTAACTGAGTGTTAGAAAAATAAGGTAAAGTATCACGCGTAATTAGTGATGCCTATGGTCTGGTCTGATCCAGATTTTATGAAACTGGTCTGGTCCAAAGCGCAGACCAGACCATTGGTCTGGTCCAGTTTTTCGGACCAGACCAGTGGTCTGATCCAGCCATTCGGACCAGACCAGACCAAAGACCATGGTCCGGACCATGGTCCAGAAAACCATTCAGAGCAATTGAATAATCACATTTTATCCAGTCAAATTTTTTTTATCCTCAGAAATGACATTTTTAATTTGTTCCACAGGATTTCGTTAACTCATAAATTTTTATTTTGCGTACTTTTGGGACCATGGTCCTGTGGTCTGGTCTGGTCCTGAAGCTGGACCAATTGTATCTGGTCTGGTCCAAGTGTTAGACCAGACCGGACCAGACCAATAACGGACCATTATTAATGGTCCGGACCAGACCATTGGCATCCCTACGCGTAATCACGTATGTCTTTATTAAACTGAGTATTGTATACGGGCTTCGAAAATATTATTCGCTACTCACTCGCTGTCAGAATACTTGTCGGAGCCAAGACTGTGCTATTGTAAAACTTTACCCCAGAATGCTGGACGTGCATGAGTTAAAGCTGAATTTTATCTTTCTGAATTTTATGCCACGGTTAATCTGCTCCCTGTAAATGTAAATAAAAATACAGGGAAGCTAAAGCCCTCCAGCGCGACCCGCCAGAAGATCTGAAATGTACTCTACGCTTGTTTCGTTTGTCATACAATTTTCGTGAGAACTCGTTTTACCCAGTCCTTAACTCAACCTGAATTTCTGTCTTCTCCGCATTTGTCCTTTCATTTTTCTTCACTTTTGGTTTCTTCCTTGGTGCATTTTGGTCCGGGGTATTTTTTGTCCGCTGGCCAAGAACAACCATCACAATTTTCAATGAATTGTTTACGACTTCAGGTATAACTAAGACTCACTGTTAGTACACAACTAGTAATTTCTATCGTATTGTTAAGTATCGTAAAACAATATCAAAAAATCGCATTTTATTCCAGAAAACAAAAATATTACCTGGCGCCAATACACTTTTCAGGAGCTTTTAGTCATTATTGTGTCAGCCATTCCCTGCTGCTTGGGTTCTTTTTACATCCCAATGTACCACCAGAAGCCTAACTTACTCTTTCGTTATTTCTCCCTCCTGACCTCGAAGCTGCCTCTTTTTTCCTGGCCTGCTTGACACTTGAGTCCGTATTTGGAGCACTTCTTCTGCCCATTTACAGCTTCTGTTTTTTTGTACAGCTTGCTTTCTTCCTGAAATTATTTTCTGTAATTAAGGAGCAAATGGATTTACTGAACCTGTGAGGACAGGTTTCTTACAAAAGGACAAATAATTAATCCTCCTGAGAATTTAGCACGCACTCAATCTTTACGAATATATTTAATTATAGAAACAGCAATGAAAGAATTCGTTTGGGATTGGTAGACGCCTGGAAAGCTTGCCGAAGAGTTCAAACTTTAACGGAATTATTTAACCAAAACTTTGCAAGCATCATATTTAGCTTCAAACTATTTTGCATAAGTAGCGCCGTCATAAATTTGCCGTCACTGGTATCAAAACCCTATAATTGCTGGGATTAATGCTGCGATTGCCTTGGACTGTATATTCGTATTTAATGTGATGTACGACAATGCTTTTAGCATCCCGAGCAAGATGAGGGAACTGAAGGAAGAGATACGCTTGCAAACAATGACTTTAAAAGGGGCCCATTTTGCAAGATATTTCGAAGGCAGTTAAATTCCGTTCCGAATGTAGCTGTGAAAGTAGTGGATTTCCACTCATTCAATTGGATTTCAACTCCGAACATGATCGCCTTCACGACGAGGAACACTTTGTCATTACTTATCGCCTTCAAGTAAAAGATGGACCAAATTAACTTTTGTTGCTTCGTTGTAGTTGCAACTTTGGAATGCATAAACAATAAACTATTTTTGACAATTAGGTAACCTTTATATACTTTATTTGTAATTACTAATAAAATCCTGGTGGCGAACTTAAATAAAATGTTATGTCATATAGGTAATCTACTCAATATTTCCTATAAATAGAAAACAAATCAATTTAGCGTAAATTAAAAAGCAAGTAACCTTTTGTCTACAATTTTGCTGCAACCATTTATACATTACTCCGTTGGCCCCAAAAAGAATTTAGTTACGTATTTTAAAAAATGTTATGTTCCTATCCCTGTTACTGTATATTGTTTGAAGTCAGATCTAATTTGTTTTACAACTCGTCTTTCCAACGACTGAAAAACTCATCGTGAGAGATGAACCCATCCTCGTCTGTGTCATGTTGTTGAAAAACAAATGCAGTCATTTTTTCGGGACTTTTCAGGATTGCCCAATCACCATCGGTTACTTCCATATCCTTTCCTTCGGCTTTTCTCCTTTTGATTCGATTCTTGTAGAAATTGGTCATCTGATTAAGGAATTCGAACAAGTTATTTTGTTAAACATCAGTTGATTAAAGGCTGTTTAAATTCGATGGAAATGATTATTTTGATGTACAATAATTTTATTTAAACTTAATAAGCAGATAAATCTCTAGCCTCTTCTTGGGAAATTAGCTTGTCAGAATTAACATCAGTCTCTCTGAACGCTTCCACCATTGGGTGAGTGCCTTTCTCAATCTTGAGCAGTTCGATTTCATATATTAAAACTGAATCTATAATAAGGGGAACCATTAAAATTACATTACAGAGTTCGTGTAGAGTTCGTAGTGAGTAGACGTAGGTTAGTCGAGCTCGCTTATCACTTCTGGTATCTTTAAGTTTGAATATTCATATCTTTGAAGAATATAACGATAGAGAAGCTTTTCCAAGCTTGTATAAGTGTTAAGAACCACTGTGAGTAAGGGGGAAACCCCTGCTTTGTGAACGATGGCTCAGCCAAAAGAATACGGTTTTGTAATTAAAAATGTAGAAGGTGCTACACTAAATGATTATCTTGTTGCTATAACAAAAGAAGTTGGTGACCCACAAAAGATTAAAAATATTGGTAAAGTGAAACTAAACTACGGGATCTGGGTGGCAGATGAACAATCGGCTGAAAAACTCCGTGCCTTGACGTTTCTTGAAGTTAAAAATCAGTGTGTTACAATCTGGCCTTATATTACACCCCTAAAGCGGGTGAAACTGATAGGAGTCCCTCCATTCATTAAAAATAGTGTCCTAGAACAAGAACTGCAAAAGCATGGAATGGTTAAAGATAAAATTGAGTTTGAAAGTGTTTTTGGAGTAGATGAGTGCTTTAAGCATGTCATGGGCTTCACAAGAAGCGTGTATATGGCCTTCGATGAAGGAAGGTTCTTACCAGAAACAATTACTATAGAGCAAGATGAACGAAAGTTTATTATTACTACACAAGTAGGACGTAGGAAATGCTTCACATGTGGGAGCTTCCAACACATTGGAAGCACATGTGAACTGAAAAAGATGATGTCGTACGCAAATGCGGTAACTGAAAGTGTCCCAGTCAAACTAGACCCAAAAAATTACCCATCATTATCGAAACTGCCTGAAAATCTTAAGCTAATTAACATAAGATCTAGACATTTAAGCAACCCTGAAAGTGCTAATAGTGCTGATGATGCCAGAGGTAGTAAAGATGATGACGAAAACACCAATAAGCGTAAAAGGAAAGTTAAACTACGTGTATTACGCAATGTCAAGACAAGAGGCACTCATGATTGGTGCTATGAGTACTGGAAAGACACAAAATTCAACAACGGACAACCTTGTAATAACAAGGAGCTATTACGATTTTTGCAAAGTATTCCCCGAGATAAAGATGGAAATATGATACTTATTCACCGAGCTGCAATGTCCTTCAAAAACATTCCTACGCTAACTACGACCTTGTTTGAACTCAGAACTTCTCTTAGGCCTGAACGACATGCTTTTGAACGGGACGGCATACAGTACATAATTGATGCCCTCCGAGGTGATGATAGTGATCTCATATAACGCCCAAGGACTAAGGAATATTAAACGAATAAATGAATTAAGAAACCTAACACATAAACTGTGCCCTGACGTTTTATGTATCCAAGAGACAAACATTGATCCTGCCATACATACTAAATGCAACGATAAAAAATACAGTGAATACTACAATCCACCTATATCTGCATTTAGTGGAACAGCAATCCTTATTAAAACCCAATATACAACCACACATAAGATACTAATGCCTGGCAGGATGCATGCCATTATAATCACCAACGATGACAAACCCCTACATATCATTAATGTACACATGCCACACAATGAGATAGAAGCCTTTAAAATGTACGGCATTCTTTCTAAGTATCTTCAAACCACAACATGCAATAATGTTATAATGTGCGGCGACTGGAATTATGTGCATGACCCCAGCCTTGACAGAAAAAACTCTAAAGAAAATCGAATTAAACTTAAACGCAACATGGATAAATTAATAAAGAAAAACACATTCATAGATTGCTACAGGAAGCTCTACCCAAATGGAACAGCAATGACACACATAGGTACACATACTCACAAGCCTCAAGCCCGTCTCGACCGGGTCTATGTAAATGCCACCTTATCAGATAAAATAATAGCCGTTAATACTTATCCTGCATTTAGTGATCACGCCCTTGTCCTTGTAAAACTACAATTAAAGAAAACTTTAAAAAAATCCATTTGGAGGTTAAATAATAAGATTCTCAAAAATCCAATCTTTAATTGGCAAGTTGAAAACCTTCTACAAAATTTTATAAATAATGAACAACGAACGATACAAGATTATGAAGTGCTAAAATTCAAAATTAAAGAGGCTGTTATATCCATCGAACAACTCATGGCTCGTGAGCTTACTAATAATCTGAGACGCATTGAGAGACAATATGCAAATAGTACGGAAAGAATAACTACACAAAAGTTGTATGATGAGATGATAGATACTCTAGGCGGTAAGAGTGCACAAAGTGAAAGCCTTTCTAAAGTGCATAACATTTACACAGAAACCTGCATTGAAAATGCCCTGAGCAATATGACAGACAAAAATAAATTGCTAAATGTACATAATTTTTTTTCAGAAAAAATACAGCCCACACACTAAAAACTCACAGATGTATGAAACATACCTACAAAAACTCAGAAAGCTATCTGACATTCAGAAACACACAATGAGCCAAGAAATTACAATAAAAGACGTTGCTGAGGCAATACAAAATTTACAGGAAAAAAAATCTCCAGGTTCTGATGGTCTGACCAGTGAATTTTATAAAAAATTTGAAGACTATTTCAAAATAATAATCTTATGGTTAATTAACGTATCACTACAACATAATTTGTTACCTGCATCCCTGCGTACAGGTATTGTCACTCTAATATTCAAAAAGGGTGATCCCAAAAATCTAGGAAATTACAGACCGATAACTCTCTGTAACTCTGATTATAAAATTGTATCCATTATCTTAAAGAACAAAATAATGCCGTACTTGTCACATGTGATTGGAGAATACCAAACCTGTAATGTTCCAGGGAGATCAATTTATGATAATTTAAATTTCTTGCGAGACGCTACTTATGAAATGCATACTGGCGGACTTGTATCGCTAGATCAAGAAAGTGCCTTTGACAACGTTGACAGGAACTTTGGAATTGCTTGCCTACAAGCAATGAATTTTGCCCCTGCAGTGATAAAAATAGTTGAGCTACTATATAATGAAAACTATATTATTGTAAAAATTGGTGAGCTACTCACTACCAGGATTAAAGTTTTACGTGGAATTAAACAAGGAGATCCTATTGCCAGCATATTCTTCATAATTTGCAGTGAGATCCTACTGTGCAGACTTAACTCGTGTCTGGAATTCGCTGGACCTTCTCCATACATCATAATGCCCACAACGTATATATCAGCCTATGCTGATGACACGCACATTTTAGTCAACAATGCCAAACACTTTGAAATTTTAGAAGAAGAGTTAAAAATATTTTTCACGTTTTCTGGAGGGAAGCTTAACAGAAATAAGTGCAGCTGCCTCCTTTTTGGTGATTGGGTCTCAAAACCTCCAATATGTGACTTCCCTCTAGTATATGATGGAGTTAAAATATTAGGTGTGTATTTCGGATCTACATCTTACATTAGTAAAAATTGGTCTGAATTGCGAGAATCAGTTGCCGTGAAAATGGAATTCTATTCAAACAAATTTCCAAACGCTGGCTTAATCTTTCGATTGCAAATACTTAACACTTTTATAATCCCAATAATTTGGTACCGACTCAAGGTTCTGGATCCTCCTGAAACGTTCGTAAACAGCATAACGGATGTAATTGAAAAATTCCTTTGGAATGATCGGAAAAGGTGGGTAAATAGATTCTTCCTGCACAGCAAGAAATCATATGGAGGCCTCAATGTCAAACATCCTATAACACAAGTCGAAAAGTTTAGAACAATACAATTAATAAAGAGCATTGAAGGGACAAAGAACTCATACTTCAATGAGCAGTGTTCAAAAAGACTACGGAATATTCTAATTGGAAGTGAAAAATATAATCAACTGCAGTACTACAATAAAATAGAGAAACTTTTAGAAAGTGCTCAATTCAGGATAAGACCAATACCAGACGACTTATTAAAACTAATACCGATTGATAATTATGTTTCGAAACCTCACAAATTGTTCCTACAGAGGATAGGAATTAGGAAGATAAATGAACTATTAACCTTAGAAAGCAATAATAATCTACCAAGCCATCAGTGCAGAACTGCCGAAATTCTAAAAACCCGATACAAAAAGGAACTAGGTGATATGCGCGTATCTGAAACCAATAAGTGTAACTATGAAATTTTCAATCATCTACAAAATGCTTTCTCCACAATAACCAGTGGTAATATGTATATGATCTACGTGTGTAAAAACCTTAGGATGTATCTAAACGATGAAGTTAAAAAAAAGATTCATGACTACAATTGGAAAATTCTGGAAGTAAGTTTCACCCTAAGTGAATATGAAATTGTATGGAAATTATGGCATAACGCCTTATGTAGTCCGGTTATGGCCCAAAAAATGAATCTAATAAATAATAACAAGTGCCTTTTCTGTAGCAAAGTCAACACACGTGCTTCGCACTACACTAACTGTGAACTTTTTATTGATATGTGGCTCTATTGCCAAAAGCTAGCCGACCTGGCCAAACACAAATGGGATGATAACACAAGACAACGAGGATCAAAAGTTTCAAACAGCTTTTTCCATGTTATTAGTGCAGCCTATTCAGTAATTTATGAGTATGTCTACTTACATCTTAATAATGAAATCTTTAAGAAGGAACCAGTTACGAGCTTAAAACAAAAAATATATGAAATAATATATATTCAATTCCAACATGCTAAATGTGGTGGATCTATAACAATTCAACAATTTAATAAGTACTGGTCTCCTCTTAAGTTTCTGTATGTAATTGTAGGCTCAGAAATAAATGTTTGCCTCCCGAGGGCATAGCGTCTAACTATGGACTCGGTCAGACCTTTCACCAAGCTGGGAGAAATAAGCGACTCCTGTAACCCCTGAGCTGGGAGCATGTGAAAGTGGATGGTATCAGTGCAGACCAAACAACCTAGGCCGGGGCCTTACCCTGTAATCCATTTGGAGGCCGTTGTTTGTGAATGCGCTGGAGAGACAACAATTTTAAGAATAATGTGAAAGACGGGCTTTTGGTCACAAATAATTATGTTAAAAAAAAGACACCGGACATGTAAAATGTATTGCCTGAATAAAACCTTACCAATGATCTAATGAAAAAAAAATTACATTTATAATAGATACCATAAATGGAAATGTTATCAATCATAAATGGAAATCATCATGAGATTTTAAAAAATGTGTGGTAGTTGTGTAATTTATAAACATGTAGAAACAATGGCTTTGAAAATTTGTTTTCAAAATATTGCTTGTTACCTTCCGGGGCTGGTATTTTATTGCCATCGTAGTGCTTTGCAAAATTTGGAGGCACAGTCAATTTCCTTTTTTCTCCGACACACATGTCCAGAAGACCTTCGTCAAACCCCAGGATGACTTCCCCTTTCCGTAACTGGAATTTGATGGGTTCATTTTTTTCCCAGCTGAAGAGGACGAGTTGAACAGTAATATTTTCAAAAATGCAAAGATTTCAGAGCAAATATGTATTAATGTAAAAGAAAGTGATCTAACCTGGAATGAAACATCTTTCCGTCGGAAGTAGTCCCCGTGAAGTGCACCGTCAGAAAATGATAACTCTTAGACTTGATGTTGCAGTCTGAAGGCTTGTAGATAGTCTCGGTTTTAAGTTGGTCCAGAACCTGACTATTTGTCAAAGCCAGGACGGAAAGAAATGTAACAATTCCGGAGTAATAAGATGTCTTCCTCATTTTACCGTACTGTCAAAAGTCCTGACTGAGTTGGAAGACGAGGTTTTATTTGGAGGACAAAATAGAAAGTCTGTTTTCAGTTGTAGTGTTTTATTGATCATTGTTTGTTGAACTTCTATAGTCATTCTTGTTTTTAATGTAATATTTTGAAAGTATTTAACGTATAGAACTGAATCTTGTTACTTATTTGCTTTATTGCTTCAATAAACTGCGGGCTCGCACGCTCACGGGGTCGCGGGCTCGTCTGGCTATTACTTTCCAGACCAGAGTTTTTACCGGTAATTTTGCGTACCACTTCCACCTGACATACCACTTTACATACCACCTACCCGTAATTTTGCGTACCACCTACAACCTGACATACCACTTTACATACCACCTACCGGTAATCTTGCGTACCACCTACCACCTTACATACCACCTTACCTACCACCTACCGGCTGTCTTACATACCGCCTACCACCGTCAGCTATCAAGAATGTAACAATCAATCATTAAGCTGTCATTAATTTTAATGGTGTCGCAATGAGTTGATTCATTGTAAATGAAAGATTTAAATAGACGTGCTAAAATCAGAAACAATTTTTTTACTTATTTCATTTAACAAATTAATACTGTCGAACGAGCTTTCAGTGTATTTCGACTATGTGGATTGGTTATCTTCAGAAAGGCAGGGAACATATCGTTGCTGAAATTTTAAAAGATACCATTTTCATTTCGTAAATTATGCCTTTTAAATGCGATCTCGGTTGAAAATGGTACGTTTCAGAATTTAACCGACGATATGTCGGAATCGTTTATTGATTCCCTTAAAAACAAATCTATTGAAGCAGATTTTAGGTGGAAGTGGTTCTCAAGAGAAATAATCTTTAGACGAAAATAATTAGGGTAACAAGCTTAAATTAAAAAATTAAATTTTTTGGACCATATCGAGAAAGCGTACCCTGGCCCTATATAAAAATTTACGTTTCATGAATTGAAATTAAAAGAGAAGTAACGTTGGGATTTACAATTTATTTTATGAATAGAACACAGAAACATACCGCCGAAAGGTACCCCCAACATACCACTGAAACATACCCCCAACATACCACCAACATACCACTGAAACATACCCCCAACATACCACTGAAACAAACCCCCAACATACCACTGAAACAAACCCCCAACATACCACTGAACCATATCCCCAACATACCACCAACATACCACCACAAAATACCACCACAAAATACCACCAACATACCACCACAAAATACCACCAAAACATACCACCAACATACGAACCAAAACATACCACCAACATACGAACCAAATATACCACGAACATACCACCAAAACATACCACGAACATACGAACCAAAACATACCACGAACATACGAACCAAAACATACCACGAACATACGAACCAAAACATACCACCAACATACCACCAACATACAACCGCAACATAGTGAAATGTTTTGCATTTTGTTTATTTCCTGTTGCAAAGAAAAAAACATCTGAATTAATATCACTATGAGTTTGCAAATGTTTGTTCATTACGTCTCCTGAGTATGAGACTTAGAGGAAACATTTTGCCTACTCCGTGGATCTTTTTTCCTTTGTTGAAGAAGAATTCCACCGAAAGCTCGTTCATCAGAATCAATTTGTTAAATAAATAAAATTTGTTGAAATAAGTAAAAATTGTTTCGGATTTTAGCACGTCTAAATCTTTCATTTACGAGGAATCAACTCATTACGAAACAATTGAAATGAATGACAGCTTAATAATTGATTGTTACATACTTGATTGCTGACGGTGGTAGGCGGTATGGAAGACAGCCGGTAGGTGGTAGGTAAGGTTGTATGTAAGGTGGTAGGTGGTATGTAAAGTGGTATGTCAGGTGGTAGTTGGTAGTATTCGAAAATCTGGTCGGGAAAGTAAAATCCAGTCCGCGGGCTCCCTCAATTAAATGCGGGCTCGCGAGCTCACGGGTTCCCTCAATAAAATGCGGGCTCGTGGGCTGCGCGCTCCCTCAATTCAAGTGAGCTCACGGGCTGCGGGCTCCCTCAACAAAATAGAGGTCACGGGCTGCGGGCTCCTTTAATAAAATTAAGCTCACGCGTTGCGTGCTCACGGGCTGCGGGCTCTCAACAAAATTAGGCTGACGGGTTGCGGTCTCACGGGTTCACATATACAGCCCAAAACTAGGCAGATACATTGTCTACCTTTTCCTTGCCTATTTTTCTCCGACCGCCTAGTAACACCTTGCCTGGTTTTGAAGTGCAGTGGATTTGTGCTACATAAGTTCTATTTATTTATCAAAGGGAGCACAAAATACTTTCATTGTTCCTTATTCTTATTCTGTATTTGCCAACAACCCCAAAACCAGATTCAAAACCAGATAATTCCCGATGTCCTAAGGTCAACAGTTAAAAACGTATTCATCGTTGAACGTAGAGCCGCCCAGGGGTAAAAAATTATAAACTGCGCTGTGCAATCCAATCGATATTTTACACACCTAAAGTTTAGCGTACCTAGTATTTGTGTTATGTGATTCATTTTTTAATTTTAGGAACTAACGTGAACAAGTCTCACCGAAAATAACAAATTTTTTAATATTTTTAAATATCGGGTATTGTATTACCCGGGTGAAATGCCCGGACGTCATTACCACGAAGATAACCTGACGCCTAACAAGCATTTAAAAATATTGCTGCAGTGAAAATCACGAATTCTTTAATACTTTTGAATATCGGGTATTGTATTACCCGGGTGAAATGCCCGGACATCATTACCACGAAGATAACCTGACGCCTAACAAGCATTAAAAAATATTGCTGCAGTGAAAATAACGAATTCTTTAATATTTTTGAATATCGGGTATAGTATTACCCGGTTCCAGTACCCGCCGAATATTTGCATTAACAGTAAAGCAACAGACTGTAAACCATAAGTGGGTTTGCATTTTGTTTGGTCCTAATTGGCCAACACAAACGGCAGTAATCGTCATTTAAACATGCTAACCTAGGTCTGGTATCCTGTTACCCGAATGGGCCCTAAAAATTAATTTAAGCTCCTGGTATTATATGGAAACGATTCGTGTCGTTGGTTTTGCTTTAAACACAGTATTTCACAGAAAACACAGAAATAGCCCGAGGCGACACTTGTGTGACGTCACAGGGTCATCACGGGACGTCGCTTATGGGAAATCTACACGAGGTTACACATGTCTGGTCATCATTCCACCGTGTGTACTGTTTACTACCTAAACCTTAAGGTTCTCTAGCTTAGAGGCTTGAATGAAGTATCAAAGACGGCTGATGCGGCATGATGCACTGAACTGATAGGAGCGAAACGTTTTCACTGTTTTTCTGCCGTGGTTGGGCACACGCTCATGTATTAAAATTACATTTTAGGTTACTAACTGATCTCACGAGTGTCTGATTTTGGTAAATTTAGAGCTACTAATTTTGGAACTTGACATTTATTGTCAAAATTGAGGGGGGTACAATCCATATACTGTACCACCCTGGGTACAATCAGGGGGTACACTGTACCACCATAGGGTTGTTTAGTCCCTGATCACTATACCATAATTTGAAGATTATGAAAGGATTTTAAATCTTCGGGCTTTCTCCTAAGCGCGCTTTATAGGTTTGCCAGTACAAATTACCATAAGTCTAAATGGCTTATTACTGGTATACAAAAGCATTATACAGTAGCATGGGTGGCGATATTGTCACTGGCTACATTTAGTACAATAACATAAACGGTGGTTTTTAGATTTTATATTTACTTTTATATTTATATTAAACAGTGGACAGTTTCCTACAAGAGTATGCTCTGCACAGACAGTTAATAAATGTCGGGGACAAATTTTGGGTAACGTTGCCATTTAGTTTCACAAAGACTTCTAGCTTATGTTGCATGTACGAGTGATACGTCTAAAGAAAATATCAAGGTCGTTGTAACTGATACTGCCAAACAAGGTGAAATAATGGGCAAAGGTGAAGGTAAATTACATACATACGTAATTGTATGTTGTTGTCGGCATATACCAACTGCTTGGAGTATACTGGAAGCTCGCCGTATTACGCAATTTTAGATTATCGCTTAAAAGCGCTAATCATAATTATTATAAACATTTGACATAAATCATCAAATTTGGATTAAATTAGGTCTGGTAGTGGGAAAAACTACATTCGGTTTCAGTACTGACGAATTTGAGGAGAAGAGAATTTTACTGACTGAACTTTGTACACATGAGTGTGGGATTTTTATTAGGAAAAAACAAATGGAATTAAAAGTACATATTGCAACAGTTTTTATATATAACATCAGATAAATTCTCAGAATTTGTATTGCTGAAGTTATTTGCTCACTATTTTTTAATTGCAAGTCTGTATGCATCCACACATTCGATCTTTATATCCCCTATAAATATCATTAGGAATTAAGGATTGATTTGTAGGAACCATGGACTTTAGTAACAATTGAAAAATATTGCGCTGAAATAAATTCCTTCCATTTTTCCTATTTTAAATTATCAGTACATCCAGTGTCTGAGGCTTCAGTTACATTATTACGGTACGAGATATATACAAATTATAATAACATAAATAATCATATTTGATCCACTAAGGGGTGAAGCACCATACAGTGATTCTACAGCAAGATTTAATAACAATGTTGGTTGGTACTGTATAATTTGATCAAGCGATTAGTTAAAATCCCTGTTTATATGTCTTATATGAGATTACTTTGCCCAGCGAAGAGGGCTATTAATATTAAGCCTTCTCGACATGCCATGATACGGGATCTAATAACAATTTAAATTTTTGTGTGTACTCTCACAATTCTCAAGTAATTGCCCCTGTGCGAAGCACAGGGCTTTTACTAGTTAACTTTTATGCGTCGTTTTAGTTACAATAATGGAATACACAAACTGTTTGTTAAACATCAGGAAAAATTTGCTTTATTTGTAATTACTACTTAATTTAAATGTTATGTTCTACAAGTACTCAATATTTCCTTTACAGACAAATTAAATCAATTTAACGTAAATTAAAAACCAGGAAAACTCTTTTCTACAATTTTGCTGCAGCCATTTACACATTTCTCATGTGGCCTCAAAAAGAATTTAGTTACGTGTTTTACCTATCCCTATTACTGTATATTGTTTCAAGTCAGAACTGATTCCGCCGTTTGATTTATAACTCGTCTTTAAAACCACCGAGAAACTCGTCGTGAGACATGAATCCATCTTTGTTTAAGTCACGTTGCTGAAAAACAACTTCAGCAATTTCCTCGGCATTTTTCAGCGTTTCCCGATCACTCTCTCTTAATTCCTTATCCTTCCTTTCGATTTTTCTCTTGTCGATTCGATTCTTGATATAAGTGATCATCTACTTTTTTAACAGACTAGCTACTATTTGGGATCTACTAAGTCTACTATTTGATTGAAAAAGCTTCTACTCTACTTTTTTACATTTAATAAAGCCTAAAATAATTTTAAAATTATTCTGTGCTACGAAATGTAAGCCCGATCAAGTGACACCTATGCGACATTTTAGAACTTGGAACCTGTAAATTGCCGAATCATTAACGTCTTTCCATCTAAAAGTAGGTCTATCATTTGAACTCAAATTCTATTCATTGTTTCATTTCTGCAGCATACTGCAATAGTGCATTAATGTGAAGTAGTAGAAATCATAAAATGAAAATGATGTGGAAATCATCATTAAATTTTTTCATTGCAACCGTTAGTACTGAATAGTTGCTTTTATTTAAATGTAAATACTCCGTGTGCTATTATTTGACCTGATAAAATTAAAAGGGGAGGAGATTGTACATTCAAAAAAGTATCTAAAAGTAATTACTTTAGCATCTCAGAGTAAAGGCTTGGCCCGCGGGTAAAAAAACGGGTTGGGCCTCGGCCCGACGCGCAGGTGCGGGTTATGGACGGGTTTGGGCTGGATCTAAATATTTGTGTGGCCCGCAGGCAGCCCTCAAACCGTTTAAATTTCAATCGACGATGTTTACGATTTTTTCATTGCAATTATTGCTTCCATTTGTACTTGCTCACATGATTGTGCATTTGTAAGTGTTGGTTGCTTCTATTCCTGTTTCATCGTTTTCTCGCTAATCATGGTGTGACTTGTCGTAACGTTTTAAACTTTCTGCTCTCAACTTAAAAATGTTTGTTAATTAATTTTATTAATTGAATTATTACATTATTACTACAATATCTTACATTTGGTGTCTTAAGTCTTATTTATGAATTTGCTGAACCTTGACGTATTTAACTTTCACTCTGTAGCTGATCGTATTGTTACAAGTTGTACTACAAATAATAAAACTCGAGGTTCTTCGATCTTCCAGTTGAACGGTCAGTAATAATATTAAATAAATTAAATTGGTATAAAACACTTGCGGGGGACCGCAAGCTGGGTTGGGCCGTCTCAACTGAAACCTGGCGGGCTGCGGTCTGGTACGGGCCTAAAAATATATTGTCGGGACGGGGCGGGTTGATGTTTCAGAAATTGATTTTCGGGTCGGGAGGGCTGGGGCTGCCTGGCAAGACTCGGGTTGGGTTGGGAAATGACCTGCGGGCCACGCCTTTACCGCATAGTCTGCGAGAATACGACAGTCCTAGTTGAGTACTTACATTCGCTTTCGAGATAAAATTCTTTCGACATGTTTTTTTATAAAATTGTCTTGGTAGAAATATTTGTGGCAACACAAACAGGGTTCCGCTTCATTTCAGGAACCAACGCGTATTTGCTTTTATCAATAAATTGTGGACGCTGGTGAAATCTAAAATGTCCATGGAACTTCTGGAAGCAATGATAGCTGTAAAAGTCATTTTATGATATGATTTTTGGTGACACAAATTTGTTGAAGCAAATTAAATTCCTGGGTTACTAGTATTAACATACACAATCAAGAAGTACTTACCAATAATCAATATAACGTAGTTATTTTCAGAGAATGGTTGTTAAATCGCTTTAAGAAAATTTTACCGGTAGAATTGATCAATTGTTTTTATACAACGAAATAAATTTTGACATAAAATTAAGAAGCCTACTATTTTGATTATTTGAATCTGGCAGCTTTAGTTATATATGACATATTTTGCAAAGCAAAGATTCATGTTAAGTATTAGAATAAAACTTAAAAATCAAAACTGATTCGTTCGTTCTGAAAGAAAAATTTACTAACTATACTGCACTGACCATAACATAGAAATCCCATGACAGAGTGTTTTCATTCAAAATGAAACTGATATTTACAAACGTTTGCAAAAGGAAGTAACCAGAATACATCATTCATTAAATATCTGAAGAAGTGATTTTTCAAGTCCTGAACGTCTGATTGCTTGAAACGGGTAGGTCAAATAATAAAAGATGACAAGCAAATTGAAGATTCTGAATTTTGATAATATACTCTGCCTGAAGACGGAGGCAGGAACAGTGGGATGTGTATTACAATTTGAACCAGGGATTTCCAATTTGTAAACTTTGAGAATATAAGGTGTGAGCCTATTCCATTATACTCCTGAGGCTCAGTCAGTTGAATCAGATACCAAATGCAATTCTTCAATCTTTCAATGGTCGGCGGCAAATCCACAGTAATTTTGGCTGCGCCCACAATTAGTATTTCTGGTGCTATGGGGACGATCAAAATAATCAATTTAAAAATAGTGGTCATTACTATCTCCCGTTAAAGGTTTTCAGAGAACAATTTAGGTAATCTGTTTCATAGTTGGCGAAGCTCAGACCATGGAAGACGAAAACATTCGATGTTGTTCATAAAATTGAATTCCAACTGCACGGTGTTAACGCTCTGACTATTCAGTTCTGGTTTAAACATAGCTAAATTATTTTTTAAATTGACAGGGAACAAAATGGCTGATCTCAGGAACTGCTGTATACAATTTTACGAATCCAAGAATACGAAAACTGGAACTGTAACAGTGGGAAGTAACCTGGTGTATACTGAATTATTTGCATATAACTATGGTAATGATATTTACCCAACCTTAAAAGTTTTTGCCCACACTGTTGCGAAATAACTTGTAACTAAATATTTATAAATTGCAATTGTCTTATCTTGATAGAAACATTTAACCTAGACGTCATAATAGAAGCAAAATTAGATTTTTATAAAAACGAGAAACAAGTTTTTATGCTGGTTTAACCCGATTATTTATAAACGCATTGGTTACTAAAGAGCAGAGAGTAGACCTATGCAGTTTTTATAAATACAAATTTTGAGTCCACAACGCATTGAGTATTTTAAAGCCCACAAACCGTTGTCAAGTTTTTTCTACCTAACTCTTAAAAGCGTGTAAGTACAAAATTTTTTTGTACTTACTTACTTTCAAGAGCATGACAAATGTTTTTGAATGAAGTGTTTGCCTGAAGATACTATTTACCAAAGTGATTATGACTGTGACACTATATATTTTATACGATGTGTAATATATATCTGCAAGAACGTTGTTCCACTTAAGCAATGGAATAATATACATTGGATATATATACAATAATGCACATTGGACTGAATCCTTTTCACTGCATTAAATGCATTCAAGCTGACGATATTTAGTATTTAAGAAGACCAACTAAATTTAATTTTCACACTCATGAAATCCTTTCTATTACAATTATTCTAAAAATACATTAAATAATAAATAAAGACAATTTGAAAGTGTTTTGAAACGGTCAAATCAGCTGATTTTTGATAGTTAAACAATTCGGTGTGTAATTACACTGAACTGGCTTTATCAGTAACAGTTGTAAAGATTATTACCGCACAAATCTTATGCAATCCCTGAAGTGTTTCGTAATTTGATTAAGGTTGCTTATAGCAACTTAAAGCTAAATAGATATACACAGTAAATCCTCTTTATGGTCGCAAGTCGCAACGCAGGGTACCATATATAGAAGTTGACTATAGAGAACGTTGACTACTCGGAACTAGGGATGCCAATGGTCTGGTCCGGACCATTAATAATGGTCCGTTATTGGTCTGGTCCGGTCTGGTCCTAGACTTGTATGGTCTGGTCCGGTCTGGTCTAACACTTGGACCAGACCAGATACAATTGGTCCAGCTTCAGGACCAGACCAGACCAGACCACAGGACCATGGTCCCAAAAGTACGCAAAATAAAAATTTATGAGCTAACGAAATCCTGTGGAACAAATTAAAAATGTCATTTCTGAGGATAAAAAAAAATTTGACTGGATAAAATGTGATTATTCAATTGCTCTGAATGGTTTTCTGGACCATGGTCCGGACCATGGTCTTTGGTCTGGTCTGGTCCGAATGACTGGATCAGACCACTGGTCTGGTCTGCGCTTTGGACCAGACCAGTTTCATAAAATCTGGATCAGACCAGACCATTGGCATCACTACTCGGAACATATATACAACTATTTGCTGAATACGCTATTATGGAACTGGACTATGCAAAATTTAAAAAATGCTAATCTAAAAAAGTAATAATTGACTCAATCAGAAGTTGAAAAAGTAAAAATAATCTCAAAACAGTTTGTTTCATGACTTGAATCTTGCGGTGTCCTACAAAGTCGTCTCAGACCTCCTAGGCTTGTTAGCATAATATATGTACTGAGGTTTTCTCAACGTCGGTGAAACATTCGAGTCCTAAATTATAGTATAAGAACTGGAAATTTGAGGGAAAGGTTTTGTTTCAACAGTATGATACAAATTCTTATTATCACCTAAAGCTTAACTGAATATAATGGACTCATTTTGTCATGAAAAATTTAGGCATCAGTACTCACATAAGTGATGTATTCCCTGCTTGGATTATTGTTTAATAAACTGTTATGTGCTAGCAATTTCGTAATGAGCCTCTAAATACAGGTGATATTTTGTAGCATTACGTTAGAGCATATAGGTAACAATTCGGTAAATTGTAATGCTAAATTAAAGCAGCCACTCCAAACTGATGTAATTTCTGCTGGTAATACGGGTATTTTTGCAGTAACCAAGCTCAATAAAAAAACTTAAGTACTAAAAATAGAACAAATTATGTACAGGAATGATAGGCGTTTTTGTATTCCGATTGTGTAGTTTTGCTATAATCATTGGATGCCTTGGAAATCCTCTTGAACGTACTGCTGGCGCAACAAAACGTAAAAGAGTTCTTTATTAATTTAATTGCCTGAAATAATGTTTAATAACAATAAAATAATTGTAATTATAATGAAATAGTGGACCGAGCTACAATATTTTATTTACTTATCCGATATAACTCCTCCTGTAAAACTTGCCTCTGAAATATACCAACTCCTTGAAAGAGTCGAAACTTCCACAAATCCACAGAACAGAAGCAAACTATTCTTTTAATTAATGAGCCCTACCTTACTGTTTGTTTAATGCTCCGCTCACTGCTTTTAAAATCTTGAAAAACTTTAAATTTGTGTGGTTTTAATAACCAAAGTTTTATTTTTCTGGGCATATATGTATCATATATTTATTCGACATATATTTCTCTGAATATGCATATCAGAAAATTTAAAGAAAAACAAGAAAAATCAATTATTTTGGCAACACATACATACATGCATTCGTATTTACATTTTTATCACAGGAGCTTTGCTAATGAACCTTCAACTTTAGAAGTAGAATTAGGATTGTCAGGATCTGCTCCATCATGCTTTGTGGGGTTGTAATTGTACAATATACAGTGAGGATCCGGGCACCGCAAAATCGAAGACTTCTCACCGTCATCAATAATGACTTAATGGCCATTTTATCGACGACTGAATTACCTTGAAAATCAAGCGTTGGCCTACTGTTTCCCGTGTAAACCTGAGCTCTCAAAATGATATTTGTTCTTTCGGATATCACCCTTATGTAGCCAATTTGGGTGAACAATATACAAATAATGAAGAGCATTGCACAAGCAGTTACTGGGAACAACATGTACACATAGAATTCCAGGGAATCATAGGCTGTGATAGCAACATACAAGCAGATTGTAGTGATTCCACACACAATGAATACCATGATTGAAAGTAATTCATAGAATAGCTCATTGAAAAAATTCGTGAGGAGGTAAATTTGTTGAACTGTTTTCAGTTTCTCTTGATAACGCTTCCGACAAAAGACCATGGAAGGACCATCGTCCTCTGGTTTTCTAAAATGAGATTTCATTTTGAAGCGTTAAAGGAAAGTCCAAGTTAGAATTAACACATAGGGTATATAATGAGTAATTTTTTATTGTTAATTTATTTTGACTTGAGCCAAACTCTTACTGTAATTTTGGAAGCCACTGAAGTATATTCACAAAATAACAGCAGAATATTGTCATTGACAACATGCACACGGTGATGCAGTGGAACGAAATGTAAAATTCATAGACACCCAAAATACAACGAACCAAGTAATTAGAGTATATTTCTGGTTTCAGCTGGGATCCCACAAACATGGAATAGTGCGGGAAGATGATACAGGTCAAGGCGAAGACAGATGAGAAGGCAAAACTTTGATATATTAAGCCAAGTATTGGAAGTATGGCAGCTGGCGATTCCCACCAGAATGACATTTTGTAACCATCTCCTAATCAAATACTTTTAATTAAATACAGCTTTCACATCTATTTTATAAAATGTAGTTTCATAAACAATAAACACGAAAATTATTATATTGTTGACAAAATATGTAGCATGAAAGTATCAGCAGTACGTGTCATCTTTTTTTGAAGCGAATCTAAACCATTTAAAATTTCAACCAGAGCCTCAGGATGATACGTGCACATTATCAACTGGGTCGATGCAGCCGATGTAACTACAAGCTTTACCAAATGAACCGCCACTTCCGTCCTGATTTTTCCCAATGATACTACCTGGTAAAATGTTATCAGGATGTAAATAAAGTAAAGGTGAACCTGAAAAGAACTCAAGTAAAATAGGAAATACGATGCGGACTGAGCCTTTTGTTTTCTTATTCTAATGGTGTTAGCGTTAGGAGATTTTATTCGAGCGATAGGAACTGCTTTGAGCCGGACGGCAATATCAATGTAAGATTTGATCAGAGGTAATATTTTCTTGCCTACAATGTCGGACAGACTACCGTCTCTAACCCGATTGATATCCAATGGTTTTTTGGAAAATTCGGCCATTTGTGCGCTCTCAAGTTTGATTGCTTTACGTACGTCTAATGGTTATTCTGCATATTATAGTCTTCTCTTATCGTAGTCTGGAAGTTGACTGGGCCCAAATATGCGAGGCTCTGGAGTATATTTTATGTGCTCACAGTTTACTGCCGACGCAAAATGCAAGGGAACTTAAATATATACCTTTGGTGTCAATGTCGATGTACATAAGTAATTATTCCTATAATGCTTACATTGCCATAGATTGCGAGATATCGGATTGCAAATGACTGTAGCCATAACTAACTAGTTTTCCATGTAAATCAAAATATAATTTTGTAATCTTTTAGTTGAATTGGTAGGTAGTCAAAAATTGTCTCGACAATTGACAACTTGCGATTAAACGTCCAGCAAATTCAAAACGTCAAGAAAACACTGATTATTCGCGTTAGAAATATCTTATTTGCTATCTCAAATTAACAGGTAATTGCCAAATTTTGAAATAAATTTTGTTAAACTATTGCGTGGGTCTGGAAACATTATTCTGAATGGATCAAATCTTTCAACCCGACAGTAAACAGGTTTGTTCCACTCCCGGCGCTACCAACCCATCTTTTTTCATACAAATGTCTGTACTTAATAAATTCCAGCCAGGATATCTATAGATACTAAAAATCATCTCTGTCTTTATATACATGGAAATTATAATATTGTAATCAAAATATCCAGCATAAAAGTATCAGTAGTACGTGTCATCTTTTTTTGAAGCGAGTCTAAACCATTGAAAGTTTCATCCAAAGCCTCAGGATGACACGTGTACATTACCAACTGGACCGATGCAGTCGATGTAACTATACAATATTTACCAAATGAACCGCCACTTACTTCCCAATGATAAAACAGCTGGTACAATGTTATCAGGAGGTAAATAAAGTAGAAATGAACTTGAAGAGAAGTCAAGTTAAATACGAAAATTCGATGTAGACTTGTCTTTTTGTGTTCTGATTCTAATGGTGTTAGCGTTACGAGATTTTATTGGAGCGATAGGAACTACTTTGAGCCGAACGGCATTATCAATGTAATATTTGATCAGAGGCAATGTTTTTATCTCTCTATCCCGATTGTTGTCTAAAGGAATGTTATCGGAAAATTCGGTCATTTGTGGGCTCTCAATTTTGACTGATTCATACACGGTGATGCGAATCTAATGGTAGCTCCACATAAAGTATTATTTTGATGTAGTCTAGAAGTTGACTGGTGCCAGACACTGAAGTAAATAGTATGTATTAACAGTTAACAGCTCACACAACTTTATTATTGATATTCCGTGCGAATGGCTACTGGGTAAGTAGATAATTATTGGCACACATGTCCATGTACATATGCAATTATTCCTATAATGATGAAATTTACTGAGATATTGCGAGATATTGTTTGCAAATCACTTACTTAATTTGTTTTCCAAATATATACATAAATAAGGCATAATTTGGTATTCCAATATGCCCAAGAAACCACTGAATATTTGAATGCGTAAAACATTATTGCATGCTTCAAATATACAAGTATATAATTTCTAAATGTTCAATGGTGAATAATTATTGAATGGTTCGTTGCCACAACAATTATCACTATTAAATTATTTTCAAACGAGCTATTTACTGAACACGTGGTCTCGTCCAAAATTTAGGAATGAATTCAATTGTCAGGCATACATTTATAACAGAATATTTTGAATGGTATAAAACTTTAAACCCAACAGGACTAAACCGTTTCGTCCACTCCCAGCACTCCAATCCACATTTTCCAGAAATCATTCAGTAAACATAATCTGTCAGGGCACCCATTTGACACATAATCGTTGTCATAATTTATCAAAGAATATTTCTGTGTCTTTCTCCAGGTTGAGCACTATGTATATGTCGGGACAAACAAAATTATGTGTATAGTAAATATTAGCAAATTATTGCACTCTTTGGCAGAGCTATTTAAAATGAAATACCTAAAATAGTGAGGATACAAAATACAAAGTAAAATACCTGAGCTCATATTATTAAGATAAAAATACAACACAGATAGTCCAAAACACTCAAAATAAAATATATTTCTTAAAATACTCCTAATGCCCACTTGTTTCAGTTTCTAAAGTAGATATAGCTTAAACAAGCAACCTTAATCAAAGAGTAAAACGTTTTAAGAACCTGTATGACCTGTATGGTAATAATCTTTACAACGGATACAGATTAAGCCAGTCCAATGTAATTACATTTCTAGATGTTTAGCTATCCTAAATTAGCTGATTTGGCTGCCTAAAGTAAGTAGGCTTTAAAATAGAATTTGTATCATTTATTATTTAATCTATTTTTAGAATAACTAATAGAATGGAGCTGAGCTATAATTTTTACTACCCAATTCATCAAAATGTTTTACATGAATTTTCACCTCAAGGCAAAATTATCAATTTAACTTAAGCTCAAATGTGAGTTTGAGTGAAATTCAAACTCAATTTTGAACTTAATTGTAACTTCGAAAAAGCTTCGAAAAGTAATTAGTGCACTTCCTCTATGACATTGTGTCTTGACCATATTATCTTCATTTTATTTTGTAGTGCATGTAGATAATTTCTGTTACAGTACTCATATTACATTTGAAATTTCTGACCAAAGTTCCCCCCCCCCTAGTAAATAATTAGATGATTTTAAAACTCGTCAATGGCTTCGCTCACAACTGAAGATCACTTCACGTGGAATTTCAAGAATCCGTACATATTATCAGTCATGCCCCCCAAGAACACATTCAGCGTTCTAAAGTCTTCAGTCGACAATGTAATTGCCAAGTATAATCCAGTTGTTAAAGGTCAGTTCTTTGGTCATACGCACGTATCCGGTTGTTGTACAACCAAACTGGTCAGCCCATTAGTACGCAATGGGTATCACCATCTCTCACACCGTTCCGAACCAACAATCCAGGATATAAAATATACCACGTAGACCGTCAATCTTTTGAGGTTATTGAGCATGAAATTTAAATGTTTGACCTTGCGAAAGCCAATGCTAATGAGATGGATGAACCAATATGGTTAAAGCTGTACTTCCGGATGTCAGACGTGCCAATTTCGGATTAATAATTGACAAGATGGCCAAAAATGAGTAGTTATTTCAAGAACATTATAGGGGTCGAAATTCCGTTCTTGTTTTTGCTACATGTGCATATAGATACAGCAGATACTGATATGCATAAACCGAATTTGAGAACCATTGAGCTATTCTAAATTCACACTAAGTGACTATGTATACGTCTTATAAACATTATTTATTTTATTTTTAATATTTTTAATTAATTAATTGTTTTAATTTTGTTAATTTTTATTTTATATTTATCATTATTATTTATTATTTATTATCATTTTATATATTTCAGGTTACACAAAAAAGGCATCGATTCTCAGTAAAGTGAACCTGGCGGACTCTACTGCCGCCTGAGGTCGCTCGCAGAATAGTAACTCCTTAAACTTCGGCGACACAACAGAGTGCAATCGAATTCAATTGAAAATAGATGGAGAAGTTGTTCCAATTTACTACAATAATCCTCTTTGAATTGAGTTTGTTTCAAGCATACGATTGTATTGATTATAGTTCTATAACATCATCTATAGTATCATGTTTTAGTAACAAATTGCCTTTGTCTATTATTACGTTAAATACTATGCAATAATCTCCAAATGCAATACATGGTGAATGCCATTGTTATAAAATAGGTAACAACTTCCACCAAATCGGCTGCTGTAGAATTGTTACAAAATTACTACATTCTATATAAACACAGTTGGAGCAAAATTTCCGCCCTCGCAGGGACTCGAACCCTGGACCCCGCGGTTAAAAGCCGCGTGCTCTACCGACTGAGCTACAAGGGCTCGTTGAGAAACCATCGCTATAAAATTAGCTGTGAATCCGAACCCTTTTACTATCTGTACCACCAGCTAAAGATGAAACTGAAAGGTCCAAGAATTTTACTAATCGTTCATGATTGGGTCAACGGTTTACACTGGCTGAAATGGGAATTGAAAATCTTCCCAGTTGCTGTATTCGATAACCAGATTTACGAGATGGTCCAAACCGGCAACAAGCAGGGGGTATCATTTGATGCTTTCAAAGCTGCTTGCAGTTGGAAAAACTAAAGGAATGACTAATTTGCAAGGATTCATATAAATCTGCATTAATCGATTCTTTGGATGCACATAAAAATATTGTAGGCAAAAATCTTGCAATGAATTCTCTGCAGGCCCAAATTATTATTTCATTCCAACCAAAAATTAATTATATAATAAAAGAATATTTATAACTAAAAATTGGTTTACCATGGAATCTTACGTAATTATTGTTTAGTGATGTCTTATTAGCGCACTTCTTATCATGTATAACCAGTAATGTAATGTAATGTATTTAGAATTTAAAGGTGGGCACATATCCTATATTTATGCATAAATATACGCAGTTTTTTATGTATGTTCGCACATTTTCCGAATATTTATATGCCATATATGTAGGCTGCAAGTTTCCACTAAAAAAATGTATGATATATGTATGCTGTGAATTCTGTGTGTACGAGTATGCATATATGTATAAAAGGCGGGAGATTTAGGTACGTATACACCGTGTATGTTCAGCGAGCTCCATCTGTATTTTCCTGGCACGGTCTGTGTCTATTGGTGTATTCGCATTTGTTGTTTCCTGATACAATGCAAACGATTTCTAGACGTTTTGACTGAAACCTACGACACTAGAAGTAAATATTTTTAAACTTATTAGGTAAGTTGTAATTATTTAGTTTCTATAAAGGTTCACAACGTTCAACATACAATTTTATAGGCACGTGTACATATATTTATGCATACATTTATTTATATGCTGCATATATGTATGATTAAATTTCTGGAAAAATTTATGTATGCAAAATGTATGCTCTTTGAAAACTATAAAATGTATGTACGATTTAGGATACGCAATTTTTTTGCCCAGCTTTGATTTAGATACATATTCCTTATAAGCAGGCACTCCGGAACGTCCAAAAAAGTGGGGGGACAACATATTAAAATTAGTTTTCGTTACTTTGCTATTGGCCACATACAAACGTATAGGGTTACATATTATTTTTCGTTAGTTAGCTCATATAAGCATGCAAAATATGGAACTTTTAATGTTTTTTCAAATTTTTTTTTAAAGAACAGGTTTTCATAGAAGACACTAACTAAATCTCATATACTAGAAACATTTTCTTACACATACTTAATACTATCAAAATTTTACTGATTTCAAATAGAGGGATCAAAGAATCATTGAACTGATTGGTGATCTATTTCCGGGAATGGTTCAATCTGTTCTTTCATTTTTGGTATGGCATGGTCCAAACGTAGAACCATTCCTCCAGATCTGTTCCACAATTTTCGTCCAAGGAACATTTTCCAGTAGATTTGCTGGTTTAGAAGTGCATGGCCTTTTCCATCCGTTGGAACAGACCAAATTTTGTGTCGGTGAATTTTTTGAAGTAAATGTTTCACCAACCACAATATTTCATGTTAATTATTATTATTCTGAAATAAACTCCTTGGGTGACGTTTTAATACTCACTTGTACTCTTTTCAATAATATTGGCGCGCTAAAACCTATTGAGTTTATAAATTGCTTCTAGAAAATTTTCCGTTATGCTCGTAATATAGGAATGGTATTATGTCTGGTCTGACATTTTGGAACAGATTTATTGGTCTGGCATGAAATTGGAACGAAATTCAAAGTAAAAGTTTTAAAATGTTCAAACTTTTGATCCAGGTCAAGATTTTGGCCTGGAACAATCTGGCAAGGGGAGGTCAATATGTTCGGCAAATGTAGTGGGAAATAACATTCCAAATTTAACAAAAGTAAAGAATGTTAAATAGAAAAACATCCTCTAATTTGTTGATGGGCAGCGTTGCGTTGAATACCTAAGTTACTGTTTGAATAATCACGCTATCACACAATTTCAACCCTGAAAGTATTGAAATACTGGCATAAAATCGTTTGAATAAGTTCAAAATCATTTTCAAGGACGAATGCGGTGGCTTTAAAAAATTTAATTCGGGCTGCAGTATTATCCACTACTTTCACTACTCAATTTTGGTAGTTACCTAGATGAGCCGATCTTCACATGCATGCATAAACCGGGATAAAAATCATAAATGATATAAAATATATTTATAACTTAAGTAAACATTTTTGTTTAGAAGAGATAGTTTGTTGCGAGTTTCTTAAATACACCTAACAGCAGTTTGTGGAGGATTTAAAAAAATGAAGCTTCATAGGACTTTTGAAATCAAAAAGTTAAGAAAAGGCTCATTTGATTCTTAAAAGTGGGGGGGACAGCAGTATAGTCTGTCCCTCCCTGACTTTTTTTTGGAGTGACAATGTCCCTCCTGTCCCCCCCTTATTCCGGAGTGCCTGCTTATAAGAGCATACCGTTATAAGAGCGTTTTTGGAGTGCTTTTAGGGGTGCTCTTAATAGAGTGTATTATAATAACCAGGGTTGGCCAATTGAAAATGTCATGGCATTTTGCCTGCCGAAAATGTCCGGGCATTTTCAATTCATGGCATTTTTGGCATATATGGGATTTTCGGCATTTTTGTCATAATCCGCGTAGGGCAGGCATTTTGGGCATATTCAATCATTTCTTGGAATACTTCTGCCTGGACTCTTTCTATTATTTTTTCAGCGAGGTAAATTTCGATACATGTTTTGTTTGAATCAATGCAAATATCTTTATAAATGCATACCTGAAATTTCATTATTGTAGCGTGTCGCGTGTCTTGATTCACCATACTAACATTTTTATTATCATTATTTTAAATCTCATTCAATTTTCTTAATTTTCACTTGAGATTTAATCAGGATACCTCGAATCAATGACAATATTCAGCTTCATTGATCAGATATCGGTAAAAATAAAATGTTGTGTAATTACTTTCATAACAAGCAGTTGGATTATACCATAAAGTGGCGTGCTCGCACGCAAGTTTAAAAGACAAAATGGAGGTAAAACGGGAATTATCCAAATTTATTACCAAAACGGGTATTGCTCTGGAAATCAATGTGACCAAAGAAATCGCTTTAAGTTCACAAGAATCAGCGTTGGTAAAATAATTCTCAACAAAGCCAGAACCGAGTTCATCAAAACAAATTAGACATGATTATCATTTTTATAAAATATCACTGCATTCCCTGAATTGGAAAATAATATTTTAGATGGCGAAAATTATAGTTTTACTTTTCACGAGTCCGAAGGTGAGTTGATGTTGAGGATATTGTTGAATTAATTAGATTAACAATACATAGGGGAAAAACGATGTAGGAATACTAAGAGTTTACAAATTGCGAAGCTTTAGATTAATTCATTCTGTAAAATGTATATTTTTAAATGAAGTTTGACATTTAAAAAAATCTTTAAACAAGAGCGGTAAACAATGATTATTTACAAAAAAAAATCGAAAATGCCCAAAATGCCGGGCATTTTGAAAGTAGGACATTTTCGGCATTTTCAGGGCATTTTCAAGCGGGCAGGTATAAAACCGAGGGCATTTTCAAGCGGGCAGGTATAAAACCGAGGGCATTTTCATTTGGCCAACCCTGATAATAACCGTTAAAAATGCCAACATCCATGTTGAAACGAATTCCACGTCGTCTGCAAGTACAACTTTGAACTTGTAGATGAAAGAGGAACGGGCGTGAATTGAATGAATATTACTTAGTGTGAATTGAATGTAAAACTACTTTGCATAAGTAGCGCCGTTCTAAATTTATTCTACGCTTGGCTGCACTGTCATCAGAACCCCATCATTGCTAGGATTGTTTTGGACTGAATATTCGTATTTAATGTGATGTACGACAATGCTCTTAGCATCGCGAGAAAGATGAAGGAACTGAAGGAAGAGATACGCTTGCAAACAATGACGTTAAAAAGGGACCCATTTTGCAAGATATTTCGAAGTCAGTTAAAATCCATTCCGAATGTAATTAGTTGTAAAAGTAGGGGATGTCCACTCATTCGAGCGTATTTTCACTCCGAACATGATCGACTTAAAGACGAGGAACACTTTGTCATTAATTATCGCCTTCAAGTAAAAGATGGACCTAATTAACATGTATGCGTCGTTTTAGTTACAATAATGGAATACATAAACGATAAACTATTTTTGACAATTACGAAACCTTTGCTTTATTTTGAAATACTAGCTAAATCCTGTTGGCAAACTTAAATTAGATGTTATGCCATATACTCAATATTTCCTACAAATACAAAATATAACAATTCAACGTTAATTAAAAAGCAGGTAAACTTTTGTCTACAATTTTGATGCAACCATTTATACATCACTCTAATGGCCTCAAAAAGAATTTATTTACGTATTTTAAAACATTTGATGTTCCTATCCCTATTACTGTATATTGTTTGAAGTCAGAACTCTGATTCCGCCGTTTGATTTATTATAACTCGTCTTTCCAACGACTGAAAAATTCGTCGTGGGATATAAATCCATCCTGGTCTGCGTCATGTTCCTGAAAAACAAATGCAGCCAATTTTTCGGGATTTTTCAGCATTGCTCGATCACCCTCGCCTACTTCCTTATCTTTCCCATCGGCGTTTCTTTTATCGATTCGATTCTTGAGGTAAGTGATCATCTGATTAAGGAATTCAAACAAGTTATTTTGTTAAACATGAATTAACTAAAGGCTATTTAAATTCGATGGACATGATTATGATGATATACAATAATTTTATTTAAACTGAAAAAGCAGTTAAATCACGACATAACCTCTTCGGGGGAAATTTGCTTGTCAGAATTAACATCAGTCTCTCTGAACGCTTCCACCATTGGATGAGTGCCTTTCTCAATCTTGAGCAGTTCGATTTCATATATTAAAACTGAATCTATTATCAATCGTAAATACAAGTTTTAAGAAATTTGTGGTAAATGGGTGTTTTGGAAACATGGAAAAAATGGCTTGGAAAATTTGTTTTGAAAATATTGATTGTTACCTTCCGGGGCTGGTATTTTATTCCCTTTGTAGTGCTTTGCAAAATTTGAAGGCACAGTCAATTTCCTTTTTTCTCCGACACACATGTCCAGAAGACCTTCGTCAAACCCCCGGATGACTTCCCCTTTCCGTAACTGGAATTCGATGGGTTCCTTTTTTTCCCAGCTGAAGAAGACGAGTTGAACAGTAATATTTTTTAAAATGTAAAGGTTTCAGAGAAAATATGTATAATGTAAAAGGCAGTGATTTAACCTAGAATGAAACATCTTTCCGTCTGAAGTAGTCCCCGTGAAGTGCACCGTCAGAAAATCATAGCTCTTAGACTTGATATTGCAATCTGAAGGCTTGTAAATAATCTCGGTTGTAAGTTGGTCCAGAACGTGGCTATCTGTCAAAGCCAGGATCGAAAGAAATGTAACAATTCCGGAGTAATAAGTTGTCTTCCCCATTTTAACGTACTGTCAAAAGTCCTGAGTTGGAAGGCAAACTTTTATTTGGAGGACAAAATAGAAAGTACGTTTTCAGTAGTTGTGTTTTATTGATCATTGTTTGTTCAACTTTTATAATCATTCTTTTTTTTCATGTAATATTTTGAAAGTCTTTAACCGAATGGTATTAGCTATTGTGGGTTTGACTCACATTATGAAGACGAACGGAAATCTTAGGCTTAAAATTGCTTGTTTACTTATAGGGTTTGAATAATATTCTAATTCTTGAGATCCGAAGGAAATGCTTTACAGATCTTGGAATGCACAAAAAAATCAGGATTGAATTATAATTTCATGGATTTGTTATCCAAAAGTATTTGCAAGCAGTATTAATTTATTTCAATCCTTAATTCAGAATTAAGCACTGTAAAAGTACAGATACTCATATGACATTTGAAATTAAAATAGTTGACGAAACGTTTCCACCCCCCCCCCCCCTTAATAATTAATGGATTTTAAAACTCGTCATATTTTTTGGGTACAAGTCCATATAATTCTGCGTAAGAGATATAACCATTTTTGTCAATATCTTTACGATTGAAGATTTTTTCAACGTTTTCATCTACTTTGTCCAGCTTTGCCCGGATCTTTTCATAGTCTAGGACGCTATCCTGGTTTTGGTACCAACGTAACAGTTTCTTGACATGAATGCTCATCTTCAAATAAAAAATAAATACATATTTATTCTGGCAATATTTCAAAGAGCTCTTCCTTCAAATTACATCTATCAAGTATACATACTGACATAGATTTAGAAGAACTTAATAAAAAGTACTAACATTCGTCTAACCTCGTCTCGGGAGATTTTCCTATCCGAATTTAGGTCAATCTCTTTGAATACTTCAGCATTTGAAGGAGGAGATTTGTCAATCTTGAGCAATTCCATCTCGTATTGCAGGACTGAGTCTAAAAAATAATTATAAAAGTTTAATCAGGAGTCACGTCAATAAATTTTACTAATTTTGGAATAAAGCACTTTTTTTTTACTTACCTGAAGGAGCCACTGTTTTGTAACCAGGTTTTGCAACAAATGCTAAATTCGGGGGTACAATCAACATTCGTTTTTCCCCAACACACATATTTATGAGGCCCTCCTCCCAACCCATCATTGCTTCTCCAACTCCTATTCGAAATGTCACGGGTCGATTCTTCTTGCGGCTATTAATATTACAAGGGGAATTAAAATCGGTGTAAATAATTGTAAAAAGGTATTCGTATTGTGCTCCTGAGTAAGCTCCTATAGAGTTTACAGAAATAAATAATTTATTTCCTGCAATTTGATATTAATGGGTTTGAGAACCTGTGGTCATAAATTTCAAAAAAAAGTCTGGTCCAGCGTGGCCCTAGTGTTGGACCGGTCCAGAAACAATTGGTCCAATATCAGGACCAGGCCAGACCAAATCACAGGACTCTGGACCTAAAATTTGCAAAATAAAATATCATGTTTTAGACCTTACTACAAATTAGAGCCAGTTTGGAAGCCTAACCAAAAATTCCAATATTTGATACTGCCTATAGATCCTTCACTGTCTCTACGTGTCTTAATTATTTAATTTGGAAATAATAACAGTTTTGTTAACCTGGAGTCAAAAACCTTGCCATCAAGGGTGGTTCCGGTGTAATGTACAGTTAAAATATTTCGGTGGACCGATTTCTCTGTGCAATTTACTGGTTTGTGTAGCGTCTCAACCTGAAGTTTGAGTACAATAGCATCTACGAAAATTATTCTTGTTAATTGTAGGACAACAAAAACCCTTGAGGAAGAATAAAACGCACTACTCATGTCGTATATGTTTATTAAAATTAAAAATTATTTAGGAGCGATATTAAAAAGAAATAAAAACACAAAAGGGAAAAAGGAGCAAGTAAGGCAAGGCGTAATATTACAATGAAAGAATAAGAACTCATTTAATGTTTGTACGCCTGAAGAACTTGTTAGGATCTTTATTAATTTGTAAAGCTAATTTCTATTAATTGCAATTCCCCTATATAGTTGCTACAAGTTAATTACTTGTTTGTCACGTTTTTAAATATTGATACCCTTGAAGCGAAATTGAAGCTAAATTGATTTTTTATCACTCACAATATGTAAGTGTGAAAAGGACTTTTCACCATTGTTTCCGTATAGTTTTACTTCCAACGTAGGTTTTTAACTGTTGAAAGGTGTCTATTTAAAACATAATGCTATTTCTATTTGATTGCTAAAATTTCTAATTATTAAAACATGTCTTTCAAACACGCGTCGATAAAAATTCATCCGTGGATGTTGAATATTAAGTTAAAATTTTTCTCGGAGTAGACACCGTGTTTATTTATCATCATAAAATTGGGTTTATCTTTTTGGGGATGCATTTGTATGTTAGAAAGGAATTTGATGTATGCTTCTTTTTAGAATAAATAATTACAACCAGACCTTGCAATCAATAGTTTGTGCATTTTATTTTTAAAATTCACAATTTTACTTGCAATGTAAAAATATTGAGATATAAGGAGCCCCTAACGTTTTACTTTAGGAAGTGCCTTAAAGCAAAAAAATTTTTTTTTCAACTCTGTATAATTTAACCATCGGTAAAATAATGTGCTCCATCCCTAAATTAAGTTAATTTTTGTAATGAGCAAGTTTAAATTAATGTGTTCTCAAAGCTCATCATGCTTTGGCCCGGAAAATTCTTCAAAGCTAATGATGCTGTTTTTGTCCTTGTCTTCGTGCTGGAAGATCTCTTCTACAAGTTTGTCATGCTCTTCCAAAGCCTTCCGCATCTCTTCCTCATCCTCTTGGATATCTTCCGACTCCATTCCTTGCAGCTGTTTGTTCAGGTACTCACTCACCTGGGAAACCCAGCGGACATATTAGCATTTTTAAAACAAAATTTCCGGCCTTATTAGAGCCTATAGGCAGGCTCTGTGAAAAATATTATCAATAATTATTATATTTTATATTGCATTTGAGAATTTCATGGCTGGTCTCAAGGACATAAAAATCCTTGCCTATTAAAAACAGTACAAGTAGAAACAATTCTCATTTTGAAACAATTATTCAAAGACATATTTCAATGGGTAAATTTCATGCACACGTATGTTTTGAGTACATGTGCCTTTGTAAGTGTACAACAAAAGTTATAAACAAACTTGGAAACTCATTTCTTTGCAATAAAAACTTTCGTTTGTTAATAACAACGCCGCATCATGCCTCACGTTTCCTCAGCCTTTTTTCTACAAGAGCAAAAATGAAAAAATGCTGCTGCTTCATTAGCCACAATGCTATTTTTTATGAGGGGCATGCTATTATAAGATTCACACTTGGGATCTGTCAAAGTGACAATTTAAAAAAAATAACTCTCTTACTTCATCCCGATTAAGCTGCCCATCCGAATTAGTGTCAATTTCCCTGAAGACATTTAGAGTCGGAGCGGATTTTTCAACCCTGAGCAATTCGGTTTCATAGAAGACAGTGGTGCCTTGGTTTAAATTAGAGCAGATTTTAAAAATTATACTCTGGTAATTGAAACAAGTCAGCTTCTGTAGTTAAAAAAGAATAGGAATTACACCCGGGTATTTATTACCTGGTGGAACAATGTCCCCAGCCCCAGGCTCACCAAAGGCTAAATGAGGGGGAACTACTAATTTCCGTTTCTCTCCCACGCACATGTTCAGGAGCCCTTGATCCCAGCCCTTAATGACTTGTCCCACACCCAATTGGAATGTAAAGGGGATGTCCCTTTCTCGGCTGCAAAAAAAAACAGGCATTGTTTACAAAGTTACATAATTCCTGACACATTCCTAGAGAATCTTATCATTACAAGTAGAATGTACGTAGATGTATTATATCTAAACTCTACCGTATTTTAACGCTCACCTGCAGTCAAACACCTTCCCATCAGCAAAAGTCCCAGTGTAGTGCAAAGTCAAATGACTCCCTTTCTCCGCCTTCTCCAAGCATTTTTTGGGCTTGTACGTAGTTTCAACTTGGAGCTTCGGAGCGGCTGAGGTAATCACCAAAATGTAAGCCAGGATCAAGCCCAAAAAAGTTGCACGGAAGGCCTGTCTCATTTTCGAATCTTTTAAAAGAGCTCTAATGATGGAATGAAATAAGACCTAATTTAAGCCTGTCCCAAAATCCTTTCAACAATATTCCACAACTTCTGTATGTACTTTGAGGCAGGCAGGAGGAGTGGCCGGCCACAATATTACAATGCAACGTGTCACTTTCTAAGTCAATGTGTACAATCCGTTTTGTAAGAGCCATTTTATAATTATTGTATAACATTGAGCCCATACAGCACAATGCTTTGAATTTTAAAACATTGCATTGTGTTTAATTTCTGACGCGACAATTCAACAAAAATTTGTAGGGAATCAAAGAGTCTTAAAAACAAATTTACTCAGGGAAAAAAATTAACTCTTCATGCCCAAAAATGTATTTGCCTTTGCTTGTATGAAAATGCTTATGAACTGTCATGATATGGGGTAAAGATTTACTTTCACATTACATTTACATCATGTACATTTTTACTCCTCATAAATATAGCAAGAGCGTACTATTAATTATATAGCAATTTCTACATTATGTCAGTTGCAGGAGTAAACTAATGAAATAATTATTGTAATAAAAATGATTAGAAATTTTTTCCCATCATTCGAAAAATCTGTTAATTGCAAAAAGGGTAAAAGGACACACGGAGGTATATAATTCCCTATGGAACACACCCTGTGTATTGAATGATTCGGATAAATGAGATTTTACGAAGCGCTGACTTGTTTCCTTCCGCCTCATTGACTTTTCATTGTCCATTCAATGTTGAATGTAGTTTTTTTTTAATGCTAAAGGGAAAAAAGTAGGAATCTTTGGATCTCGGAAGATCCCGGCCTTGATTTGATTAAAACTTTTACATATGTTGTAAGTACGTATGTATATACGGGGCTTGTAAATAGAGCATCACCTTTCACCAGCCTATATGGGACAGATGGATGTTTAGGATCTGTAGTATAGGGGGCCATATATAGGATAGGAGCACATGTGGTGTGAGGAGCATCTGAATGTGACTTAATTAATGACATTAAGATCCTTTTGGGAAAGTTAATTGGGGTCAGGAATTTGGAGGGACGCCAGCCTTCCCTTCCCTTTCCCATATCAAATACTTGTGGCATTCTTCCGACAAAAAAAAATTCCCCTTCCTTTCTTCTCTCTCTCCCTCCGAACTCTCCGACCATCCGAGAACAATGAATTAGTTGGCTTGCGGATCTTCAATAAAATATACCCCGCAAAAATCTCTCCGCTCCGTATTTATGGCAGTGCATCTTTTTCCTCTCATCATATTTATAGCGGGTTTTTTAGCCAGAATTGTAGGGCCTATTACATAGGCTACTCTCTTGGGGTTCTTTCTTATAAATATGGAAGCGGAAGAGCAGCGTAAGAACTTGTATTTTTTTTTTCTTTCTACAAATTTAATCACTTAAACATTTCGTGTGTGTCATTTATTATAGGGAGAGTCACAAAATGGCTTGTATACAGTAGTTAGGGTAGGCTAACCTTCCCCGTTGTAACTTCGTAGAGGTTTCTTCCTTGGCAATATATTTTAACTTTTTGCTTTTTTTTTTTCTTCTTCCTTGGCAACAATTTACATCCGAGTCCTTGGATAAAAAGATGATAACATTTTTTATATTAGTAGTCGTGGGTTTGTCTGTACAGTACACTCTTTCTATTAGAGACTCCGTCTATTAGAGAGTGTACGAGGAGATTCTCAATATGGGGTATTGTGGACCCTTTTTCCACGGACATTTTTCCTCCTAACATAAGTTTGCTCTTAAGAGGATTAAAACTTGGTCATTTAAAAAAAATAATCTGATGCAAACTGTCCTTGCGAAGTTTATTTGTATACATTTGAGCACTGACAGTTAATTTTAAAATTACTCTTACAATAATTCGCGGCATGTATCAGGCTGCCCCAAAATATTTACATGGCAGAAATACTTCAGCGGGGTGGGTTGCGAAGATGCGCTTCTTAAGAATCCAGGTATTCATGTTGCGCCAGGATCCTACCAGGGGATGTTCTGGTGGCGCTTTTGATGGAAACATCGTTAGGTTATAGGTTTCTGGCCGCGCCTGGTAGCCCTAGCCCTTGGGGAATGAAATTTGCCTTAAAATGAAATAAATCGAATATAATGTTTCAGCCCCAGAAGTCCCTAAAGATGGAGAGATGCAAGAGGATGAGGACATAGACTTCTGGTCCCAGGACTATCTGGGCAGCGAAGAGGCGGACTTCAGAAATTACCGCCTAATAGAGGACTACAAATTACAATATTTAGAAGCGCTAGAGCAACCGAAGAAGAAGCCCTTATCCCCAGAATGGCACAAACTTCTGGGGGCAGCTCTCGAAGAAGCCAAAAAGAAAAGGGCGCAACGGAAACCCCCGCCAGTTCCCGAACCCCGGGCGCAACGAGCGCTATTTTGCTTGGACTTGGAAAACCCCTTTCGCATGCTATGCATTGCGATTTCAGAATGGAAGTGAGCTTTTTAGCCTGAAAAATAATAATTTCATTTAAAACTATAGTCTCAAAAAAATATTTTCAAAGTTGCAATTTTTGCGCAGACCATTCGAATATTTGATTCTGGTGACAATTGTGGCGACGTGCTTCTCACTGGCGATGGCCAAACCCTTTCCAAATGGAGACAGCAATGCTATGAATGACCAACTGGTAAAGATGGCGGAAAAATATTGTCAGGGTCAAATTTTAAATAAGGGTATTTTTGATGTAATAATAAATTTTTTGGGGGTTTTTTTCCAGGAAAGCGTTGAGGGAATATTTACAGTAATTTTCACAGCGGAATGTTTCATGAAAATCGTAGCGTATGGTTTCGTGCTTCATGAAGGCGCATATCTTCGGAATACCTGGAACTTCCTGGACTTCTCCATTGTGCTCATTGGGTATTTATAATATGTTGATTTTCGGGGTAAATTCTAATTTCAATGTAAAATTTGGACGCATGACCTTGATGATCGCGCATGCGTGTAAATATATAAATAATGTAGCGCATGTGTGTACTTAATGGCGCATGTGCTTTTTTCATTGTGTACCCTTTTGGTGGAGGTAAGTTTTACCTAATAAAAAAAAAGAAAGATGAGGACGGACAATATGTATCTGAATAAGATTATGTGCGCAGCTTGGTGAGCGCAGGGTTGGCGTTTGTTCAGATCGAGGGCTTCGATGTAAAAGCTCTGCGAGCATTCCGTGTCCTTCGACCCCTCAGGCTAGTTTCGGGCGTGCCAAGTAACATTTTTAGTTAACGCTTCCTCTTGCTTCTAATTCCCGCTTTTCATTGTTGAGTCGAGAATGCAGGGAAAGTTTTTGTGAAAATTATTTTCAGGTCTTCAAATCGTTATGAATTCCATTTTGAAAGCCATGATTCCGCTGGCGCAGATTGCGCTCCTGGTACTCTTTGTCATTGTCATCTACGCCATCATTGGGTTGGAGCTCTTTTCTGGGGTTATGCATTCCACTTGCACACATGTTTTCACAGGTGAGATTTTAGACATAGTTATTCTCAGGTCGAAGTTCAAAGTTTAGCTTGTAAATAACAAAATAAATTCAATCGCATCGGCCTTGCGTAGACCTAATTTCGAAGACGGGGCCCAAAGGCTAAGTCTCAGCGCATCGGAAAATAATTTAATCTCCTTTTTAATAACAGGAGAACTGATGGACGACCCTGTTCCTTGCGGGGGTGACTTCCTATGCGAAGATATGGAATTTTATAACTGCACGTATGGTTGGGAAGGTCCGAACTTCGGGATCATCAACTTCGATAATTTTGGACTGGCGATGCTCACCGTATTCCAATGCATCACTTTGGAGGGTTGGACCCAGACTCTCTACAATGTAAGGAATTATGCCTCTAGAGTAGTCTATACCTAAAGTTATGTGTGTAAAACTTATTTTAATAAATAATTTTGTAATCTTGGAAGATCGACGATGCGATGGGTGGGTCCTTCAATTGGGTCTACTTTACTTCCATGGTTGTTCTCGGAGCATTCTTCGTCATGAATCTTATTCTTGGCGTCCTCACTGGGTAAGCTTCTTGAAAAAAAATATTTTTTGGAAGAAATTCTGAAAATTCTGTGTTAAAAGTATTGCTTGATCATGAACCTCTATTATGATACGTGACCGATGTGATTCCATTTCTTTTCAAGAGAGTTCTCCAAAGAGGGTGAGAAAGCCAAGGCAAGGATAGAATTCCAAAAGGAGAAAGAGCAAGGGTTAATCGATGAGGACTTGAATGGATACTTGAACTGGATCACTAAAGCGGAGGAAGATAGTAATTTAATTTTAATAATTGCTCTTTTTAAAAATGTTTCGAAAGAAACAGTTCGAAGTTTGCATTATTTGTGATATTGCAGGCAAAGGTAAATCCAAGTCTGACACTCTGATTGCGATGGAAGGACAAGATTCCCCACCGGAGGAAAAAACCTGGTTCCAGAATCAATGTGCTGACTTCCAGAAGTTCGTTCCACCTGTTTTGTTTCAGTTTTAGAACTCTCTACTTCAATAAATGATTTTTGACAGGATTGTTGAATTTTTAGGAAAAATATTGCTCTGAGGGCAAGACTTAAGAAAATTATCAAATCCCAGACGTTCTATTGGCTCATCATCACTTTAGTATTTATTAATACTTGCGTCCTTTGCACTGAGCATTATCAGCAGCCACCTTGGCTTGATAAGTTTCAAGGTAAAGTTGGAATTGTCTCTGGAGTGACCTCAGCTGACCTTTTGTGACCTTGTATTTCCCTTCGCCAGAATTGATTAAACTAATCTTTGCCGGAACTTCCTAGAATTTTGTCATAACCCCTCGTTCGAATGACCTCGATTGACAATTTTACTAACTTGACTTTTGTCCTCTCGATTGTTTGTAAGTGACCTTAAATTTTTTTAAATAGATCTTTCAGGTGATTTTTTTCGTGCTATTAACATAATTACTCCTGTGTCATCTTCAATAATGTTCATTTTTTCTTCTTGTTTTTCTCAGAGGGGGTCAATCGGTTCTTCATATCGCTCTTCACACTGGAGCTCCTTGTCAAGATGTACTGTCTAGGTCCAGCTGTAGGTCCTTTATATGTCGGATCTGTCTAATTTAAAATAAAATTTTTATCTATAAAAGTTTTAATATTTGTAGAAATATTTCGGCTCGCTTTTCAATCGCTTCGACTGTTTCGTCGTAATTAGCAGTATCACAGAGATGACCCTAATCGAGCAACAAATCATTCCACCCATCGGCATGTCCGTCCTCCGATGCGTTCGTCTCCTCCGGGTGTTCAAAGTCACCCAGTTCGTAAATCAAAATTTATATACATTCAAATCTGATCAAAATTTGGATGTTAGAAATAACTTGATTTTATTTGGTAATAATTTATGTTTAAATAATAATAATTATTTTTTTGACAGATACTGGAGCTCCCTCTCCAGCCTGGTAGCTTCGATAATCAGCTCGATCCAGGCAATTGCATCTTTGCTTCTCCTCCTGTTCCTTTTTATTGTGATTTTTGCCCTTTTGGGGATGCAGCTCTTTGGAGGAAAGTTTGATTTTGATCCAACTACAGAAAAACCTCGACAGAACTTTGACAGCTTCTCGCAAAGTATGCTCACGGTATTTCAGGTGAGTTGTTCGCATCTACTGACCTTGATGATCTAATGTATGAATTAAAGTGTTAATTAAATTAAAGCATTGGATTTCAATAGATATTGACAGGGGAGGACTGGAATGAAGTGATGTACAGTGGAATTCTCGCCTTTGGAGGTGTCAACTCTATTGGAATTGTCGCTAGTATTTACTTCCTTATCCTTTTCATTTCCGGGAATTGTAAGTAATTACATCAAATCGAAGCTAGTCACGTTACTAATTTTATATTGGATGCTCCTGAGCTTATTCTGAAATGCACAATAGTGCTCTAATATTTGTTGCGTTCAGTATAATGATAAATACAACCAGTGTAAGAAGTCTTCATTAGTCATTGTATTTTCAGGAATTATTTTCTCGGTGTCGAATGTGATGTTAATCATATTTGACACCGAGACATTATTTTGCTGAAAATATTTTACTAAAAAAACCATTAGATTTATTATTGATCATCAGCTGTAATAATCGATTTTGTAAAATGGGGCACCGTGAGATGCACTAGTTTTAGAATTGTCGGAATCAAATTTTACTAAAATTATAAAAATACCGATTTATTTCCTATGATCACAGGTCTTTTTAATGAATTGGTGGAACGTTTGGTAATTGTGAATATGGTCGTATATAATGTATCGAAGTAATATTAAAGAAGTGTGATTTAATGTTTTTAGCTTTTTAAAAGTACTCTGTGATTTTTTCAGACATTTTGCTCAACGTATTCTTAGCCATTGCTGTGGACTCTTTGGAATGTGGAGGAGGTGAAGCTGAAGTTGAGAAGGAGGAGGATGCTGAAGCACAAGTGATTTTAATTGCATTCGTTGTATAAATATTTCTTTCGAAATAGTAAGTCATGTTTTCAGCTGTACTTCAAATTACAAAATTGTATTCGTATTTTTCAGCAGGAAGAAGAGGCTGGAGATGAGAAAGAAAAAGTACCAGAAGAAGAAACGGGGGATCAAATGCAGGAAAAGCAGGATGCTATTGCGGAGAAAATTGGTAAGTTATGCTGGAATTAATGTCGGGTTTAATTGGGCTTGATAATTTTTTCTGGTAATCTTGTATACAGCTATCCCTTGGGACGAAGGAGGAGAAAAGATTCCATTGGAGGAGATTCCGGTGGTGGAAGAACCAATTGTAGAGAAAGAAGAAAAGGCAGAGGAAGCAGCTCCTCCAGAAGAGCCTCCTCCAGAGGAAGGTGAATCTGATGAGAATAAGGAAGATCCACTTCCGGATGCCAGCAGTTTTTTTGTCTTCTCTACAACGAACAGGTGAGATTATGTCATGTTGGTGTGGAATATTTAATTTTAATACATAATTATTTTTATTAATTTAAGTGGCTCGACCACATGAATAAATGACTCGTCTGTGCCAAAAATTTTCTTACTTTATAAGGCATTGCATATCGTGGCTATAAAATGTATATTTGATTTATTTGCAAACCAGATTCCGCCTTTGGTGCTACTGGTTAATAAACACTAGCTTATTCGGAAATATTATTCTGGTCTGTATTCTCGTCTCCTCAGCTTCTCTCGGAGCGGAAGACCCGCTTTACGAAGATGCTCCGAGGAACCAGGTATTCATTTGTAATGTAATATTTACATTGTGCGTTCCCACAACTTCTCCTGAATGTGACATTTTTTCCCTTTGTGTGTACATTTTCTTCGTATAATCACGGAATAATTAAATTTTTTCCTCATTTTAGCTTCTAAACAAATTCGATGTCTTCTTCACCACTGTGTTCACAATTGAGATTACTTTGAAAATGGTTTCTTATGGGCTGCTTTTTCATAAGGGAGCATTCTGCCGCAATCCCGCAAACCTCCTTGACATTCTGGTCGTATCTGTGTCACTCATCTCCTTCTTTTCGACGTAAGTCGGTTTTGAAAAGAAATCCCTATTCTGGTTTCTATCAAAAATGTTGTAGCTTGAATGATTTTTAATATTTGGCTGAAACAGATCAAGTGCCATTTCCACTGTTAAAATTCTCCGAGTCTGCCGTGTTCTGCGTCCTTTGAGGGCTATTAATCGGGCTCCTGGTTTAAAAGTATTGCATAAGTTTCTTTTAATTACATACTTTCTAAACAAATAAATTATGTAAAATTATTGGTCAGTGTTGAAAAAACTATCAAAATAATATTGGATATACCTGCAGGTTTGACGAAATGAATAATTGCGGTTATGTTTTTAGAGAGTGGTTCAATGCACAATTGTATCTATCAAGACCATTGGGAATATAGTGGTTGTAACGGCCCTTATTCAATTCATGTTTGCTGCAATGGGTGTCCAACTTTTCAAGGTATTTACTGTAATTAATAAAATATTTGGCAACAAAATTTTAAGGAAAAAATTAAGACTAACAATAAGTATATAAATGTTAAATGAAATAGGGCAAACTTCAGTTGTGCAATGATATGTCTAAGCATACGCCTGAGGATTGTCAGTAAGTGGATAAAAATATATTTCAGCTATTATAAAATTAGCAAAAGTATTCTAAAATGTTCTTTTTCTAAAAGAGGAAAGTTCATCACGTACAAAAACGGCGATATCAATAAGCCAGTTGTTGAGGACCGCAGTTTTGATACAAACGATTTCAATTTTGACAGCGTGCCCAAAGGAATGCTCAATTTATTCGTCGTGTCAACATTCGAAGGATGGCCGGCGTTAGTAATTTGTCATATTTTCTAAAGAAATTAATTTAAATTCATTAATTTGAAAGGCTTGGTCTGCAGGGTTACTAGAAACAAATTCCTGTTCTGTTCGTATAAAGGCATATTAAAAATGAATTTGTAACACCAATAGCTGGAAAATATTAGGACAAATATGTTTAGCTCAACTTACCCCAAAATCAGCGCAGGGGTTAAAAATATTTTGTGAGTCTATGGGACATTTATTTGTAATATTCACTTTTAGGATGCTATACCTCTCTATTGATTCTAATGCGGAAGACCAGGGCCCGATATATGACTATCGCGTGTCCGTGGCGATTTTCTACATAATTTACCTCATTATCATAGCCTTCTTTATGGTAAATATCTTCGTGGGTTTCGTCATAATGACCTTCCAGGATGAGGGTGAAAAGGAATATGAGCATTGTGACCTGGATAAGAATCAGGTATATTTAGACCTCTTGATTTATTCCTTAATGAAGCATTTTTGATCACATGTAAAATAATTGTTTTCTACACATTCTGAATTCTCAGAGAAATTGCATTCAATTTGCAATGAATGCCCGACCCGTCCGATTTTTCATCCCCTCAAACCCGATTCAATATCGGTTCTGGACCTTAGTCACATCCCAGCCTTTTGAATATTTCATCTTCACGCTAATTGTCCTGAATACTGTCACCATGGCAATGAAGTTCCATGAGCAGCCTGATAGCTACACAGAATTTCTCGATAAAGTCAATGTGATATTTTCCGTCCTATTCTCAACTGAATGCTTTCTAAAATTGACCGCATTTGGTCCAAAGGTAATAAGTTCCTGAATAAATTTTGCGTAGTAAGATTAAACATAAGTGACCTATAATGACGATTTATAATTCGTCACATTAATGGCACTGTCGCCACGATCATGTATTTTACCCTAAATTAACTTTTTATGTATAACTGCTTTATTGATGCTCAGTAAAACTTTTAATTCTACTCTTGGGTAAATTTTCTAGATGTACTTTAGTGATGGCTGGAACACCTTTGACTTCATCATTGTTGTGGGCAGTTTCATTGATATCGCCCTTTCAGATGATGGTGAAGTAAGTTGGATTGGTTTTAATCTTATAAATAAATATGATGATCCTAACTTATTTTGAGAGTTTTTCTTGTTCGTTAGGCGGTGGAGGAAGCAGAGGAAAGTTTCATTTCTATCAGTTTCTTCCGACTCTTCCGTGTTGCTCGACTGGTGAAGTTGCTGAACCGAAGTGAAGGAATCCGCACCCTTTTGTGGACCTTCATGAAGTCCCTCATGGCCCTGCCGTATGTCGTGCTCCTCATTATGCTTCTCTTTTTCATTTACGCTGTCGTGGGCATGCAGGTATAAGACTCGTCACCAATTCACAAACTTTGGAAAGTTATTAGTAGAGTCTAAAATTAATTTACTTCTCCTTGCAGATGTTTGGCAAAATCAAGCTAGACAGTGACACAGAAATACATCGAGGGAATAACTTCCAGAGCTTTTCATCAGCAACGTTACTTCTCTTCAGATGCGCTACGGGTAGCTAATTACCAACTAAAGTCTTCCAGTGCCCCATGAATATTATTTATTGATCGGGCTGGACCGAATTTGTAGTAATAAAAAACGTGCTGTTTGAAATGAATTATTTAGGTGAGGCTTGGCAGGATATAATGATGGCAGCTGCAAACAAGCCCGAGGTCCAGTGTGAGGATTTGTACTACCAGAACGGAACACTTATTCCTCCGGAATTAGACCCAGAGACGGGGGAGCCTGTTACCTGCGGAAATAATTTTGCATACATTTATTTTGTGTCCTTCTTCTTCATCTGTTCATTTCTTGTATGCATCCTCTTTATTAAACTTTTAAATATAATTTATAACAGAATATTATTTACACAGTTAACCTTTAAGTATTTGTAGGATTCATTCTGGAAAATAATGTATTTATTTCCAGATTCTCAATCTGTTCGTCGCCGTTATTATGGACAACTTTGACTACTTAACACGGGATTGGTCCATCTTGGGAGCGCATCATCTGGGTGAGTTCATTGGCTTGTGGGCAGAATATGATCCGGATGCCACTGGCCGAATCAAGCATCTAGATGTGATCACACTTATGAAAAAAATATCACCGCCTTTAGGCTGGGGTCAGCTCTGTCCTTACCGAGTAGCCTGCAAGGTTTGTATTACTTAAAGGAACAACATTTGTGGTGAAAGTCGTACTAAGTTTTTAATGTGAAATTAATTTATGCTTGATTTAACAGAGACTGGTGACAATGAACATGCCGTTAAATAGTGATGGGACTGTAACTTTTAATGCAACTCTTTTCGCCGTTGTTCGAACCTCGTTGGGAATCAAATGCGAGGGCAATATCGACGAAGCAAATGAGGAACTCCGGACGGAAATTAGGAAAGCCTTTAAGTTTATTGATGAAGATATGCTAAATCAGTGTGTGCCGCCTCCTGGAAGTAAATTAACCCATCAAATATTTATACTGTTTAGACTATTCTTAGCGTAGAAATACATAGTATTTGACCAAAATAACATGGAGAGTTATTTCGCAAAAAGAAAGAACTAACTGGAAAAAAATAATTTTTTACAGTAAAAGACGATGTTAGCGTTGGGAAATTGTACGCTACAATTTTCATCCAGGATACCTGGCGGCGCTTCAAGCAGCGAAAAGTTGACACAAAAGACAAGGAAGAAAAGGCTAAAATAAAACCATCAGGCGGAGCTTTTGAGGTAGCCGTTTCATTCTTGTTACTTTATTTCTAATGATTTCTGAACAAATAATTAACTAAGACCCGCTCCATATATAAAAGGCTGGATTAAGAGAACCACTTACGGAAGAGGAGCCAACTAATCTGGAACGAGCAGCATCAGGAACCTTTGAAGAGATTTTGGATGATGATCCAGAACCAATGCACCGGGTATGTTCTGATGGAGTTACATTTTAGTACAATATAATTTTAGAAGTTTTGGGAGTATTTTATTAATTTTATACTTGCAACTTTCCAGAGAATGCATCCTTTGTTTTCCGGCGAGTCCAGTCGCAAGTCTTCAATTTTGCATGGCAGACCCTCAACCAAGAGTTCTTTGGCGCCCGTCAATTCCAGTCAGGTAATTCATTACTTGTCGCTTATAGGTAAACAATTATAGCTTCATACGGATTTGCGTGAGTAGGTCAAATTAGTTCAAATTGTAATGTGAGCTCTCATTTCTTTCGTGTTCGATGCTCGAAGGTGGCCCTACCCAAAGCAGTGACATGGCAGCCGAGTGTTTAGTCGTTGATCCTGCTGCTCAAGGGTTTTATTGATTTAAAACCGGGATAATTATATCTTGTTTCATATATCATTAAGTGTTATTGTTTTTGTTGATTAACTTCGGAACCTGAATTTTTACCTGGAAACTTACCTCAATAAGACCTAATTGGTTTTTTGAATTTCTTCAGTAACTTCATAAATTATTGCATCTTACAGTATATATCCGAAATAAGCGCGTTGGCATGTGTTTTGTATCATAGATTTAGATCTACCGTTTTTACGAGATGAATTCATACTGCAGTTTCGCCCTAAGTGTAGGCAAAAATACTGCTGAAAATATTTGCGTGGCCTTATAACTGGGAAATTGGATTATTTTACATCAACGTTTCTGACATTTGTACAGCATTCAATACCTGAAACAAAACAGAACTACTTGTAAGGACACAATACATATCACTTAATACAATTTCAATACATACCTTTCACTTAATACACTCGTACATTTTGCTTACGTCAGTCAAATTAAAATCTACTACGATATGCCGTTAAGGAATTAACCAAATTCGAAAAGTAAATGAATGTTATTTATGTAAATAAATAAATTCTTTGCAGCCAAAGCCAAAGAATTTTTTAACCTGGGCAGTGTAAGAAATGTATAGTGAAGTACGCAAGTTAAAGCATTTAATAATTACACATTGATTAAATACAGAATATGTGTAGACGCAAAGTTAATGCGCCTTAATACTTGTAATTACACAACTAGGCATCATTGACTTTACCATATTTGACTTACTGGTATACATAATAGCTCACAATCAGCCCACTAATTAGTATAGTACGAGGATTCAGTATCCACAGAAGACACGCACTGTGACATAGAAATACATTAGCAAAAATTGGCACTTTCCCATAAGCTTTTTTGGGTCCTGGAATTCAAACAAACTCTCCAGCCAAGTGACGGAATAGTGAATACTTAGTTTGTAATTGTGAGAATGTTAAAACGGAATATATACGTCTAAAAACAAAGAGTTGCAATACAAAAGCAAGAGGCATAAGATTCGGGCCTAAAATTCAAACTAAATTATGCGATGGCTAATGACTATATTGAATTATTGACTACTTATGAGATTTCATATTACAATTATTAAATTTCGGAATAAATCATATCAGCTATGGTTTCCTTGGAAAAATTGCACCACAAAACACACCAACTGGAATGAGTAACTTAATACTGGAATAATTATAAATCAATAATTATTATTATTATTTTAAATTAGCACACTTCAACGGATTCAAGTCAGAATGTAAAGGAACTCAATGAAATCACTTTGATGTTTTCATTGTTCTAATGGGAACTTCTTGTCATACAGGGGAATCATGACTTGACACAGCGAGGAAAAGACTTGAGTTACATTGTGCCCACTGATGGCTGATGTTTCCATGAATCTAAAGCCAATAAAAATAGAACATTATATTATTCCTGATTCCTGAGCTCTACTGCTGTAACCCAGGTAATTACATATACATACATACTGATATAAAAAAATCAATGCAATCGTAGCAAGCACTTACATCATTCCCGACGCATCTGCAAGTCGTTCAGCTTGCTCTTTGGTAACTGCTCGCCGACCTGTATCACATTTATTACCAACTAGAACCTTGGGAAGATTAGCATCTATCAGAAACGAATTGTCAATTAACTTCAAAGATGTATCATTTTAAATTAAACTATATTTTATAGAATAGGGATTTATAAAAATACAGACATTCGAAAGTGATAAATCAAAACAAAATGAAAGTAAGAATTAAAATCCAGCTCACCTGTATTTTCACCCACCAAATCCATCCATTTAACTATATTGTGGAACGATCTGGCATAAGAAACATCGTACACGTAGATAATTCCGCTGGCGTTCGAAAAATATTTCTTCGTGAGGTGAAGATATTTTTCCGATCCAGATGGGTCCCTAAAAGACGAATAACACAACCCCAAATTAATTATTTATCAAAATAGGTATTTTATTTCATTATAAAAATTCTCATGGTACACTCATTATAACAATTAACCCTTTATTTACAATCTTACAAAACTATTTGGATATAAAAAGGTTCTCACCAGAGTTGTAATTTTATTTTCTTATCATTAATACAAAGTGTATGACTTTCAACATTCATACCTGCAATAAAAGAGCATACATCTCATATAAAACCATTACAAGTATGTACACGCGTATATCATGTGCAATAAACTTTTTATATCCCTTTTACTCACAATCAGTATCAAGTATCAACCATCAACTTGGGCTCAACAAGTAAAACTAGACTCACTCTCACCGCTTTTATTTCTTTCATCACTATTACGATTTCCCCATTTCGTGAGTCATTCAATGACTTCAAAAACATGCATGTGTATTGTTAACACATTATTATTCCGCTCAATAACATTTTTATACTCTCCGTACAGATTAGCTAACTCTGATCAGTTCAAGCATCCCAATGACATGCATTGACATTAACTGAAATGAAGGTATTTTCTTTAAATTGTAAATGGATATTACAATCTCTATCTCTACTTTCCACATGTCATTAATATTGAGCTTAAAATTAGTTTCGAAGTTAAGTTTTACGTTTACTATTACTAAACTGAGTCAATGCAAAGAGATCTGCCGAATGTCACAAAAAGTTTTAGAGCACGAAACCTGAAGAATCCAACCTGAAATACCATAATCACTTACCTTGCAATGCACCCCAACAATACTCAGTTACAGCCAATGATAACCCTAATTACCAAATCCTGACCACTGAGTCCAATTCTGATTGAATTTGAACTATCCCTGATGTAAGTAGAACTCAAGCCTAGGAGCACCTCTCCTACAAAATACACGGGATCTTGCCCACCTGTGGCTCTACTGATAACAGGTAAAAGGCGTATTACTGAAATCTAATCTCTACTTGTTGAACAGGCACACAAAATACATCCTCATCTCATCCTTGGCAAATCCCGCTCCGATTCCTGTAATATTGCTTGCAGCTTTTTCTTCAAAGTTCAACTTCATAATTCTATGCAAGGGATGCACATACTTGATTTCTAAATTCGTTAGCTAAATTCCTGAATCAGAAAAGAACAAGCAGGATTTCAAAATACATTGAATGTTATGACAACCCAGATTTCAAAGTCTACTCGAGAATGCTTGTATTGACAGATATTGATCTTAACATCAGCGGAAGTTCAGGACGGGAGATTTCGGCGCCCTCAACAGAAACTAAATATCTCGAAGCTGCTCCTGCCAATTTAACTACACCTAATCAAACAGAACAGACTAAGCAATATCAACTTATTTCCTTATGTTCATACCCGACACTTCAAATACAAAAATACAGTATCTCCAGACGGAGCCTAACAATTCCTGATGACAACTATTCCCCGGATGCGTATCACCTTCTAGAACATTCCCAAAATGATTACAACCTGCCCTTTGATTTGACAAATTTCCGAATCCTCTACAAAATGTTAAACTAATTATTACAATACTTACCCATTGTGGTTACGAATTTGGTCTGATAGGCCTCATCACATAGTCTCCCAATTAAATCTGTCTTGCCCACCCCTGAGTCCCCGACAATTATCACATTGAATAAGTAGTCGTACATAACTACTTGACTCTCCTCCGAGTCACTGTCAACCTCAACTAATTCCGATGATTCGTTCAAGTCCGGAGTAATTACATCCTCTTCCATCCTCACACACACAGACCTCAAGCACCGCTCAATGAATTCTTCGTCCACATATTGAAATGTACATTGTAGCTCTGGGACTCAGTCTGAATAAGCCAAAAAAAATAATGTCAGTTAAAATTTTACGATTTTTGAATTTTATTTAATATTATTATCATGGACTATATGAAAGAGCGGAAGGAATTTAAAAACTGTCAACAACAACAACAAGTACAAGTGTCAAGGAATACGTACTTACCTGGGCTCAATGGGGCTGATGTCAAACGTGGAACAGTTTACAAACGTTTTTTTGAAATTTAATTTTGAGCTTGAAAGTCAATTTTTAAATACAATTAAAACTACACTCGGACAGTTAACAATATTGAAGAGTCAAGAATAGTCACTTGTGGTAAAATTTAGAGTGAGGACGAGCTAACATGTGGAAGTAAGAGAGGAAGGGAAATGAGGAAACCCGTATTAAAATTAAAGCCTACGGTGAATGATAGTCCTCGTCCGTCCTCGTGCATATAATTAAACTCACAATCATCAGCTACTGCACTTTTAATACACGATATGTACACACGACCCGACTAAACACACAGACACAGACTCACACAGACACGCTATAGCGTTGTGAAGCTCGAGTGAACCACAGGCCAAGACCCAGACAGTTGACGAAGGTTGAAGTCGAAGTTGAAGTTGAAACTAAACTCTAAACTTTATGGAAATTTGACCTCATTTGGAATTTGCCGCTGTCATAATTCCCTTCCTCTTCTTTTTAACCTTGTAAGGGAAATTTAGTGAGTGAGCGGAGGAGTCCCAGTGTCAGCGAGAGTTGGCCGATGACTGCCCAGGAGGTATTTAGAATGGCTGGGATTTGGGCAAGTTAGCCGATAATTGAGAGGTTGAGACAGAATTTGGAAATGTTGTCAGTTTCTATTGTAATGACAGTTTCAGAAACTCATCGAAGGACATATACACATGATTTATGTGTACATAATATTTTGTAATGCTTGTATTTTTTTGATGTAACGATTAATTAAATTTATTCAGTATGTGCACACTTTAAATAAAAACTTAGGGCGATTGATTTTAAAACATGCGTGTGTGTAGTGCTGTAATTTAGTTACAGTTATATTGCTTATTTTGGGATATTTTGTTGTAAAAAAACAGCAGCATAATAACAACAAATTTATGTTCGTCCATTAAACACAACATTACAATATTGCAATTCAAAACTCTCTAGAACTTAAAGAAAAGCAGGCTCATTAAAATCAGCACAGCATTGTCAGTTCCGCTGTGTGTATTTGCTGAAGTTTGGGAGTTTGATGCGAAGTTTGAATTTGAATTGAGTTTAGAGTTGGGAGCGAAATTTAAGTTTGAATCGAAGTTTAAGATTGTGCCAAAGTTCAAGTTTGTATCGAAGTTCAAGTTTGTGTCAAAGTTCAAGTTCGAATCGAAGTTCAAATTTGAATCAAAGTTGTACTAACAGCAATAAGACAACAAGGAAATCCAACTGCAACAAAATAATAACAAACTAAACTCGTTTTGTGAAACGTACGATCACAGGAACAACAAATTACAGTACGACATGTGTGAGATCATACGATATCTACCGCTTCATGGAAAGTACAATCTAATGTAAACAACAGACCCGGCCATTGACGGGTAAACTTTACTTTATAAGTATATATATAAACACATATCAGTACATATGTGTTTGTACGTGTTGATACGTAAGCTCATTTAATTTTCTGAGGTCCGTCCAATGATCGATCTCTATCAAAAACAATATAGGTTTCTTACGTTTTATCTAATCTTCCCTTATATAAAACATGTTAGGTGCTTATCGCGACATTGGTTCAGCAGTGATCATCCGGACAGACAGACAGACAAGCAGACAAGCAGACACCCCGACATTCGCAAAAAAGTCTCAGCTTCGTTTCGCTTCGTCCCTAAAAATTATTTGTGACGTGTGATGATTGATTACGTGCTCAGTCACTATTGGTATTATATTGAGCTAACGAATGATTTCTATCGCGTGTAGTCGTAATCACTATGCATCTATTTTTAGAATTTTTTCAGAATCGAATTCAAAGCACGTGTGAATGAGTTCATGTGACATCTACCGGTTGATGGAAAAGGTAATCACACTTCCTACATTAGATGGTGCCAGTTTCAGTAAATGTATTTTTGCATGTATTTGTTCTTGTCATCATGAAAATTCTCTGAGGTTCAACGGATGACGTTTCTCCTCTCAAAAACAATAATTAGGTCAAAATAACAGATATGCATTACGGAAGGAGCCGAAACTCATTCTTGCTGTACATGTAAATGACTGTAACCTTTGTATTTATTTTGTAGGATACAAATCAATATTCCAAATTCTCATTGCTACTGGTTTTTAGCAGGGGACTTTAAGGAATAAAGACACTCCAATGACTTGACATTCAAAGATTGACGAGCATAATGAGAGCACTGAATAAAAGGATCTTATCATGCGTAATCCTCCAGCCATCATCATCTTTACTGTCTTCCTCTCCCCACAATCCTCCGCAAGCTTTAATGATAAAATTTTCGTCTGTGTCGTTCCGATCATAATCTTTATAGAAGATTTTGGCCAGCTCACAGGGGTGCTCCGGAGCACACGTGATATTCTGGTGGGTGTGGCTTCCGAGAAAGTCTATTTCACAGATGGTCCCCTCCTCACCCACGCACTCATCCCCAACTTGCTTGAAATGAAAGTTGTCCCCGTCATTCAAACATTCGCATTTGTTGTCGGAATTGCACCTCTGTTATTGTGAGAGTTATCATTGTATTGACAATATAAGCAGCAGAAATTATTATAAATATGTCACATTTTTTAAAAATTTTACCATCGTTCGAAAATTGACCTCCGCACATATCCTCCTCGTGTTCGCGGCCATCAAACGTTTTTCCAGGTGTTCGTTCCGGAACTTGGCGTACTCGACGTGATAAAAGGCGATATCGTATTTGGTTGTCCGGTTCCCTTTAAATCGCTTGTTCCCGTAAATTCCACTGAAATAATTATTTTCGACTTGACTTGCATATGCGTAATCACAGGTGTCACCGGGTTTGAGTGGCGCACTGGTGCATCCGGTGGGGTCGGAAGCGTTTGGGATCTGGTCAAAGGGCGCCACATCATTACAGATGCATGTTTTTGTTTGGGGGTCACATCGATAATAGACGGGGAAGGCTTCACTTCCGAAGGTCGTTTTACCATCTAGGGAGTCGTACAAAATGGTATGACACGATTGCTGAGCATACCGGTGTGCATTTTTATTAAACTCGACTTCAGCCTCGTGCTGCTCAGTTATCCCTTTTGCTATCTGGATTGGTAAAGTGTACTTGGTGTAGAAGCCTACATCGCAGGGGGTACCTAGTTTAGGACCCTTGAGCAGCCATATAGCTTTTGTGAGGGTAGTCGTGTAAATTAAATAGATGGTACTACTCGTAAATAGAAATTTCAGAGACAGATGGTTCGCCATTTTTCATTCGTGGGAGGGGCTTCCTGGAACATCCCATTTGCATCAATTTAGGTTCTTCCAGAACAGACCAAGCACAACTAGTAATACTGTTTTTATGGATGGTATGAGAAGTTAATGCTATAGCTTGAGACCAACTACCCAGCCCAGCGGATGCACAGGAAAGAAACTCGTAATTATGAGGCAACCTTACTTAACCCAGCGAATGTTTTGTCAGAAAATGTTTTAAAAATCTTCCTTCACTTGCAATCTATACCAAATTTTTGAACTGTCTTAGGTGTGTCGATAACACTAGTAGGGATGAATTTACGGCCTGTCCCACCCTGGCCATGCCAAGGTAAAACATTTAGGGCCAGATTTAAAAAAATAACGAAGGCCCTTGGATTGCATGCGGAAAGGTCTATAAATCTACTTTGAGTCTTAAGTGCCCGTATAAAAAATATTTTATTAATCCAACCCCTGGGCACCACTAGTGAATTATAACTGGTTAAGAAATACGTAAAAATTATGTTCTCAAACTTTAAAGATTCATAATTCCATGATTAGGTATGAAAATTTTATGCGTTTAATTTTACACTATAATAAATATTTCCTGATTTATTATGATCATCCGAAAATAAGGGTAGCGGAATGCAGGGGTCGGATTTTTGTAAATCTCCCTGGAAGATCATTTCTGAATTTCCATGCTGAATATTTTCTCCCTGCTGGCAAGTCCTCAATGATTTCAAAAATCCCTACTGAAAAAAAGGTCAATAATTTTCAAAATCCCTGTCGGCAAAAATATTCCCTACAAGAAGTAAAAACCCTGCCAAATTAGGCCAAGCAATTAAAAAATCCATGTTTGAAATAGGCTGACTGAAATAGCGAATTGCCTTGAAACACGCCAACAAATTTGAAACTTGCTGCCAAAAAAAGGTTAACGATTTTAAAAATCCTTGTTCGTTAAAATACCTTCCTTCCCTTTGAGATTTTCCCTGCCAGAAATATTTTTTCCCTGGGAAGAATCTTCCCGTCTTCCCACAAAATCCAACCCCTGGCGGAATGGTTTGCAACGTATATAATATTTAAAAGATTTCGTGGATTAGTTTTATACTAGCACTTTTCATGCTGGGCCCCTATTTGAGCTTCGTTGAATACAAATCAATCTGAAGCTGGTTTAGCAATTGGTAGTGGTATAATTTGGATATATAACATAATCGTTGCTTTTATTCTTATATCCTGGTCATATATTTTCTTGCCAACTTGAAAACCACTTAAAAAAATATGAAACATTAATTTTTCGGGTTCTCTTAAAAGTAGTTGATTGTGGTTAACGCAAAAATTATTTTAAATAGATTTAGATAAAGTTTTTAAAAAAATTGATAAAAATTAAAGTACGAAGTTTCTATAGCTCTTTCTATAGTAATTTTTCCAGTTTCTGCATGGCCCGCCAATATTTTTTACTAGGATTTCATCGCATGTATTGAAATGAGCATAAGAATACATATTTGCTGTAATTTCATCGGGCTTTTCAAAATAAGCTATTGCACAGCAAAGCTTAACAAGCAACATTGAATTATCATCCTATTCAATATTCCTTAAGGGTTTATAAATTTAATCAAATATAAATTCGGTTCCGGGTCGGAGCTCATACACAGTAATTTACAGTTTAAAAATATGATGTTGTAAGTATATAATGAGGAACGCAAGGAATAGCGGATACAGTATCTAGCTAAATAATTCAACAAAAGTCATCACAGGTTTCTAAAGTGGTGTACACTATACAATCAGTATGAAGGAAGTTGGCGATCACTAAATCAATTTACGTTTATTTGCTTACTATGTTGCATTAAGCATAGACAAATGCACGACATATCCGCATTCCAAAAAACAAAATTAGCCAGTTATATGTATATGTTACGTTTCCTGCAATGCATTAGAGCTGATCCCTCGCAAGCACTTGACTACAATCACTGTCAAAATATTACGGACAAGGGAGCTACTTAGAATGTTTTCGATAATATACCTATATTTGTAAGATTGCTGGTCATTTCCATTAATTCTTAATACAGGAAACCGTGCACAATAATAACGTTTTCAATTTTCAAAATGCATCACTACGTCGAATCAACCTTTTCACAAGATTCTCTTGCTAAAAAGTGTGGGTAAAGATTTGGTAACCAACCTTTCCGATTATATTATGTGGGAACAGGAACGCATACAGGAACGAGTGCAATACAGGCTGAATGGGATCTGTACCCAACAGGATCGGGAAAGATATGCTGAAAAACCCGTTTCTGTTCATGCGTAGCCGTGTACAGAGGATTCTTGCGAGCATAACGATAATTACATGATTGATTTGTTTTGGCGTGGTGTGACCGACTATTTTTGTGTCGTTGTAGTTTAGAGCATAGATGCACACCCTCATGAGGGATGAGGGCAACGCTCACGCTCACTCTCATGAGGACTACGATGTAATCACTATATGAGAGTGAGCGCTTGCAAATTTTTGATGCTCTCATTGAAATGAGCGTGAGGGCAGTAGGTACTCATATTGTAATCACGAAGTGAGGGTGAGGAGGATTTATCGCACTCTCGATACGGTAGAAAATAAAATACATAAGCAAATAAATATATAGAATAATGCAATCTTGCTTTGTGGTTATAATTATCTATGCATGTTTTTGCTTCGATATAAGTAAAATACCAGCTGAATATTATTATCAGTGTGCATTTAAATTCAGTTCTACGAGTGGCATGTAGAAGAATTATCATGTTATTTTAATAAAACTAGATTTCGTCTTTGAAAATAAGTGATTCAAGGCAAAAAGATAACGCAACAGTTTCGCTAAAAACATTAAAACAAACAGGTTTCACTTAAAACGGCTTAAACCCTGTTTTTACGAAGTAAACAAGTTAAATCCAAACGTATTATGGAAAGATTCAATCTCCAGCTTGCACGTCTTTACAAAAATCAGCTCGCATTACATCCAGAAGATGTACGAATGAGTAATAATGGGCTAGATGTATTTGTAAATTCCGAACGTAATACTGAATGCTACACAGAAAGTTCATTAAATAACTGGGAGTTAAGTTTAAAAATCGAAACACCCAACAAAGCGTCCATTCTTCCAAATCCCAGCCGAAATTCAAAACAATTATCAATATGAAGGATAATTTATGCTACAGTAAAAGAATAGTAATAGAATAGTAATAATGATGTATACATAATATCGAATTTCTCAATTATTCAATTAACGTGCATTAAAATTCCCGTTTTCCGTAATACAAATATTCTATTACAACAACAGTAATATACAATGTATGCATTTTTATGTCGGATTTTATATGTATTCATATGCTGACTGATGAAAGCCTAGTATTAAAAGTTGAAATTTATAAATGTAAACGGATGATTTCAAAACAATAGTATACAATTGAACTATATAGCCAAACTCAATGTAAACGTAAACTAATTGAGCGCACTCATGAGCACGAGGGTGAGCGCATAAATTATTTTTGGTGCGCTCATGAGCGTGAGGGCGATTACAATATGTATACAAATTGTGAGGCAGCGTGAGGGCGAGCGAGCGGTGCTTCACGGACAATGAGCGTGAGGTGAGGGTGAGCGAAAATAAAATGTGCATCTATGGTTTAGAGGCAAACGAACTTTGTTTGAACAGATCATCCCACGTCGAATGATGACATGTGACAATAAAAATTAATTATATGCGTATGTTGTGCTTAGCAGTTGTATGGTGATTTAAAAATTACAAAATTAGTTACCTAAGTAGAATGAAATATAACAAATAGAATGAGTGCAATTGTGTGTATCCATTGTTAGAACATTGCCAAAATTGAAACAATAAGTCTATATAATGTATAACTTTTATCCTTAAATGTATGAACTTCCGTTTCGGGTACGGGAACGGGTTCCAGGGTTGTGGATACGGGTTTGAGTGCACCCAAAATTAATTTTTGGGAACGGGAACGTGTTTGGGTGCTATAATTTTAAAAATTTCGAGACTGGGTACGGCACTATTGTTCACAAGATTTCGGATGCAATTTGGGAATTGGGTTCTGCCTTGTACCCAGACCCGAACTGTGGGAACGGGAATGGGAACGGGGCCAGTTTTTCTGTTCCCATGACAAGCACTGACCGAATCTAATTGTTGATTTTAAGTTCTTGTGTCTGTCAGACCTACTGATTAGTCAAATGCAACGCGGACTGATTTGTTTTATTGATTATCTTGCTGATCTATCAATCAGACAATTTCGACAGTTACCTTGATGAGGCAATGTCCCGCCGTACGTATTTACTATGTGCTCTTACTTGAATGAACTAGATGAAAATTGAATGAAAAATATTTTGTAATAAGCTGTAAACATATTTGGTTAAAAGAAGTAGAACGATAAAATTTCTTCTTGAACACAGTTGACTGCATTTTATAAAAGATTTCAGAAAATTTTGAGGTTTCATGTCAATTTTATTAGAGAAAAAATAATTCGATTCTTGAAAAGTTGGGGGAACAGTCACATAGCTTGTCACTCCCTGACGTTTTTGAGGGAAATTTTCCTCTCTGTCCCCCTCGATTCCGGAGTTCCTGCTGATTGTTAGTTAGATAGGTTATCAAAAAACCGTTCTGCTGCTTTTCATGAAGTAGTACAATTACTTGCTATGGCAGCTCGTCAAGTTTCATAATTTTCGGTTCACACACAACATATATGCAATTTATATAAAGATTTAAGTGATATTTGCTTCGATCTTCTAGGGGTATCCAATGGTATTTTCTCATTGAAATACTCAACCAGTCAAATAACTACATATTTAGATACGATGTAAAATGTTTTTTATTATTGCGGTCATTTTACTAACAAACATTGTTCTAAATTTAATGGAAAACATACATAATTATATTTATATCCGAATATTTATATATGTAGTATGTGGTACAGAAATTTTTCAAAATGCATTTGAAATCTAATAACAAATTAAATAAACCATTATGCATGTGCTTCAGTTTAAACGCGAAAGCTTTCGTATGATACTTAATAACAATTTCTTAAATATTGAAAATTCTGGAAAATTTTTCCAAATTGGATAGGAGAATCAAATATTTTGTGAATAATTAATTTCTAAAGAAGGACTACAACAATGATGTTTTTTTATTTGCAGTTGAAATAAAGTTGTGCGAATATGGAAAGGATAGTGTAAGTACGAAGCGCGTTATCTTTGGCCCAAATGATAAATACTGTTGAAAAATTTAATACTGTATTATAGTCTATCTGAAATGATGATAGATATTTGGTAATGATTTTAGAAACATGAAACTAAAAATTGAACTACTCGATATTATAGCACAGCTTTCGTATTTAGTTTTGTTTGTGCTTTCAACAATAAATTATTTTTATAGACATTATTGCTATCACAAACGTCCTAGCAGAGGGATTCAAACATGGTTAAAAAATGTTTACTCAGCATTAGCTGTTACAAACAACTATAATATAAGCGTAATCAGATTTTTAAAAACAATCACAAATGCAAGTGTATTTCTGCCCCCTGCAGGGTCTGGTCGGGTTTCATTTTACTTTAATTGTTATTTGGACTACTCTTAATACTGAAGATAACGATTGACATTTATAATATTTACTATTTGCATTTCAATGGGTTATAAATTCGAACTTTTTAAATCCAATAAGACCTGACATGCTTGCACAACTAGATTATATTCAAATATTTGTGTCAACCAGGAATCCCGTTCAAGGGGATACATTGTCCCGCATGAAAATCTAGAAGGACATCCATGAAATTGGATTTCGAATATTTTCCACCAATCCCGAAATTTTGGACTCCGCTTTTCACTATTTTCAACAATTTGAAATCCAAAAATTGCTCTGAAAATTCCACGTTTACATATGTTTAATAAAGAAAATTATTTCGAAAATTAAAGTCGAGATATAAATATTTGAAGGTACCACCAACTAGACGACCTTAGTAACTATTTGTGCTTTTTTGAAATTGGAACTGAAGCTGAAAATGTCAATTTTTGTGCCAAAAATTAGGAAATGTGTTTGATTTATCTATCATGTATAGTTAAGCTACGGGGGAAATGTTAGCCATGTAATTACGTGCAAAAAACCTCAGAATATGGCTGTCAAATTAATGATCCCCCAACAAGTCTGGAATTCCCTGAGTCTTGTAATTTTAAACACTTGAGATATAATTTGAGAGCCATCATTTTGAATGAAAATCTATTTAAGAGTCGGAGACTGCGGAGCCTGAAATAGCATTCTTTATATTTCTTCTGCCATATCGAGCGTATTACTATTCCTCGGCAAAAGTCAACCGGATATTTGTATACGTGCTTTATGGCAATGATACTTTCGTAGATTGCCTTATTGAATAAAATTCTCTAATAAATTGGAAACACTGATTTTTAATTTTTCGGCGGATTCAACCGTTCAACCTGGCTATATCCTATAATGGTATTACCACTCAGGAATTTACTTTTTGCAATAATTCAAATGCAGATCCTAGCCCAGAATTCCCTTTCTTTTATCTTGCTACCAACACCCCCATAATCGAAAAACAAATCTACGGAGATGGCAACCTTGCACCTCTCCTACGGGATTTCCCATCTTGTGTGATTAATTTTATCGAACTGTCTCGAAATTTTATTGACATTGCCAGCACGTCCAGCGGAATAAACAGCACTGTCCGGCTTTCCACGCCTTACAAAGCTATATTTAAGGAAGATCGTTGCAGAATTCATTGTACACAAAAGCTGGTCTGGACTTCTTGCGCCGTTTTTATAGTAGTTTTCACCGAGAATTACAATGAAATACATCAGTTTACTGACGAATTCAAATCATTTATGAACACAAAAGTTGTATTTGCTCATGCGATTGCTTTCATCGTAACTCCGTCCATGGATTTAGAACTTTCTTCTGAGTTTTTTATAAATTCGGATATGAAGTCAGTACCAACGTTTTGGGTTCAGCTGGGGCAAGCGGACACAAGTGCAAGCTTAACATCCAATAATCAAAGCAGTACATATATCATGAAAAGTTGGGCATTTGTCTGTACAAAGTGTGCGAAGAAAGGTGGAACAAATTGGGTTAATTTCCAACTAACCCAATCCAACACAGAAAGCAGCCACTGGTTTGATGAAATGCTGACACAAGTGCAAACAACAACTGAAGGTGGTGAAAATATTTACTGGTCAATGAGTCAGCCAGTGTCCGACGTGGATTATGATGCCCTGCAAAAAAATTTGTTGATAGCTGATACGTTCCCAATCCATTCTGAATTCCTAATATACGTCACACATGCCATAGTCTTGAACCTATGGCAAAGCGTTAATTTCACGCCCCCGGATAGTTATGAAAAACAAGAAGAGCAATATGAAAGGTTTCCTCCTACAATTATGTTAGGGAAAGGACCACCAGGTGAATTATATCAAATTGGCGGTCGTTTGGAAAACACAGGAGTATATTTTCGTGGATTTAAATTTATAACTTCTGACTCTGTGGCTAAAGTTAGAGATGAGTATCTGCTGGTGAAACCCTTTGAAACAGAGGTTTGGTGGTCTCTAATTTCAACCACAGTGGTTATTATTATGGTCGTTGGTAACGGTTTGGTATGCGTCCAGAGCTGAAATTAGCGGTTCACAAGTTGTGACATCTCATCATATCTTATGGTTTTTGGGTGTTTTACTCGAACAATGTGACAGTGCAACGTCTCTAAAGGAGAAAATCCAACAGCACAGCAGTCTTGTAAGATTTTGTTCTGTCGTTGGCATGTTTTGGCTTTTAGCAAGTATCGTGTTGACGAACTCATATAAAGGCGTGGCTAAGTCGGATTACTCTATTGGGTACCCATTTGAGACAAAATGGAAGTATTTAACCAACATGGCAGATTTTATACTCTACACAATTTCCACGGAAATAAATTGCCTCAAGATAAGATCCAAACTTGAACGACGTTACAATAAGTCGTTAAAGCGCAAGGCGATTCATCAAGCGAATAATCCCAATCTTACTTCAGAATATTGCGATGAATTTTATAGATGGACTGGAGCCGCTTTTTCTGTGGATATTCATAGCTGCATTCTGATGAATACAATTCAAGAAGAGCTGGAGAGGTTGTTTGAATCATTTAAATACGGAATTAGACGTTACGATTTCCTGTTTCTCGGCAATTTGACAGATAGAATGAACTACGTATGCTTAGACGAGTTGAATGCCGGGTTCCTGTCATCACAACTTTCTGAGCCCAAAACAGCCCTTGTAGTTATGGAGTCCGAATTTCATGAGTACTGGGACAGGTTCATTAAATTGAGGAAACTTGTACAGGCAAAACGTTTTCATCACAATTGGCATATTTCCGACAACTTCCTTCGAAACGAGTATACCTTGCGTTTTAGGAACATACCAAGCAGGATTTTTAATAACACGCCGTTAGATAGGTTTCAACGACTCTACCATTCTGGAATTGTAGGTTTGTGGGATAAATGGTCCAAGATTTACTACAAGCAAAATTTTCGAGTTGCAGAGGACGATCTTGGTAATGATAGGATTGCTAACGATTTTCAGGAGTTGTCTTTAGACAATTCTAATATTTCGATAGTATTTGCATTGATCATTTATTGCTGGTGTGGATGTTTCACAGTTTTGGGGTTCGAGTTGGTAAAAGTGTTCTTCAAGTCTTATTCGATCTTCGATCCTCTTAAATTCCTATCCTCACTTGCCATACATTTTGTGATTGCTGTACTCAGATTTGCGCTACGGATATTTTTGTGTACAAAAACATCCCCTTAATTATACACACATATCTATAAATATGAAATTTATTGGAAATACGTAAGGATATTTTAAAAATTCGCTTATAGATCATTTCTTAATTTTCCACCCGAATCTTACGTCTCTGAAGGAAAACCGTTAATGATTTCAAAATTCCTACTGGCAAAAAAATTATACCTATAAGACGTCAAAACCCTTTCCAAATAAAGACAACAAATTTCGTGTTTTTCAAAACAATTTCCCTGAATATCGCCAAAAATTTCGAAATCCCTGGTCAAAAGAAACGATTACTTCCTTTTTAAATTCCCCCCCCCAGAAATTGTTTTTTCTTGAGAAGAATCTTCGTGTTCTCCCACAAAAATCCCCCAAAAATATTTAAAAGAAGTGCAATGAAATAATTGCATTTATCTTAATCTGATAATATATTTTCCCACATCGATTTATCGAATGTGCTGTTCCACTATACAAATTTCTTAGAGACTCCTCAAAATGTAGTTTTTAATAAAATAAAAATAATTTGAAATGAAGGTTCGACTGGAGACAAAAGAAAGAAAAAAAATGGGCTGAAATAAATTTCACTTAATTCAATACAATTGTTTGAATGAATGTGTTGAATCCTAAATTGTGTAGTGCTATGGAATTTAATTATTTGGAAGTTGAATAAGCATTTTTATTTAGAATTTATGTTTCTGTAATTTAAAAATTATAGAAATTATTATTAATATTGAAATTACTGCTAAATGAAAAGTAAGTTTAAATGAATGTAAAAATTAGAATATTTAAGAAAGGAAAGACAATAGCTCATTGACATTCATACTAATTTGACGTGTTCTGGATTAGCTCTCTGATTAAAAAACTTGTTCTGAAAAAACTCTTCTTTAACGACAGTATTAAAATACCTACTCCATATTGTTTAAATATAAGAGCTCAACAGAATGTTTATTATTATGTTCATCCTACTTTCGTTGTAGTATAAAAATTCAATGGACTTGCGATTAAAATAGTCCATTTTAAATTTAGTATAGCTACTTGCATATTTGTTCCTCTTGTTCAATAATATAAGTACTGCCTTGGAGTATTTTCTTTGGTACTTATGAATGGTTAAATTTCCATTTCTGATTAAACAACAAACACATAATAATTTCATAATATTCGTATCAACATTACAATGGTTTAATATTTGATTGTGCAACATGCCAAATATTATTTGTATAATGTACATTTGTTACCCACTCTTCAAAACCCCATTTGAAAAGTTGAAATGTTTGTAATAACTAGCTGGTAAAAAAATCTTAATATTTTGAATTAATTATAACTGATAATTATTACTTTATTTTGCTTAATTATATGTAATTTTGTTGGCTGATTCTATTTGAGATTTAAGAAATGCCGAAAATTGTTTCAACATTAGAAAAGAATTTGCCACCAGCAGGTTAATCGAGCATATTACAGGTATTGTGGCTTACCCAGTTGATAAAATACTTCTCGAAATCTATGACAAATAAGGCAGCACTAAACATAAACATGAGATTTGAATTTTCTACACATTAATACTTACGACAATGACGCTATCGACTTTAAACTTGTGACCTTTTTAAATAATAATTTGGAGTACCCTTTATACTTAACCAACGATGTCGAGTCTGTATTTCTAATGTGTTTAAATATTCAACATTTGAAAATGTCCGTCCTAAATGAGATTGGAAAGGTGGTACACCTAAATTGCATGTAAATATTTGTGTAAATCAAGCAAGAAGAATTGGGGGCAAATGTTGCCCCAGAAGAAATAGGGAAGGTATTTCCAAAATGAGGTGTCTCACTCATTGTTTTTCGAATTAAATAAATATTAAAATAGTTTTTCATCCTGCAACCGTGAACATTTAAGATTGTCGTAATCGCTACAACTCCTGCATTTCTAAAGTAGCCAATCAAATTATTATTTGATCTTAAAAAGAAACTGAAATACAATTTAAAATAATACGAATGAAATACCGATTCCAATTTGAAATAGAATGACCAGCCCTGGTTACTGAGTTATTATTAACTCTTGCGCTATTGCATTACACTATTCACCAACTATTTAACTATACCTAACAATAATTACTTCGAATTTTCAATTTACTGGGCTAAATGATGTTTTATTCAAGCAATTTTCAATTATAACAATAAACTATCTCATACTACATTGTATTCTAAATCTGTTCTTTCCCGTCTATTGTTTTGTTATAGCCAATTGTTTCATTTCTTCTGTAAAAATATGTCCAATATTTGAATTTTGTTCATTCAGTTGCGCTTTACTAACCTTAATGTAGTTATTCACTGTTCATTAATAAAATTGCAAGTTATATTTAGGATCTTCTTACCCAAATCACTTTTTAGTGCTACAATGAAAAATACGTCGACTATTTCTCCGTCGTCGATGTACTCTGCTGAAGTTGTGGTTGGCAAAACGGAAGCCAAATAACTAGGCCCAAGTTGGAATATTGATGAAAATATTTTGCAGGCTACAGTAGTTGGGAGCAGTCCCAGTGACACAACCACATTGGAGTTGGCAGGTATTCCTACGTCTGCTGAGATGTGCTTAAAAATAGCATCCGTTTGATGAAGACGTTCCACTGACGAAGTGGAATGGAGGGGAAAATCCACCGAGACAGTATGCCTATATATTTTTAAAATCCATCAAAGCTACTTACCATTACATAATTACAATTTTCAAAAACTTTGATTCATATTTGGATCCATCGCAGATCAGAAATTGTAATATAAATGTTACTTACCCATAGTTGCACATTACCCCTGTATGTTCCACATGTGGCAGAGTGGTCAACACATCTATAGAAGTTGGAATGTTTTTACCGTCCTGCTTTAAACAACGACAAATGCTCGCATTTATAACTGAAGTTCCTACAGCAGCGAAATCAACACCGTGGGTAGCTTTTATCATCTTAATCATACTAACGGGGATATTCTCACTGAAATCGTAAATCAAATGGTCGGGTCCAGTACGCTTACTCAAGCACCTTCTGGTAAATAAAATGGGCTTCAAAATATGAAATGGAAGGTATATCAACACATTTGCACGTTCCAATATAGACAATTTTCTTTCATTTCGACGGGGCTTAGGGATGTTAAACTCGGACTGAAATAATACTCTGAACAGACTGATTGCACTCAATCCATCCAAAAGAAAATGATCAAACCGGAAAATTAGCAACGTACAATTTTCTGGGACAGATTTTGACTTGCAATTGTTGATAAACTCGTACGAAGAAACGATTAACGCTTCCCAATGACTCCGACTTGGTTTCCAGGGGATTTCCGCTAACTTTGGCAAAACGCTCTTCATCAAGGCTTCGTCCGTGGGACTTGCTAAACCCAATTTGTTATAATCAAATTTCCTCACATGATTGCATATGTCAAAATCCTCGTCAGTTTTCCAAAAGGAGTATCCCCAAAATCTCGTCCAGTACTGAAATAGTCTTTTGTATGAAAGTTCCCCATCAGAATCTTTTAAAGGAAATACCCGCTGCTGAAACATTTCTTGAACACGAAGTTCCGATACTGTATTGTTAACAACAAAGGAGATCAAAATTTGGTTCTGAGATTTGTTAGCGTCATCGTGAACAAAAAATGCATCCCTGGCTGAAACGATGCAATCGAGGTCTGGCCTTAAAATTCCAGCAGCTACTGTGATAAACCGCCGACATAAAAATATTAGGAAAAATATAGGAACAAATATGGAATAAACTGTACAGGAGAGCGTAATAGCACAAATGTTAACTAGTAAAGAGCAAAAGACGTCTTTAACCATATTGTATGATAAGTGCAAAAACAATGTGCAAGAAATGATTGTTAGGAGTAATTATTTTGTAAAATTCGAACGCAACAAAAATTCATTTGAAGAAATAAAAATTTTGGTATGAACAGTTGTTTCCTTGCCAGAGTAAAAGCGTTTTTCGCAGTAACTTTCGCATTTATATAAACAATTTCAGAAGGCGTTAATTTGATAAAGATATTAATCAGAGGACTTTAATGTGCATAGTAATATCAGCTAGGCATACAAATTAGAAGATAATCAACTAAAGTCATGGAATTAAAATATATTGAATTAATCAGAGCAACATATTTTTGAATTAACAAATAAAATGATATATTATTTTATAGAAGTATCTACATTCACACGTATCTTTAGTAGCCACAAGATAATTAAAACGACAAACAGGAAGTAACATATGTTATTATTACAATATAATTATGCATAATTAGATACATATATGCTAAAAACATGTTGACCTTAAAATACATAAGCTCCTTCGAGCATATCGCCCGAATTCAGGTTTTTCATACCAGTACACGGTGTCGTAGAACACCTACTGAAAACACGAGGTAAGTCATTTTTTTATGTTTGTATTAATTGTATAATGCGTCTCAATAAATGTTTTTGCCGCCCTAGTGCATGCAAGGACCATTGGTTAAATATGTTCGATTCCTCAGTTTTGTATAGGAAGGCGGGAAGAATATTTCTATCAGGGAAAATTTCAAATGGAAGGGATTATTTCTTGCGAACAGGGATTTTTAAAGTAGACCTTTTTTTTGGCGAGGATTTTCAAATTTGCTGGGATGTTTCCGGGAAATATGTTTTAGGGATTTTTAAATTCGTTGACCTTATATGGCATGGATTTGACGTCTTGTATTGGGGAAGATATTTTTGCCAACAGGGATTTTTTAAAATAATAGTGTGCGAAATACAATCTTCTAAAGACTCTTCCAGTGTTTTCTGAAATATTATTCACATCGGAGAGCAGCCACTGAATTTTCTATACGCTACTGTGTAGTCCCATCCACATAATTCGCCACAGCTGTTTCGCAATCTTAGTTAACCTTAAATATTTGATGCTTTCCATGCCCCGAAAGATATCAACAGTAATTCATGCACCACTCCCCACACATTTCATACATACCTTCTCTCCTGCATTTTTCGGAATAGACAATTTATTTTTCGGAAACTATATACAATATATTTCATCAATTTTAGCCAAATTTGAATTCCGTCGAACAATGCAATGGCAGAATGAAAGTGTCAAATTTGGCGGAAATTAGTGCACACACACAATCACTAGAAAGCCGCTTACGCAGCCTGAAAAGTTGCAACATTGCGAGAGAACATTTGTTGAAAAGTTCGCACCCAGCACTACCACAATCCTGTATTAATCCTCTTAGCATTAATTAGAATGTATCCACAAGTATTTGATTCGTGTATCTTACCCACATGTTAATAAGAAAATCCGGGCAAATTATTGAACGAAGCGGCACAACATGGTTTAGTGTGCCTAAGAACCATGCTGTTGAGAGCAGGTTTGAAGATACATAGGTCGGTTTTAGCAACCTAATCTTCGGCCTTTAAATTAGCATGGAGAAAAAATGGTACTTCTATTTTTCTTTATAATCCATTTTGTACTTGAAAAGCTACTTACTTAGTAGATAGTTGTTATTACTGATTCCTGGGAAAACATACGAGCATGTGTGCAAATCCAAATTAGAATAACCACTATTATGCTCCTATGAAATCATTAACTTCGTGGATTGTCTTTTCGAAATTTGGGGCTGCTTGCAGGTCCAGATATAACCATTTACATTCTAAGTACATACATAAACAATACATGATATCCCTGACGTTAAACTGACTAAGCTCAAATTTTTGGTCACAGATGCGATGTCCCATGAACGTCAATGAGACTATCACAAATATTATCGCAATTCTCAACAAAAATACAACGTTCTTTTAACATTAGGACCTAACGTTAATCAATAGAACATTCACGACGTTTAGTTAACGCAAAATCCCGGCCAAATAACGACAGCAACTATACCAATGGTTATATTTATGTAAACTAGACGTAAATACTAGTGCCTCCTAGCAATTGCCTTCTATAGACACAATACATACATACGTCAAGCCCGGTCGTTAATGCAACGTCAAATTTTGGTCAAACATAGTAAACTCGGCACATGCGTATTTACAAACTGGCCGAGAGCGCTGTATAGTCCGAACTTTAAATGACTTGTCTCTGATCTGTTACTTTCCTGTAACTTCTAACAGCCAAAGATTACTTCTTTTCGTCCATTATTTCAGGTAAGCAAAACAAATTATTATTTTATATCAAAGTGTAAGTCTTGTGTATTATTTGAAGCAACGAGTTTTATGAAAACAGTTATTATTAGAATGTAAATACTAAATATGTTCCTGTTTATCAAAGATAAGTAATTTTTAAATGATTATGGTTAAGGAAGTATGTACTTGTAAGCAACGCTTAATGTTAGCTATTATTAATGTTGAAAGGTAGGAAACCCTAATATTTATTTGGAATAATTATAGGGTTTGAATTTGTGACAATTTTCAACATTTTTAATATCTGATAGTGTGTCGCCAACACTATCAAGTATATCCCTACCATATCAACAATTAACATTCTTTCCAGCAAATAGTTTCTAATGCAGAAGGACAAATAAACAATAAATAATTTAATTGTGAATTCAAAGCAAATAATGTCCTCAAATATTATAATTAGTTGTAAGTTTTAAAAAAATGCAGATAATTAATTGTTGTACGTTTCTTTAAGTTGCAACTAAATCTAAAAGCGAAATATTTCTTATTTTCAGGTTTCATTTTGACGATCGGTAGGCAGAAATTGAGATTTGGAATCAGGAATAAGGACAGAAGAATGCTGCGGACAAATTTGAATGATGACTTTTTAACTATTTAATTATGTTTTTGGGATGGAATTTAATCAGTAAATTATATTTCAACCCACGTGAACAGGGAGGTTAAATTGAGTTGCATTAACGAAAGTATTTGGCGTAAATCAGACGTTATTTCTATAGTTATATTTTCGCAAGGTGGTGACGTTCAGCTGTCGTTGTCAAAGCGGACATATTGTATTCAGCTGGACGCCACAACTGGACTTTGTTCTGACCAATTGACGTTAATTTTTAACGTACTAATAACCGTGTACTGACCAAAATTTCTACTCGGGTAATTATTAGTTCGGACCACGTCCTGCGGCAAAACAGGGGGTAAGCAGTGGGGCTTGCTATAATGGACACACAGTTCTTGGAGTGAGTGGATCACGAAGAGGTCCTCTTTACAACTGTAGTTCATTCTAATGCTATTGCAGATTTTTGACGGAATTCGGGAATGAGGAAACCCACTCTCCTGGTAATTGTTAAAATGGGGAGGAAATTTTATCTCACAAGTCTGATCGGCTTTCAATGTCAGCTTCGAACCTGCAGTAATTATTTCATTTTGAGATTGTGGTTTTTCTTTCAGGTTTGGTTTGTGTTCTGGCTCCCCGTAGTTCATTGTAGGTGTCTTAAGCATTTGAATGAACTTACAATTAGTTTAAATATCCATGACCAAAAATTGTAGGAGCAGATTTCTAAAATGTTGGGAAACATTTCAAAATACACAGAAATCAAATAATTTCCTAATCTGATATCGTTGGATTCCTCAGAGAATCCTTTAAACGTTTTTACTTAAATTTGTCCAATTTGACGCCCAGCCTCCACAAATACCGCTCTTCCATCGTCAGGTACTAAACAAATCTAAAAGCATTGATTAAAAAAAATTGATTAATATTTTCAGCAATTCCGCAATTTCAGTTGAACATTGAAATAAATGCCATTTGTGTTACCCCGTTCTGTTAAAAATATAACTTTTTTATGAAATTTACAGGTTTCGTCAAATTTTTCCGTGGTCCGAAGAGCTGAAAGCGCTTCTGACGTATTCCAACAGCGTTACTGTGTCAAGTGAAACAACCCGTTTGCTTAACTGTTCCAATCACGTCCACATGAATTTTGTTATTTGCACCACTAACAAAAATTTCTTTAAACAGGAATAAACCATGTATGTTGTACTAATGACAAGTATTTTTTCACTACAGACCATTGCAAATGTGAAGTATATATGCTTGTAATTTTTTTTTAAATTTTTGACCAGATATTTCATTCGTTTATTTATAACTCGTAAAGGGTCTTCAACTAACTAAGCGAAAGAAATGCGCGGGATCAGATAAAATTTGTACCTTTACAAACCGTAGTAAAAGAAATTCACCGAAATAAATGAATCACCGTGCAGAAAGAACTTGTGACTAAAACGAATATTCTCAAAAGTGCGTTTGATTCTCAAAATTGCTGATTGTAAGAAATTGCCATATATTTACAAGCTGTGTAATTCCAAATAATCAAAACCATAATTGGCAATAATTTTTGTTTCAAATATGTATCTACATTTTTGATACCAATTCTTAATTTGAAGGAATGCAACCAAGAAGGGTTAAAACCTTCGTTCCGCCCTCAATGGATCAAAAACCAGATCCAGAAAAGAGATTTATTCTGGATACAAGTATTGTACAAGACATTTTCAAAGTCTACAAAATTTGAGGTTGCACTTAAGTAGTCATACAGACAGGAAATTTATTTGTTCATATTGTTCCAATGCGCTCAGCAGGAAAGGTAATCTTGTAATCCATGAAAGTATCCACACTGAACAGAGACTCTACAATTGTGACCTTTGCAAAAATACTTTTACACGAAGTTCCAGTTTAAAGAGACATTTAGCAACTCAAGCTAGACACGTCAAACGGTGCAGCAGTGGAAATCGTTTTAGGAGTCTCGCAGTAAAATACAATTCAAAAGAAGGTTTAGGGACTCAAATTAAGACCAAACCTTACAGTTGTAAACGTTGCAGTGCGTGCTTCATAAATAATAATCATTTCAAACGACATTTGGAAATGCACACCCCAAAGGAAACAAAACATTTTGATTGCAGGAACTGTGGCAGAAGTTTTCCACCCGAAATATTATTAAGCGAATAAACTGAAGGAATAAAAACTTACAATTAGTTGCTTGTTGACTTCGTATAACACAAGAGCTTCCGAGGGATCCCGGATTTCCTCGCCATTCCGTTTCTTGGGTGTGGTCAACTCAATAGGGAACGTCAGCATGACACACGATACGATAACGCAAACGGTAATTTCGGTTCGCGCCAAGCTATGACGTCAAAACGTGACTTTCACCTGGCCGTAGCGTTTTCGTTTTAGCGGAAAACATTAGTACGAACGATAAAGCATGGGAATTATCGTGGAATTATCGGTCTCGCATTTCCTTGTGATTTTGAAGCTGTTTAAACTGATTTTTCTTGTAATTTGAGTTTTCATTAAGAAGATATATTTATTTTGTTACTGTTTCTGTGTTTTGTGTCTTCATTTATGTCCTATAATGGGTAAAAGAAAATCAGAGAACCAATTAGTTCGATTTGTATGGAAGAGAAATCCCAAGTTTGATCTCATGCTCCTAAATGAGGTTGAGGGAAAAAATCTCTTTACATTTAAAAATCAAAAACCAGTGTGGAATGAAATAGCGACAATTTTGCAAGAATCAAGTCTGAAAATGAAGGTGACTGAGCGAAGCTGTCGTGACAGGGTCTCTGAACTTTTGAAAAGTCATCGGCAAAACGAGCTGGAAAGCTTAAGGGCGTAAGTCTGATTCTTTTTACTTTATTTGTATAGTTGTAATTTGATAAAGCAGGTCTTAAACCTTGCAGGAACATTTTCAGTCACTGCTAAAAATGCTTGACTGTAAAAATATATTCTTCTTTTTATTTTAAAAATACTTCACAAATGTAGGAATAGCTTAAGAACATTTTAAGAATAGCTTTTTATCAAATAATTTAAGACTCAACATAAAACTGAAACTGCTTGCTGAAGGTTGTAAGGGCCCAGGCCAAATGATCGCCCTGAATAAAGATTATAGTCACAAATTTAATTCAAGTTGGTAATTATAAATGGATAAATGTTAAACTGTTGCTGATATTATTTTATTATAGGTCGGGGATTTCTGAAGAGGAAACGACGGAGTTGGAGAATTTGCTGACAAGTATTTCAAAGTTGCAGGAAGCAAAACTCGATAAAAAGGTTAAAGCGTTGTATTCCCGGAAAGATCAAGCTGAGGCTCAGGCTTTGCGGGCAACCGCTTTAATTGAGGTTAGAGAATCTGACAGTTCCGGTGATGAGGATTCGTTTGGAAAGCAAATGGATCCAAAGGCAGTTGATTTCGAAGGAGACAAGAGTGATGATGGGATTGATTGTGACCCAAGAAAACGCAGACGTTCGAATCCAAAAAAGGATCTAATTGTCTTTCTCGAAAAAAAGTCAGAAGTAAGTTCGGAAAATTAGAAACGATTTAAATATTATATAGAGCGTATAGTGAAGTCAAAATTTTGGTTAAAATGTTTCCTTTGTTTGTTAATTGCAGAAAGAAGGTGAACTACGTAAAGAAGAGATGCGTATTCGAGAAATAGAGGCCAACAATAAGAAGATGGAGCTGGATTTTTTACGCCTTAAAGCAGAAGCTGAAATTGACGAGAGAAAGAAGATTACCCAGTTACTGGTGAAGCTAGCGTCGCGAGAATAATTCCCTGATGTATTTATTGTGTTCAATTTAGTTGCAATAAATACAAAATTTAAGATAAATTTTAGATTTGTAAGTATTCATTCAACCCTGGTGGTTCACATTCAAAATATTCTGAAACTTGACTACCATATAAGCATGTATGACAGTTTGTCAGAAGAGCTCCAACTTTGTAATAGTTTGCTACCTGTTGTTTGTATATCCAAAACAACGCTTGTATGGTGACCCTTTTTGAATTAAGCTTTGACACAAGAGTTCTACCCTATCTTCTGACAGCCAAGAAGCATTAAGGTTCTCCATAACGCTACCTTTCTCACGTAAAACATGATCTACCATGCAAGTAACTATTGCACTCAGAGCGCTGCGCCCCCTGGGGAAAAATTGCATTAGATCGGAGTACCTAAATAAAGGATGTAAACATGTAATTGTGACCATGATACAAGCAACGGACTAGTCCTACTCCTATTTTCTGTCTAACCTGTTGGGATAGGCTAATCTCTTGAGTAATATGCATAATGCTTCTTCCCCCGACACATTGATCCTCGTCTTCAAAATTAATTCTTCTGGAATGTTTAAAAGAACTCTCAGTCTCCGAATGTCGTCCTTATAGAAGCGAAAGTGAGTGAAGCAATAACTGTCCTCTAACTTGTCCAGTTGAAACGTCCAATGAGCTTTGTCCAAGTAATGGTAATACCGGTTTTTAGTGTTGAGAATCGTGTCGAATATGACCAGTTCTGTCATTTTCTGCTAACAATGGTGCAAAAATCTCCATGACGGCTAACCATTATTTTTGCAACCTGGAGAATTAGTTCAGAACTGGCGCCGAATTTACCGTTTCCGTTTTTGGTTAGCGTGCTGACGCTCTTAAGAGACGGCAACAATAACGGAAACGGAGTTTCCCTTTCACCCGAAATTACCGTTTGCGTTATCGTACCGTCTGTCATGCTGACGTTCCCTAATGTTTAGAACGTGAACGTAGCACTGAAACACGTAGTCTTCAATAGGAATGTTCTACAGGAGCTTGCTCGCTCAAAGGGAAAAAGTAAACAAAAGACGGTGGCTCCAAGGTAGAGGTTTCTGTAATGTGGGGTAGAAAAAGTGAAAGGGAACACTTAATGTTTTGGGACACTTTTAAAGCGTCCATGCGTTCTATACTCACGCATGGCAGGAGCAACTTCTACATTCGACCCTTGAGTTTCGCAGAAGAAGCAGGGTTTGACATATGTACGAGTACACTCTATACAGCACACTCCCATCATTCATGCTTCCCTATAAGAGTATATTTTCCAAGGGTGTAAAAACATGTGAAATTATTCCCGTTTAACATAACCGTATTGTAACATCTGGCTACTGTAAAATGGTAACATGAATGTCTCGAAAGTATTTCAATGATCAACTGAAATTGTTGAATTGCTTTACATGTTAGAAAATACGTACATTTTAAAATATGTAATTATATACATTCAATTTTTGTCAACAAAATTAGCGTAACTATACTACCATATTTACGTAGTGCCTAACGATGGCAGAGCATTATTTGTCAAAGCTAAGAGTCAAATTGGTAGAACTTAATAATTAAAAATTTTTAAAGGACTGTCTAAGGAATGCAAAGGTATCAGATATTGATACAGTTGGATTTCTGTATTTTCAAATATTTCTCAATATTTCCAAAACCTCCTAGAATATATGTTGGTCGTGGATTCTTTTTGAACGGTTTATCGTTTATGTAAGCGTTTGTAGAAATTTCCGAAGGGATTCATTTAAGTCTAGCTCTGCTTTAAAAGAATAATATAAAAATAAATCTGAAATGATATATAATTAAATCTTTCAAAATTTCTTCAAACTATTTGAGTTTTTAATTTTTTGTTATATTTTGTTATACCCCTCGTTTAAAAAATATCATATCTACAAGAATTCAATATCCTTTCCAAATTGGGTCAAAAATTCTAAAAATCTCGATGTTCCAAAAAATTTCCCTGAAAAACGACAAATATTTAAAAACACCTGGGCATTAAAAACAATTCCTTTCCTTTGAAATTTTCCCGGGCAGAAATTGTTTTTCCTGGGAAGGACCTTCCTATCTTCCCACAAATGTAAGGTTTGTAAAAGACATGCTATTAAAAAAATGCGTACATATTTTACAAGTAATTACATATTGTACAAAAAATCAGTGTCATGATAGAGTGAAGATATAAATACAACTCATGTGAATAAAACACGTTACCGCTTTTGCAACATGGCATTTAATTAAATACAAGTACACAATAAATGAGAGAATATGTATAAGGGATTAATTTTTATAACGGACAAATTTTAACGAACCCTGGAGCATCCCTTATAGCGAGTTTTGACTGTATACATTTAAATTAATCCGACAATACAATTTCCCAATCGGTTAATCGAATGTGTTGTTCCTACATAAAAATGTTGTAGAGACTCTTAAAGGTGGAGTGTTTAATAAAATTAAAATAATCTGCAAACGATGTTTGACTAAAGATAAAATAGCCCACAAATTTAACTGCATTCAATTTCACAAAATTCAAAACAAATTGATGCAATGCAGGCTTCTCGTTTAATATTAGCTGCAGTCTACTTTGGTCGTACGATATAGAAATTCAAGTGAATTTTAATTAAATTAATAAATTTTAAATGTAGTGCATCTGCTTGCATATATTTGTTTATTTAAATGATGATATCTACTTCATTGTACATCTGGGTCTATATGTATACTGTCGTGGAATATAACTGAATGGCTCACATTTCCGTTTCCAATTAAATTATAATAATCGCATAATGGTTCCATTATTTGTATCAACATTGCAATGGTTTAAATGGTTTAATGAAATCTCCCAAGAATGATTTGTATAACGTACGTTCAAGGGTCGGATTTTTGTAAACCTCCCTGGAAGATCATTTCTGAATTTCCCTGCTGACTATTATCTCCCTGCTGGTAGGTCCTCAACGATTTCAAAAATCCCTGCTGAAAAAAAGGTCAACGATTTTCAAAATCCCTTACAAGACGTGAAATCCCTGCCAAATTAGGCAAATCAAGCCAAAAATCCCTGTTTGTTTAACAAATTTCCCTGAAACACGTTAACAAATTTGAAAATCCCTGGCAAAAAAAAGGTCAAGGATTTTAAAAGTCCCTGTTCATAAAAATAAATCCCTTCTTTTTGTGATTTTCCCTGCCAGAAATATTTTTTCCCTGGGAAGAATCTTCCCGTCTTCCTACAAAAATCCGACCCCTGCGTACGTTTGTTCTCCACTCTGCTGCAGCCCCAATTGAATGAAATTTCGAGTTGTTCGTAACAAATAGGTGTCGGGAAAGATCTTTATATTTTATTTTTATGTTTTTTTTGTTTTATTTGGCTGAGACTTATTTAAGATTTCATAAGGACCGAATTTGTTTATAAAATTAGAAAAGAACTTGCCAACAACAGACAAATTCAATAAAATCAATTATTATTACTATCTGTGTTCTTAAAAAATACTAGACATTACTGCAACCATTAATGTCCTAACAGAAATAAATATAGTTGAAAAATGTTTACTCAGCAATACTCGATACATTATTATGTCAAGAAGTTCTTATGATACCTCCATGACAACCAAGGTAAAACTGCATAAACTTGAGGTTTGAGTTTTCTAAACGTAAACAAATTTTTTCAGAAGTACACATTAACAGGTGTATTTTCAACAAACGACTACGACGCTATTGACTTCGGACTTGAGGCTTTTTATAAGTATTTGGACTACACTTGATACGTAACCTCTGGTGTCCTTACTGACGTGTATTTCCAAGGGGAATAAATTCAATTAGTGAAAATTATCAACCTAATTGAGGCTGTAACAATGTTGTACCTAAATTCATGTAAATATTTGAGTGCAACAAGCACTAAAAATGGGGGTCGGATATTTCTCCCCAATTTTATATAGGGAAGGCACTTCCAAAATGAAAGTGTTCCACACATGGGTTTTCGAATTAAATGATTCATAATTAAATAAAATTCGGCCAAGGTTTTCAGCATGTTTTATACTGTAAAACCTGAACACAGAACTTCGGAGCTTAAATTGTCGAACGTGATGCAAAATATAATACTATTGGTATACATGCTTAATTTCATGTTTTAGGAAATTTTGGAGGCATAAAGGTTTTCACAGAAATGTTAATACTTTTTCTCACATTATTTTGAGTTTTCTTCGAAAACGAATAATGTTCCGAAGTTTGACCCAAATGTGCTAGCGCAAGCAACTGGTTGTTGCGCTGTAGGAAATGCTTTTACGAACAAGATGAATGGTTTTTCTATCAGCGCAAAATATGAGCTGATTGGAAATTGATAAACATTGAATTTGAAATAAACCACATTAAAATGCTCCTGAGAGTAGTTGTTGTAACCCCCCTCTGATAATTAGTGGTCGGATCGGTTCAGTTTGGTTCACACATTTAAGTTTGGTTTGGTTCACAAAGTGAATTGAATCGAAACTGAAATTTTCAGTTCAATTTGCAGCGTATCAGTTCAGTTCAGTTTGGTTTCCTCTGTAAACTGAACTGAACTGATTACAAAATGGTTCACGGCGCCATTAGAACTACAATGGTTGGGTTGGAATATGTATAGAGGAATTAAAATATACTGTCAGCCTTAATTAAAATAAAATTTCGATTATGAAAATAATGATTTATTTATAATAAATGTTTTCAGTAGATTCAAGCGGGTACAATTCATCATATCCGGCTAAGCATCACAATAACCAAAAACTTGACTGGAACAAGTAAAAACATAAAAAATAGTTTTGTGGTTAAAAACATACCATCGTCTGGGTCTGGGGTATACAATAATTCGTATCCCCGTAAATAATGTGTATTGAACTGGATGGTAAAAACTGTGTAGCTAGGTCAGTAGAATTCTTCAAGAATGGCTACGAAATGGTAACCTGAATGTGCTTTACTATTAGTAAGAGCGAACTCAAATGGTGACGATAAAGATCATAGGCTGACCGTTGGTTTTAACAAAATGCAGTAACGAAAGTTTGAAATGCCGCGTTGTACTTCTGTTGAACAGCGAGCTCCTGTGAACCAGTAAAAATCAGTTCACTCGTTTTAGTTCAGTTCGGTTCGGTGGCTGAACTGAACCGATTAGTTTGATTTACAGCTTGAACTGAACCGAAATTGCATGATCCAAACTGAACTGAACTGAACTGAAAATATTCAGTTTTGAACTGAACCGATCCGACCACTACTGATAATTGTTGGTCCCAGAGTTTAATTATTGAAAGCGTTTCACTTGTGGACTTGTAAGGTCTATAAAATGGCTGGATACTGGAATTGCGTTCATAATTGTTCTCTACCAATCATTGCTACTACTTAATCGCACAGCATTCTCAAAAATTTATAATACAAATCCATCTCACATTACAAAAGCGACGTTTATCCACTACTTTTAAATTTTTTACAATTTGTTTAGAAAATCTGTGAATTACACAAAATTTTACAGTTGTTGCTAAATCAAACGTTATTATACGACAATGGGGTTTTCTCTGGGCGTACTTTTCGTAATACTACTAATCCGTGTTCAGAATTCCCTTTCTTTTACTATTTCACCCCAAAACACAACATTTGAGAAACGTTTCTTTGGAGATGGTAATATTGCTGCCATCTACTTAATTTCCCTTCTTGTTTAATTGAATTCATTGAGCTTTCTCAAGATTTTATTGACATTGCCCGATCAAGTATCGGAATAAATAACCCCATGCGGCTGGTATCCCATGACGCACAGCTGTTCACGGAAAATCGTCAAGGGGTTAATTACAATACACCAAAATTTGTTTGGATGTCTTGTTCCGTTGTTGTGGTAGCAGGAACTGGGAGTTATAACAACCTTGATTTGTATGATGGATTTGTATTCAGTATTAAAGCCATAAGTATGCAATTTAGTAATGTAATTGGTTTCTACGTAGCTCCGTCTACCCGCCGTGGAGCTCTCTGGCTATTTATTAAATATTTGGGATTGCATTCCGTGCCATTATTTTTCGTCCATATGGGACGTTCGTTCACAAATGCTAGCTTGCAGGAAAATGTTCAAAACAACGCATACTTAATTAAACGCTGGGCATTGGGAATGTATAACGCCGATCATGAACCTAAGCAGATCAATTTATCGGTAAGAGATACGTTTCCATTAAACACTAAATCCTTCATAGACGTTCAGAAGGCAACGTTCTTCAACCTATGGGAAAGTATTAATTTTACGCTTCAGGGGGAATACCATAAATTTTATGGAAGCGCACGAGTATTTGGATTTTATGATGGAATAATAGATGCAATATCATATACATTTGTTCAATACAGATATCGATTGGAAAATACGGGGATCCTTTTAAAAGGATTTAAATTTATAACATCAGATTCGGTGTCCAACGTCATGAATAGGTACATGCTGGTGAAACCCTTTGAAGCAGAGGTATGGTGGTCTCTAATTTCAACGACAGTGGTTGTTATTATAGTCGTTGCAATAGTGACAATATGGTACACGCCCAAAGCCGATATTAGCGTGTCAGAATTTGCGACATCTCATCAAATCTTTTGGTTCTTGGGTATTTTAATCGAACAATGCGACTATGAAACGCCTTTGAAGGGTAAAATCCAAAAGCAAAGTAGTCTTGTAAGATTTTGTTCTGTCGTTGGCATGTTTTGGCTTTTAGCGTGTATCGTACTGACGAACTCATATAAAGGCGTGGCTAAGTCGGATTTCTCTATTGCGCACCACAATCTATTTGAAACAAAATGGAAGTATTTAACCAGCTTAGGAAATTTCACTCTCTACACAATTTCGACGGAACAAAACTGCCACGAGATAAGATCCAAAGTTGAAAAAGGCGGCAAACTTGCACAGCGTGGTGAAAATTATTCTGGTGAAAACCTCAATTATGCCATAAACTATTGCTACGAGCATAGAAGGTCGACTAGCTGTATTTTGACGAATAAAATCCTTAAATATGAGAGTCAATGGCAGCTGAAAGGTTGTGAGCATCGAAGTTGGTGCATTGAGATTGTCTTTAATTTCATTGATCAAATTAGGTTCATATGCTCAAACCAGTTGGATTTGAAGTTTTTGACCTCAGAACTTTCCAAGCCAAAAACAGCGCTTGTGGTTCCGGAGTTGGAATTTCATTATTACTGGGAGGTTTTTATGAATTTAAGAAAATTTGTGAAGGGGAAACGTTTTCATCACAATTGGCACATCCCCGATAGGTTTCTTCAATTTGAGAATTTTTTGGTGTTTGAAAATATACCAAGCAGCAGTTTTAATAACAAGCCATTAGAAAGGTTTCAACGACTCTGTCAATCTGGAATTATAGGTTTGTGGGATAAATGGTCCAAGATTTACTACAGAGGATATTTTAGAGTGGCAGAGGACGATCTCTCTAATGATAGGAATGTAAACGATTTTCAGGAACTTTCTTTGGACAACTATAATGTTTCGATCGTGTTTTTATTGATGCTTTACTGTTGGGTTGGATGTCTCACAATATTTGGAAAATAGTTGGTAAGACGGTTCTTAACACTGGTAATCTGTAAACATTTCAAATCTCTGTCGTAAATTTTTATGCATTTTTTGGTTGGTGTTGGCAGATTTTTGTTGTTATTTAGTTCTACGAATGTATTCGTTTGTGAAAGTAGTACAAGTTAGTAATCACATAGTTCTTTATGTTCCGACGTTCAAATGCAGACTGTAAATAGAATATCATGTTTAAAGCGTGTGCCGTAAAAAGGGTTTATTTAGTGTTTTTTTTAGAATTTCTTATTCCTGGAATCTATCAAGTTAGTAAATTTATAAGCTGTCTGTCAGAATAAATGTTAAGAGTTTTGATGGCTAAATGATGTACTAAATCTAAGTAACAAATGCCGGCCAAACTAAATTTGAGAAGAAAATTCAACAAAAAACAGCATTTCATAACTTTCAGAATCTGAAATCAATTCTATTATACAAAAATATCTCGTATATAGATTAGTGTTTCTGAACGGTAACAAAACAATCGACCAGACTATAGTTGTCCCGAACCGAAAAAACCCTATTTCTTTTCCCGGAACCGACATGCTCGAGTCCGGGACATTTTTGCCTTCCTGGAACCGAACCTGACAATAAAACCGTTTCCAGAACCGGTTTCAATATCAGCCTCAGCCCTCCCAACCTTTATACGTTTACATATTGAAATGATTAAGCAGGGAGTAATACCTATTTTAAGTTCATTAAATAAATAAATTTAATAATTATGTACATACGATGTTGAATTGAATTATTTAATGTGGTAAATTAACCGTTGGTGAGAATTAATACTTCAATTGCTATATTCTTTAACGTGAACAACAGTGATGAGTATCGTTATTTACGGATATTTAAAGTTACTACCACGTTGACTTGAGAGCGCAAAACCTCACAATCATTTAACCGTATTTATTATATATAATATATATATAGTCGTATATTCATTTAATATATTACCATATATTTAAAAGCCCTGTAAATTAATTTTGAATGCAGACGGATTTCATCCGAATTGTACTACTTTTGGCAGAACTAGCCAAACGTTTGCTTAGCTACATTAAATATGTATGTACATCCGCACACTGTTAAGGAAAACGCATGTGTGTGAGCTTACCCTGTCGTAATACTAATTGAAATAAACGTGCTTTATTCTCAACCTGATACATTACCCTTCAGTATTCTTTAGATATCAGCCTATTAGATTGAATTGACGACCTCACAAATTCCATTGATTATTGAACCGCTGGGTATCAACCAAGTTAATAAATGACTTAATTGTAAGCGCGTAATTGTAAGCCTTATTTTTCAACAAGGTTATGCAGTATCGTTAAATTCAACTCAATTTGATTATTAGGCGTGTATAACAATGAAAACATTAATAAGACGATATCCACACTAGAACAAAATTTTCCATAACCCCAAATTACCACTTACCCATTAATTTTTACCAAGGTGGCTTGATTTAAATCAAGATTTACCTCTGGCAAAGCGTTAATTTCACCCCAGCCGATTATTTTTATTATGAAACTCTTATGGAGTCGCCTATTGCTTATCAGTCTTCTTTCCTGCATTTTTCAATAGCACGAACATCAGATTTATCAATTAGTTGTGATGGTCGTTGTAATTTCGAAAAGACGCACATACTTTCGGGGATTTAAATTTATAACCTCGGATTCTGTGGCCAATATTAGAGATCTGAACATGCTGATAAAACCATTCGAAGCACATGTCTGGTGTGCCCTTATTTTAACCACAACGGTTATGATAATAGTCACTTTGCTAGTTTCCATATTGTTTGCTGCAAGGGCTGAATTGAGCTTGTCAGAAGTTGTGACATCCCACCATATCTTATGGTTTTTGGGTGTTTTACTCAAACAATGTGACTGCAGAACGCCTATAAAGGGAAAAATCCAGAAGCACAACATACTTGTAAAATTTTGCACTATCCTTGGCATGTTCTTTATTTTTACAAGCATCGTGCTGACAAACTCATACAAAGGCGTGGCAAAATCCGATTACATTATCGACTACCCTTTTCAAACAGTTTGGAAATATTTTGCGGATATGGAAAAATTTTCTCTCTACACGGTTTCCACAGAAGCAAACTGCCATAAAATCAGAGCTAAACTTGAGACACGTTATAATAGGTTGTTACAATACAGAACGTTGGAAAATTTCCCAGAGGATTACCCAAATCTTACAACAAGCTATTGCCAATATTTTTATACACATGAATCTCTTGATCCTTCATATAGCTGCATTTTGACAGACCGAATTGAACAAGAGGTGTTCAGCTTGCCAGTTGGCTATAAGATACATGGGTTTCTCACTGACTTGACAAATAGAATTAACTACGTATGTTTGGACGAGCTGAATGTCAAGTTTCTGACCTTAGAACTTTCAGAGCCAAATACAGCGCTTGTGTTGTATGAGTTGGAATTTTATTATTACTGGGAGTTGTTTATGAGTTCAAGAAAATTTGTAAAGGGGAAACATTTTTATCACAATTGGTATATTTCAGATAACTTCCTTCGAAATGAGAATTTCTTATTTTTCGATAGAATCCCAAGCAGTATTTTTAAGAGCACGCCTTTAGTTAGATTTCAACGACTTGGGCTTGTGGGATAAATGGTTCAAGATTTACCAAATTTTATCAATTAGATTGGCCAAGGAGGACCTAATGATAGGAATGTAAAAGATTTTCAGGAATTATCTTTCGACAATTCGAACATTTCAATCGTATTTGACTTGATAATTTATTGCTGGTAGGGATGTCTCATGGTATTTGCATTAGAGCTGGTAAAACGGTTCTTAAAAATTGATGTCATCCTCGGGGTTTTAAATTCCTGTCGTTACTTGGTAAATACCAGAATATGTAGGCGAGTTGAAACATTGATCCTGATGTAGTCTGGGTGAATATGATGTGTACTTCAAAATGTCTATTATATAATAGGAAATGGGTAGTCGTGCTAATTCCGTATAAGTAATTATGTATCGGTATGCAAGAAGGTAAGTTAAATTACAATATATGCATAGATATATCATATGTATATGTATAGATGTCGCAAATGAAATCACAAAATTTCAATTTTTAAAAGCTTGTAAAACGGAAATAATTCTTGCTTGTGAAACATTAGGCACAATTTTGCTAGTTCTAGGCTATAAATGTCGGAAAACCTTGATCAAACTTAGGCAAATAGGTAGGCAAAAATGGTCCGAACTACTGGATCAGATCAGTTTCATAAAATCTGGATGAGACCAGACCATTGGCATCACTAGTTTCTAGAATGCCTGTGCAGTGAAAAGTGTGAAAAACCGAGGGAGAAGAACGCATAAAGAAACCAAACGTTGGAACTGGGATACTTGAATCGGTACTTGAAACACCACAACCAGAGGTACCAGAGATGCACAAACAAAATAGCCTTCCAAGTAGAGCTTCTATTGGGGACAAAATTCCTGTCCCGTCCCGATATTTTTACAAAACCTTTTACCCCAGTCCCGTCCCGACAATCGAGACATGGCGACAAAAACCTTATCCCCGTTCCGTCCCAAAAAATGTAAAAAAAACGCTGCCCCAGTCCTGTCCAAGGCGGTACATGGGGACAAAAACTTTGTCCTCGATCCGTCCCCAAAAGTTTTAAAAAACTTTGTCCCCGGGCCCGAAAATCGGGGCATGTGAACAAATATTCTGTCCCGTCCGGATAATTACTAAAAATAGCCGACATTCTCATACTGAAAATCGGAACGTGAGGAAAAACTCGTACAAAATATATTTTAAACCAAAAACATAAAAAACACATTGATAGAATCGTAGTTCCAAGATTCCTCCATAAGGGAGCTTAAATTACGGTTACATTTCAACAATTACTATTCTATTCCTGTTCTAATTCGGTAACCAAAATTATTCTGTCACTCAAATTTCGAATCCGTTTTCAAATACTGTCTGTCCTAACTTAATTCAATTATGATTGTAAATATATTTATATCTTGTCTTTATTAATTAGCTCTATTGCCAAAATCTAATAATCATAATCATAAAACCATTATGAAGTACCAGTCATTTTTTGAGCAATAAGCTACATTTTCTACAACCTAAAATCGAATGTCTTACATTCGGTGAAATAGTGCTCACAGAATAGTTTACTCAATAGCATTAAAAGCTGAAAAGTTATCCCTGTTCTGCTATGCTTGCTCGTCCCGTCCCGTTATACACACGACTAAAAAGCATGTCCCGTCTAGGGTATGTCGATTTGAAAATGCCCGGCATTTTGGGCAACTCGCCTGCCCAAAATGCCAGGGCATTTTCATTTCAGGGCGAGGGTGGAATAATAGGGCATATTGGGCAAGGGCATTTTGGGCATTTTCATCGAGGACAAATTGGGCATTTTGGGCAGAATCGTGGAATATAATAGAACAATCTATACAATTTGACAATGAATTTGAAAATTTCTTGACAATTTTGGAGAAAAAGCGTTCGAAATACGGCTATAAATTAAAATATTCTAGGAACTATTTTTCCAAACTGCAGATGATGTAAAACGAACTTCCACCATCCTAGTAATATTCACATACCCCTATGCATGTATGTATATTACTGTTATCAGAAATGTCTTTTCGGTTAAAATTTGAACCCATACGGTAATTTTTGTATACGCCATAAAACTACAAACATCAATATTTGGGGGACCCGTATGGAGGATGTACATTGGTTTCTACTCGAGCAATTTTTGGCTAATCGTTTCAAACTGCAGACTGTAGTGATGTAGAATAAAATGAGTATAAAATTCAGCTACATCACACAATAAAATTTTCACTGATCCCTTACCATCAGATTTTTACGTTAGGAGTTCGTACTTCAAAAGAAAATAGTATTTCTGCCCGCTCGTCAGTGACGCATATGCAAATTTATTTCATATTTTTGTTTACATAGAAATTTATTTCCGTAGGAGTGATAAATGATATCACCTCATGTCAATGAAATTTAATTGATTTGGCTGTTTTTGCCATTATAATGTATAAACGAACAAGCGAATAACCAGATATCCATATTTGTAACTTTTCCTTAGCTGCGCTTCCATGCATTTGGATGGATATTCTGAATATATGCTAGTAATCCAATTTTGGTGCCATGAAAATGCCTAAAATGCCCAACTTGCCCTGCCCAAAATGCCCAAAATCAGGGCATTTTCAAAAGCTTCCCACACGCCCAGTTTTTGGGCATGTTGGCATGCATTTTGGGCATTTTCAGCAGGGCGGGCAAATACTGCAGGACATTTTCAATCGACATACCCTAGTCACGTCACGAATACAATGAGGAAATTTTTTTGTCGCCGTCCCGTCCCGAATATAATGATGACATTTTATTTTGTCTCCGTCCCGTCCCGAATATAATGAGGACAATTTTTTTGTTCCCGTCCCCTCCCGAATACGACATTTGAACAATTATTTTGTCCCCGTTGACGTCCCGTCCCGGTCCGTCCAGTGTCCCGACGGGACGTCCCCGTCCCCGGTAGAAGCTCTGCTTCCAAGGTTAAGATGCTGCACAATTTAATCCTTTAAAATATCTTTACAAGAAGCCAGGGTTGGCAAGTGGTAAGAAATGGCCTGGCCGTTATTGGTTAAAATCCGGTTTTTACCGGCTTGGTCTAATTGCTTGGGTTGGTATAAAATGGTCGTAATTAATATTATCCAAATAAATCTACTGTCCAATAAAAACCAGTTTTAACCAAAACTAACCCCCGCTTGGCTAATATTACGCATGCATGAACACAGGGTTGCAAAGTGGTCAGAAATTGCCTGGTTATTATTGGTTAAAATCCGGTTCTAACCGGACCGGACCTGAGTAGTGGATTTAATGGGAAGGATTTCCGGGAACCAGCCCGCCAGGCTTGTTCCCGTAATTCCTTCCCATGGCAGGGTTCGGGTTTATTGATTTTCTATCGGAATATTTCGGGTTTATTGATTTTCCGAGTTCGCGGATGTCATCAGTGTTTATTATTCTCGCATTGTGTACACCGTACAAACTAAATGCATGTCATTATTGAAGCATAAAACTATTAACGACATCTGTGCACAAATTGAGTTACCACTCAGTTTACACAAATACACTCAATCGATTACATTACATAGCTACACTTCAGTAAATTTCAGACGCACGACGCAATGTCAGCAGTAAGACAAAGTTATCTTAATCAAAGATTTAATGGTTCATTTTCTGGCATTGGTACGTTTATCAAAGGAAGTAAAGAGTGGACGGACAAGCACCAAGTAGAGAAGGAATTATTAAAACTGGATTCATACGCTCTCCACCGTCCTGTCCGCAATAAATTTAGGAGGCGTAAAATTATGATAAATTTTATAAATCAGACATGGTCAGCTGATTTGAAAGATATTGCAAATATTGCACCATTGAACAATTGCAACACTTTCATCCTAATTGTAGTTGACAGCTTTAGCAAGAAGGCATATGCGAGAATGATAAAATCAAAAGATTCTGAATCTATGATAAAATCATTTCGTTCAATCTTCGCAGAAGCTGGTGTCAAACCAATGTTTCTCTTCAGTGATATGGGTCGCGAATTCACTTCAAAACAATTTCGCAAATTCCTAAAAGAAAACAAAATTAAGCCTTACCACATCTACAGTCACATTAAAGCAGGAATAGCAGAAAGATTTATTCGATCTATTTTTACTAAATTGCAAAGATACATGACTGAGCACAGCTCAGGTCGTATATATGACGTACTTCAAGATTTTGTTACAACGTATAACAACACATATCATTCCACAATAGGTCGGGCTCCTAATGCAGTTACAGTGCGAGATCAGTATGATATTTGGTCTCGCATGTATGGTAAATACATAGAGGAAATGAAAAACCCTGCCCGAAAGCCTCCCAAGTTCAAAGTTAACGACTTGGTAAGAATTTCGCGCGCAAAGCTACTTTTTGAAAAAGGTAAGTACTTTACTAACTAATCATAACGATCTGGATTTAGATTGAAGGTGCCATTGACAGAGGTAACTTGTGTTGTTTAGGTTACGCGGAAAACTGGTCCAGGGAGATATTTCGTATTATAAAAGTACAAGACACGGTTCCATACACGTACTTACTTGAGGATCTGTCAGATCCTCCTGAAGATATCACAGGACAATTTTATTCTGAAGAATTGGAGCTCGCAAAAATCGAAGAGGATCGAACAGCAACGACAAATACAAACCCGCTTGAAGAAAGGAAAGAACAAAGCAGTGCAGGAGCTGGCACACAAGAAAAGGACATAACAGCCTAACCATGTCCATGCACACAGACTACACCCTGGAGGGTGATCAAACTGGTCTAAGCTCCTTGAGAAACTTTTACGCGATTCTCTCAAGCAAATCAAACCCGGATGGGGTTGGATTGGTTGGAAACATTGTAAATGGATTAACGCGACCGCTCAAACTTCAACGGGGGATGTATGACGTTGGTTTAACAAGACTTAAATATACATCACAACCAAAAACGAAAACAGTGCGCAAGATTAAAACAGTTAGTAGAGTGGCACAACCTCGGATAACTCGACGAATGATCCCAGCTGACGAGAAAGTACCGTCAGGTCTATTGTATCAGGATTATTTACCACCTGCCAAAATAACATTAAAATATAAAAATAAAGATGCGAGTTTATTAAACTTTATTATACGAATTAACGACTCGTTAAAAGCTAGTAAGCAAAAAATATCCTTCAATATTCGAGCGTTGCCTGAATCGAAATATGTAGTTACAGTATCTAATGCAATGGAAGATCCAGAGGAGGTTTTAGAATTATCGCAGAATTTAGCCTCTCTAATAGGATTCAAGCGTAAGCTATTTCAGCGAGGCCTATTCACGGCTGAAGACATTGTAAATGAAGATATGTACAAAAATCTAACAGCGCACACGCAGTTCGAAGTTTCCATTGTGAAGCATAATTACAAGGGAAATTTAATTATGCTACATCAGCAATTTCAAAGTTTGGCTGTCGTTTATAAACACAAAGAGACGACAGTGAAAGGCTTTTGTTCTGCACTTTCTACTCGATTGTTGGAATCTGGGTTCGATGTAAAGTTTGAATTTAGTAATGGCAAAAAATGTACAATTTCTGTTGCAAGAGTCTCTGGAGGACATAAGTCCGATTATATAAATCTTCCCCAGCCCATTGTTCATAGTTTGGGCTTCAACCGCGAGAGGCTTCCAACTGGTCGCCACGAAGGTGTTGGCAGCATCAACGAAGCGGAGTTTAAGAAAATTCCAGCAGATGATCCACTGTATTTTCGACTAGGCTACACCAGCAAATTGTTTATACCAATGAAAGAACCGAAAACAATGTCAGTTAATGACGTTATTGACGAATTAAACGAAGCATTTAAAAATGAAAAATTCCCAGAGTTTGACATTAAGTTTCAGTATGGAAACGGAGCAATGTTTGTAAATCAAATTCCGCGCTACTTTTCCATTGAGTTACCCGTGCCAGTAAAGAGATACTTTGAAATACCGTTGTTGACACTGTTTGAAAATGGTACCAGCATCGAGGTTGGACACGAAATAGTCGTTCAGGAACAGCAAATGCGTGAGGTCGAGGAGGGTGAAGACGAAATTGTACCTGTCCTGTCTGAGGCAAAGCGATTATTAGTTTTACTAAATTGCGTGGAAAATCAGTTTTATAAAAACCATTTTGTTCCGCTGTTGGCAGAGCTAGCAATGGAAACAGAACCAAATAAGGAAGTTGAAAAGGAATTCCATCCAGTTTCATATATACCAGTCAACTGTGAACAACTTAGCATTTTACGTGTCGACTTTTTAGACGAGTACTTTCAACCCTGGGATTTATCCAAGGAGGAGACGAGCGTTATTTTAAACTTTAGACCAAGAATTTAAATATTTCGTGCAAAACCGTCGTCGATATAATGAGGCAAGTAGAGTGCGACGATAAAGCCTGCTATCTGGAACCAAAAACTACTCAGTTGCAGATTGGCAGTGGTTCAGTTGACGCATCGTCAATGGCTGGTGGCAGTAGTGGTCTTTCTTCAGAAGCCAGCTCTTACCTCATACCTTTGAAAAACAGTGCAAGCGGTTCTAGAGCAGGCGTACCTCGACGGAAACGAAGACAGAAGCAACAGAGCGGAGGCGGAAGAAGGCGTAAACGAAGTACAACAACGACCAAGCGTAGACGAAAAAGGTCAGTCAAAAGTCGTCGAGGACCTCTACGAAAGATTCAAGTTGGAGCGGGAAGGCGGAGATCAAAAGTAGTAAAACGCAAGTGCGTCAGGCGTAATTAAATAAAATAAACATGGATGCCAACTCGGTGTTTCTGGAGCGTCCCACCGTGTTTGAGGGCTCGACACAATCTCTTCGATCAGAATTGAACCTATTTCAACTTCCTCCAACTGACGTTAGCATTCAACAGAGCTCGGACTATATTCCATGTTTCCCCCTTGTCTCCGTCAAGGAGACGTACAATCCAATAGAGTTTTATTTATTGTCAGATACGAACGGGTATATTGATCCTTCGGACTGTTTCCTCGCCATGACATGTCGCATATTAAGAGCTGATGGGAAAAATTGTGACGACACAGATATTTGCGCACCCAGTTCTAATTTCTTTCACGCAATGTTCAACAACCTGGAAGTTTATCTGAACGGGACATTGATATCGGACAGTAATAACCATTACCCGACAATGTCATACATTCAGCGACTTCTATCGGCAAGCGGCGTTGAAAAAACCAACAAATTGAAGAATGAGTTTTGGTATCCCAACGTTAAAAAGGAAGAATTTAAGATAACCGATGCCGGATTTAAAAACCGTTATGAAAAAAGCAAGAATTCCAAGCAATTCACCCTTTTGGGGAATCTCAATTGCAACATTTTCAACCAAAATCGATACTTGCCAGCTGGAAGCGATTTAAGAATTCTGCTGAGGCGCAGTCCTCCTGAACTTTGTATTGATTCCAGTGTTGCCTCCCTGCCAGGTATCTCAGGCACCCCCTACCGCTATGACATAAACGAGGCAGTGTTTTACGTTTCGAAAAAGGTTGTGTCAAAGCAAGTAATTGACATTCATCGGCATGAATTGTCGTTGGGAAGAACCTTTAAATACCCAATTGTCAACGCTGACTTGAAAACCTTTTCTGTGCCCCAAGGATTAAGCCAGGTCACAACTGAAGGTATACTGCTTGGAAGAATTCCAAAAGTAATTGTTTGTGGAATAGTTGCAGCTGATGCGTTTATGGGAAGCGTAACAAAAGATGCATTTAATTTTGTGCACAAAAACCTGTCGGAAATTGGATTTTCATGGAACGGTGAGACAATCCAACACCGCATAATTCCACTCAGTTTTACAACCGCTAACGGCGCTGGTGAGGACAATTTTCTACTAGCTCTGCGCTCATTGCAAAATACAGCAGGGTCACAACTCTTGGGGAATTCGATTTGTCGTGACAGCTACAAAGAGGGTATACCCGAATAAATAAATTACAAGCATAGATTATTTATAAATTATGCATTTGAATTCTAATTGCATTGGGTTTGTTTAAAGGAAATGTCCTAATTGCGGTGGACTTGCTGCCCAACCAAAGCGACGCCCTCTCTGTGAACCGTCGTGGAAATATAAAAATTCATTTAAGGTTCAAATCTCCACTAGATGAAGCTGTTCAAGTTGTAGTTTACAGCCACTTTCAGAATGTTCTTGAAATTGATTCAAATAAAGCAGTTTTGCTAGATTATTAGTAATATGAATACTAATACCTTAATTAATATACTAACTTACATCTCAAGGGTTTACAATATTAAAATTCCGTTTCATGTACTTGCTTCAGATGAATTTAGTTCTGTAGTTGAAAATTTAAAAACTACTGCACGCGCATGTTTTTTTGTAGTTAATACAGATGTAGCTACTAAGCCAGGAAAACACTGGGTTTGTTTTTACATGCGTAATGTTGGAAGTTTTGAATTTTTTGACAGTTTTGGTAAAAACATTAAAATATACAAAAATATAAATATAAGTCAAAATCTTATTAATAAGGAAAATTGTAGATCATTGCAAAAGCGGGATTCCGATATTTGCGGGCAGTATTGTGTACTATTTGTATTGTATAGAGCATTAGGATTGTCATTTGAAAAATATTTGTCACAGTTTAAATCTGGACAAATTTATAATGATAGGTTAGTCTGTAGCAAATTGAGAAAATTAATCGTAAATAAAATGTTGTTTAAATAATCTACACTTTGGATGTAATTGTGTCAATAAACATTCGGTCCTGTACATTGAAATATTCCAGTTGTATATATTCTGTCGCATATAACACATTGAGAATGGAAGTCAACACAAGTGGTGCTGCTGCTGTTGTAAATTCAATAAATTACGCTTTCCCACATCCTGCAACAATTCTGGCATCCGGAGCAACTGGAAGTGGTAAAACGGTTAATACATTAGAAATGATACGCAGGCGCTACGAACTTTTTGATACACGAATAGACAAGGTTATATATGTCTATAGTGATTTTCAGAAGGAATTTTATCGTCTCCAGGAACAGGACAAAAATATAATATTTACTAATAAAATATTTGACATTGAAGAACTAACGAGTGACCCCTGTTTAATCGTGCTCGATGATCAAGGTGATTTATTGTCGAAGCAGGAGTATCGAGACCTCGTAATTCGATACTTTATAAAACACAGTCATCATCGGGGAGCTAGTATTATTCTTATATTACAAAATCCCTTCGTAAAAGGTCTCCGGGAAGTTAATTTAAACACTCAAATACTTATACTTTACGATTCTCCGAGAGACCGCAGTGTAATTACTAATATTGCTAGACAAATTTGTCCAGGTCAAACCGGGTTTTTGACTTCCGCTTACGTGAAAGCCGTAACGAGCAAGCCTTATGGGTATATACTTTTAGACATGCACCCTAAAAATAAAAAATATTCGTACTGGGTGAGAAACGCAATATTTCCAGACGACGAACATAGTGAAGTATACAGTCCGCAATAATATGTTGTTGCAAACAAACACATTTGAAAATAACTTCAAATTTCTAAGACATCTCGCTCTGAGCAAGCGTCAATCCTTGAAAAACATTTTACGTAACTGTTCCGACCAAGAACTTGCCAATGTTGTAGAAGCAATCATAAATCTCAATTTGTTTTGCAAGCATTCGAGCAAAGTTGTCTGTAAGTACGTAAGAACGTTAGAACGTCAAGCGGGAAATATAAACTTGATTCGAAAGAATTTGTATAGAAATTCTTCACTTGTCCAGGCATTATTGGCAACGATTTTTCTCAAAGTGTATATTTGTGAAATAGTTTTATTCAGTTGTCAGCAATGGCAAAGGTCATGAAAGTAATATCTCCTGCCCTCTATGAACGTCTTATGAATATCTATAGAAAAGAATTAGATAATGCGGATGTAGCCAATACATTTGCAAAAGGTGAAAATATAAACGACTTCCCTCCAGCGCTCCAAAATAATTCCGAAGCAGTTAAAATTGATAAACCTTCATTAACTAATGAAATAAATGGAGTTAAACCCGCGAGTGTGGCAGATACAAGTACTAATGACGCAACTAAAAACGCCAAAGAACATGCAAGTCGAAACATTATAAGAATTTGCTGCTGTGCAACTGGCAAACAATCCCACGCAATGCCAGTCAAATGGAAAACATTGGACGACGCGACTCGTGAAGGTATGATTTCCAGAGCAGAAATTCCTGAGAAAAACCCCGAGAATCCACCGACGAATATAGATGACGTTGGAAATGCTTCAGTTGTACCAAGCACTTCTGAAAAATCTCAAAAGAGAACTCTACGTCCAAGAAAAAACCAGAGAGGATACGGACTCTCTAAATCGGCAAAAAATATAAAAAGGATTAAGAAAACGTCGCAACTTCGGAATAAGTACAAGTCTAGGAGGAAGCACTAAGTCAGTTTTAAAATTGTAATTGTCTCGACAACATGGCTAAATTTATCACTCTGATAACATTCATTTTGACATCGTGTCAATTTAGTTGTTACACGTTTGGAAGTGACCAAGGTATTTCGCTGGAAAAAACGTCGACACAACTACCGTCTGTGAGTAAGCAAGAAAAGGTGAAGTGTGTTAATAACGTGTGTTCTTCCGAGATGGCGCCTAATGATATATTCAGTTCAACCGACCGTCTAATGGCTAACTTTCAATTTATACTGCGCAAAATTCTCAATGACGCAAACCAAAGGGGAAGCGGAGGAGGAGGTGAGAGGAATTCAACCTCAACCATAAACGGGGCAAGTGCTGAAGACTCTCTCTCCGCTATTGAAAATAAAGCAGGTAACCGTATACATAAAGCATTTCCTCCAATTTATCTGTGAATTGTTAAATCATCAAATTTTACAAATTAAATGTGAATGGTTTTATTTCGTTTCAGTGTCATACTCAACTGTACTCTTGCTTTTCATCCTTGTTTTGATTAAATTCTACAAACTTTCAAGTGAATTAATACGTTCATGGAGGTCTCGTCGGAACTAGCAGAACCTGAAATGAATCCGGGAGCAGACTGGGAATACCAACAATACCCAGAACTGAATTCCATTCAAAATCAAAACACTCAAGTTACAGTTCCATATGAAACATCAAATTATCCATCGTGCTTAACGACTGGGTTTTCACAACCAGTAAGTAAACGTTATTATTGAGCTCGGAATAGACTTCTAAGCATACATTTAATTTTATGGAAGATTTATGCGCCATTTGTTTTCTTTTTAGATTCTCCGATGCTCCATGCCCGAATGCTGTTTCAGTTGTAAAACTCACGTTCTTTACGCAAATCATGTAGAAGAAATTCATCTGTGCGAACATTGTGATCAATACTGTTCCTACAAGATGGAGCATCGTTGTCAACACGCGGGTGAGCGGCTTGGCCATGTTGACGGCGGACATCCGATAGATCTACGTAACTTTGCAGAGTTGAGTCGCTCGCATTTGGGAGTTATAGTGCACTATATGTATCGTCACGAGTTAAATACCGACGACTTGGAAACGGCATTTACTTTAACCTACAATGATCTTGCCACTTTTCTCACACAAATTATTTCTATTTATGGTAACATTCGTCTTGAAATCAGCATGTCCTTATTAATGGAAAAAGATATACTTTTGGATACAGGTGAAAGCAGTACTCATCAAGCCATGATATATTTTAAATCAAGTAATCATGATTTGTATCATGAGAGCGGTATTGAAGATTTAATTTGGATTTGTGCAGCTGAAATTATTGACAAAAAAGAGACATTTCTCGAATACGGAAGTAACTGGCGTGTAAAAAGTTTGGAAAGGCTGGAAATCAAAATTGGACAGTTAAAATTATTCGTAAATGCGCGTGTTCGTGGATTCCTTCCCCTACCATTCCAGAAAAAACGATTTGGTGTTATTAACTTTAAAAACACGGATAACTTTTGTTTTCGCTACGCCGTGACAGCTGCAATTTTTTACTCAGCTAAAATGGCTGAAAATAAGTCTGCCGGCAAAAAGAATCGTGATCTGTCTAATTACATGTCGTATCGTAAATTCATGAGCAAGCTTGACTTTACAAGCATTCCAGAGGGGTTTGTAAATCCCTATCAAGACATTCCTCAATTTGAACGAAATAATGATGTAACAGTTAATGTGTTTACCCACAGAAATGAGAACGTCGTTCTTATGAGAGCAAGCAAACACAAAGGCAGAGTGATTGTCAACTTATTTCTTATACATAAAAACGTTGAAAGCAAAGATGTGGACAAGGTAACAAGTCGCGACTTATACCATTATGCATGGATTAAGGATCTGGAGCGATTTTTAAAAGACGATGTTAAAACTCCAGTTTATTCATGTCCAAAGTGCTTCCGAAAATTTAAAACCAGGGGTAAACAACTCAATCATTCCGTGTGTTGTAAATATAACACGACTGACATAGACGTGGAAGATGAGGAGAAGGCAGAAGAAGAATGGAATCCTTCACATGAATTTCCAGCCGAAGGAGAAACACTAAAGTTCAAACGACTGGAGATGGTACATCCCTATCCCTACTTTGCCACATTTGATTTCGAGTGTTTCAGTAAGCCCCTGGAAACAAACGGGGAAGAAGATGGAACATATCGCCCAGCTACTGTTAAGCGGTTCGAGTATATCCCAGCAAGCTACTCGCTAGTTATTGCACATAATACTGGCAGTGAAGTAGAATTACTAGCCACAGAATATTTTGACGGCGAATCTCCAGTGAAGCATTTTTTTACTCGAGCCTTCCACTGGGCACAGACACTACTTTCTCATGTCAGAGCAACCAATAATATGGTTGTGCCAAGTGAGGAGGAAATTCGGCTACACAACGAAGCAACCCATTGCAAGCATTGTAAACGAAAATTCAACTCATCTGAAGATGCTACAGGTCAAGGAGATCTTGCATACGATTTATTTGACGCAGAAGGAAATATGGTCGAAAGTTCCGATAGTGAATGTGAAAACCAACAAGATGAGTCTATTCCTACACGGTCAAGCCGACTTGAGAAAAATGAAAAGAGTCGAAATGTAAGGGTCATAAAATGTTATAATCATAACCATGACAATGGACGCTACGTCTCGACTATTTGTCAGGGATGTAATCTTAAAATCAGGTATAAGAACGAATTGGTTTTTCTATGCCACTCTGGATCCTCATTTGATTTTCACTTGCTTCTAAAGTATATGGACTCAAGCTTATTTGGTTTTGAGGATATAAATATAATTGCTAAGTCCGGACAGAAATTTGTTCAAATGACATTGACAGCTAGGGATATGTACATTCCAAAGTTGTATGAAAATTATGGAGGTATCAAGGCTAATGCAACGAAGAGCGCGTGTGGTAGCCGTAAAGTAAAAATAAAATTTTTAGATTCATGCCAGTTTCAGCCTAGCTCCCTAGCAACATTAGTAGCGAGGCTAAGAAAGGAACAGTCTCCACATTTCTCGCTGCTACACAACGCAATGGAAACATTTATGTTTCCCACGCAAACACTAGTGAAACCGCATGATGCAAAAGTACAGGAGAATGGGTTTGAACTACTCTTAGCCAAGATTCCATTTCCATACTCGTTTCTAGCATCAGCTGATCAACTTGCTCCGGGAGTTCCACTCCCAATGCGGAAGCATTTTTTTAACGATTTAACACACGAGGCTTGTACAGATGATCAATGGGAGACCATACTGCGTGTATGTAGCACTTATCAGATCTCTGATTTTAAAACATACACACGATTGTACTGTACGTTAGATTCCCTTCACCTTGCTATAATTTGGATAAATTTTGTCCTCAATGGTATTAAAACATATGGTCTGGATCCTACATATTGTTGTACTAGTAGCGGCTACTCATGGCAATGCTGGCTTTATTCATCCGAGGAAGAAGTTCACTATTTGAGGGATCGTGAAATGTACAAAATGTTGAGAGCAGGAATACGGGGAGGGCAGTCTTTTGCTACTCGAAAAATTACCACTGCGAATACGCCGCGAAATCCTCTGGGATTTCGGTCAGACAAGCCGGGCAGTTGTATTATGTACTTTGATATTGTTGGTCTTTATAGCCATGTAATGAAGTCATATAAATTTCCACATAGCGATTTCAAATGGGAAAACTTGGAAAATTTACAAAACATTGACTGGCAGTGCAAAGAACTGTTGAGTCAAAGCAACGAACGAGGGTACATACTTACGGTGGATTTAGAGTATCCGAAATGCATACAGGATGAGACATGCAGCCTCCCACTATGCCCAGAAAAACGTTGCGTACAACCAGAATGGCTCTCAACAAGGCAAAAGGAAATGCTTGCATTGCTTGGCAATGTAAGTTCACGAACATATATGAAAGTTAAAAAGCTTCTACTTCATTGCTTCCCCCGTAAGAACTATGTAATACATTATCGTACGCTTGCTTACTATTTGCAAAAGGGAATGACTCTCACCCGAATTCATTCGGGATTTTCTTTCCATGAAAGACCGTACTTACGTCAGTTTGTGGAGGAAAATATTGCAAAGCGTAAAGTTGCACAGACAGAGTCGGAACGCGCTGATCTCAAACAGTGGAATAATTCACTGTACGGGAAAACTTTAATGAGTGGAGAAAACTTTTTTCAGATGAAGTTATGTCAGAGTGGAGCGAAAGCTCAAGAGTTACTTGCCTCGGCGGATTGCATTGATTTTGAGGTTGTTAACGAGAAATTAAGTATTATTAAAATGAAGCCCAAACGCGTGGTTTTAAATAATTTGCTCTCGTGCGGATTCACTGTTCTGGAAATGGCAAAATGCATATTCTATACTGGATTTTATGATCAACTGAGAATGATCTTTGGCAATCGTATAACTGTTATCCAGACTGATACAGACTCAGCTGTATGTGAAATACTAGGGAACGAGCAGGATATTTGGAATGATTTAGTTACACACAGGGAGTTTTTCGACTTCAGCAAAATCCCTGAGTCACACGAATTTTTCCATCTACATTCAAATATTCCCAACTTGAGACTGGCTAACAAAAATGAAAGCGGGCTTTGGAAAATTGAGAATTTAGATATATCACAGATTATATCATTAAAATCAAAACAGTATAGTCTTTTGATGCATAATAAACAGAGCGAAATGAAAGCAAAGGGTGTGCCAGCTAGTACGTTAAATCATTTTTGTAATCACAACACATACAAGAATGTTGTTGAAAAAAACTCAAACATTAGACTAAATGTAAATATGATACGATCATCTAATCATACACTAAATTTTATCTTGCAAAATAAGTTATCTTTCCATGCATTAGATGTGTATAGATCTTATCCTGATTCAAATGACTTTAATTTGTCGTACCCCTTTGGTCATTACAGAATGAAGAAACAAATGTGAAATATTTTTTATGTACAGAATAAACATTAATTACTTGTGTGTGTGTAAACAGTTTCAGTTTTCAAAGCATTGCATTTGCAGAGCAAGTAGTCTCTTCTCTTCGTATTTCTGCAGGGACGTCGGGCTGTTAAGTTCAGCTCGTTTGAGCAATCGATCTGGAGAAATATTCTCATCTAGAATACAAATGTCAGTAATCCTTTTGCATCTGGAAAGCATAACGTAATCCAAGCCAACAAATAATTGATTTTGCCCAAGGAATACAGCCACACGTGGAAGATTTCTCCCTTGAGATTTGTGCCCTGTCATGGAGTATCCCAATTCAAGAGGAAATCGCTTGCAGTTTATATATGAACCCCTTTCTTCATCATACTGAGATTCATGTTGTCGAAAGATAGGAACGCCTCGACCTTTTGGCGTGCACACGAACCTTTCCCCCTCGTATTGTTCAAATTCAACAATAATATACTCCACCTCGCTCCCCTTTTCATTGCCAACGTTTCTCTCATACACCACATCGCGAACAGTGCCAGGGCTTCCATTGCTAAGTCCAGTGTTGACGCTCAGGTTTTTCTGTAAAACTACTCTACAGCCAATCGCAATTTCTAGGGATGATATTCCATTCCCCAAGCAAAGGATTTCCGAGTCTGTAAACTTACTGTGTAGAACGTTCCTTGAAAAAAAAAACACAAAGTAGCATAAAACTAAATGTGCAACGCGTGCTGTCAAATCATTTTAGTTTGACGAATTACGGATCAGTGCAACAATCTGGTAATACATACCTGTTGTGACTCCAAACCATACGTCTATATGGATAAATGTGTATAGCGTTTTCAAAGAGTTTCAGTTCCGTGGGGGAAAGCCTCGCTTTCATTCTGGCTCGTAAATACTCGAGGTCGGCGGTTGTACATTCCCGTCTTTTCAATCTGTCAAGGAAGCTGCGAAATGAGTCCTGTTCTTCGCTATCACCACTTTGTCTGAACTGCTTTTCCAGTACAACTACTTTGTCAAAAGATTTGTACATGTTGTATACATCCCGCAAATGTGAATTTCGACGTTTAGATGATGGATAGAAGAGCGGCGTATCGGCTATAGCCAGAGTTTGATAAATATCTCCAAACATCAGAAATGATTTACCAGCAAAAGGCTTGTCAGAGTTTCTAGGGTCTGCTCTCTTCAGCTGCAAATCAATTTCCTTCAGTAGATTTTGACCAATAAGTGAAAACTCGTCCAGTACAATAATACTGACTTTTGATAGCCGATCTTTTTTCCTGTTTACAAGTTCCTCTTCCTCTACGATATCATTGTTGTCACAATCATTTATGAGATGATTTGCTGAGCGATACACAGGTATGGAAAAAGATGAATGTATAGTTGCTCCACGGATGAGATAACTGGCTGACCCTGTCAAACTAGCAAGTATGTATTCAAACTCTGGACAGCTTTGCTTTTTCCGCTCAAATGCGTACCGTAGATGAGCTATTAACTCACTTTTCCCAGCCCCGGCCATAGCTGTTACCAGGCAGCGAATTTGTGAGCGAATCTGCTCATCAAAATCTTTTTTAATATGATCCTCGACTAATGAAACTACGTACTTTTGTTTTTCACTAAGATCCTCGAAGGGAATTTTGGGCTTTAAAGCTAGCACAGGCTTAGCTAACCACTGACGTTTCCAGCAGTTGAATACCTTCGATGTTACTTCTGTAGCTGTAAACTCCATGGTGCCGCACAAGTTTCCTACTGTAATCGAAAATTGTAGGTAGACTTCCTTTTGCTCTCGAAATTATTGTCCTCAACTTTCATAGAATAGTGCGCAAAGTACAGCTTGACTTGAGCATATAAAAGCAAGTTTAAGGATTTAGTCCGCATTCCACCTTCGAACTCCTTCACAAGTTCATCTTGATTTAAGAAACGATAGCACAGACTTGTAAAAGTTCACGAATTCTTCACGTATACAAAATGGCAAGCAGTGCTCAGAACGATCAACAGCAAACCTCTAGTGGTAACTTTATTTACATTGTTATTATTATTATTGTTTGCGGAAATTTTTAGTTGTCGTGGAATAGAAAAGCAATTTTACGAGTATCAAAATATTGTTTTTAAATATTAATTTCAGGTCAGCAAATTCGTGTGAGACCAACTTTGACGCGATTTGATCCGTACATGCGAACTGCTAAGAAGCTAGCCTCGCAAGATCTGTACAGCACATGGCAATTTTTCGAAACTTCGGACTGTGTAATGGTAAGTACAATTTTTAATATTGCCGTTTATGTAACACTTAAAAAAAGAAGATGTGGTGTGAGCAGGATAATTATTACATTAATCATTAGATCAGCGATGACATCTCTGGAAAAATTGCGCTTAACCCAATTCATCGTGTGGATTTTGTTTACTTGGGGAAACCCACAAACACTACCAAGCCAACTGTCATTAAATTCAGTTTCTACCAAGGAGCAAAAATTGCCAGCTTTTTGGGAATGATTCTCGATGAGTACGCTGAAATGCAGGTGAAGACAACTGAAAAGGGATTGGAGGAGATGCCAATTATTCCATTTCTACGCGGGAAGGAAGGTCGATGCTACTCAAGCAGGGACGAGAAGCGCCTAGAGTACTGGGCTCAAGATGTGGATTTGGACTTGGGCAACGTGCGACTGAGTGTGTTGCTCAACACGACTTTGGGCTCACCGGAAATAATGATGAACTGTCCAGTTCCAATTGAAACGAGCAACAAGTTGAAAGGTAGTAGCAATAGTAGTAGTAGTGGTAGTAGTAGTAGTAGTAGTAGTAGTGAAAATAAAGACATGAGAGAATGTATGCCTGCATAAAGAGTAGCTAATGTTCAAGTTTACGTATATACTATATTTTGTGTATCAGGATGGCCAGGACCAGTTTTAACCCTGTCCATGAACGCATGCAGCAACTTGGAGGCATTTATACTGGAGAATCGGAAGGACAAAATCGATTCTTTCATCACAGTTCGCTCGAACAAACAGAATAATAAAGGAGCTGCTGGAGCTGAAGGGAGTCAGGACAATGCAGACATCAGCATGTAATGCTACTGCATTGCAGGATTTCATTTGCATGAATCAAGTTTCAAAGTTCAAACATATTTAATTTATTTTTTCAAATATTATGCATGCCAAATGTTTCTCGTGTGCTAGTGAATCTAGATTATTTACATTTATGGAAATAAATGCTTGATTGGAAAATGTATTATGCTTCGTATACATGTATGAGTTATTGAATCGCATTGATACACACCCATTTGGAGTTTTCCAACTAATCATTTTTTAATAAGTCCAGACCAGTAATAAAAATAGTTTCTTTTACACTAACAACCACGCTCAATTCACGCGCACATATAAGATAAGACTAGGTTGATTCACAAAATTAATTAACTCCAACTTCCTAAAATCAATTCACTGAGTATTTACAAAATGTAAGCTGCAATATTTACAGATGTTCAAACGCATGTAAATTAAACTCACTCCAATCGAACATTGCATTGTCATCCACAGCTGCTGCATCTGCATCCCACCCTTCAATCGATGTATTGATTTGTTGCAATGTTGGTTCATATGCTGCAGTTTCACGGGAGAACATTGCTTGCTCCTCCTTGATAGAATCATCTGCATGGAAATTCCCTACCGTCACTGCACACGCCTCAAGGTTCAGTTTCTGCTGCTCATACTCAACATCGCTTTTCAACCACTGCATGTCTTTAACCATGACTGGGTTTCCTAAACAATTCATAAACAAACTGCTCAGCAAATGTTGAAGCAACTTTAGTGTCTTTAAGTCAAATCGATTAAACACAGCTGATGGTGCTTACCTTTCGGATCGACAAAACGAATCTTCTCGCCAGACTGCAGCTCAATTTCGTTGGTGGTACTTGTCAGTCCAGTATTTACAGCTTTAACAATGTCTTTGATCTTGCTCTTGAGAAATTCCTGACCTTTGCAGTCTACAGTTTCACAATATGTTTTTGCATTCGACGTAGCTGATGTTCCGAATGTTGATGAAACATTATTTACAGTCTTGGAATTTTTTTCATTGGGTTGCAGCTCAGGAATAGAGTTCATTGAGCAAGAAATCGCTTTGGTCGTTGAAATAATTGAGCTGTCCAGACTAGGCAATGTACTTGCTTGCAATGCAGGAATATCCCATGGAGTCTCAATGAAAGGTGAAACCTCTCCGTTGGCTGTTGACCGAAAAACAATTTTTTCACCCGTTTTTAGTGTAAGCTTCTTTCCATCCTCAAACTTGGTAATTCCCTGTTGTCTCTTCAACTCAAAAATTTCCTTGTCAACTTTTGTTTTGAGATGTACATCAGAAATGCGTGGAAATGTCTCAATCCAGTCTGAATTAGCTTCAACATTTACCCGTGGAGTCCTGAAACGTCGTTGTTTCGGGGGAATGAGAGCTTTACTGCCGCTGCTGTGTTTGGCGTAACCATCCTTGTCACATAATTTGCAGGCAAATGGAGTCCACTGAAATGCACTCCTGGGAATACATTCGACATGCTCCAACTGACTGTAGCTATTTTTGCAGAAAGCGACTGGGCACGTCACACGGATGTCAAAAACGTCATACTGTGGCTTGGACCTCTTGTAGTCCAGCATAGTCTGGCTATGTTTGAAAAAGCACTTGACGTGCATAAGATGGAAACAAGTTGAAGATGCATTCCCATTCCTGAGAATTCTAACGATTGAATCTGTAGGCCAGTTGGTAGTTGGCGAGTCGTCAATTTGTTGCATTATATCTTTAACGAGCTGTCCATTTTGGTCAATAATAGCCGGATACGGTTGTGTGTTCACTCTTGTAAACTTTATGGAACCTTCCGTAAGAATGTTATACTTACACTTTGCACAAATAATTTCACGCACTTCCCGTTTCACTGGCATGACCTCGACGTTGGAGAAAATATTTGTTTTCAAGGAGTAAGAGACAAAGAAGTTTAGAAAGTGATGTCAATATTTACGATGACGTTCTCTTAAATAGCATCGGCGGAACATGAAAATACAATTGAGAGCTTTCAATAACCATAATCCACTAAAAACATCAAAGAAACCTGACAATGTCCTGAGGGACTGCGTTTTCCCAGGAGGTTTTGTTTTCATGGAGCTGGATCAAGGAGGTTTTGAAATATGTATGCACATTATTTGTTCTTAGTTGCTCACAATTCCAGTTATAGGGTTACCCAATTCTATTTGAGACTTCTACACAATTCCAATTATAGTTGTACACAATTCTATTTCTGAGTTGTGCACAATTCTATTTCAGAGTTGTACACAATTATATTTCATAGTTGTGAAGATTGTGCACAATCCTAACTCAGAGTTGTGCACAATCCTAACTCAGAGTTGTGCACAATCCTAACTCAGAGTTGTGCACAATCCTAACTCAGAGTTGTGCACAATCCTAACTCAGAGTTGTGCACAATCCTAACTCAGAGTTGTGCACAATCCTAACTCAGAGTTGTGCACAATCCTAACTCAGAGTTGTGCACAATCCTAACTCAGAGTTGTGCACAATCCTAACTCAGAGTTGTGCACAATCCTAACTCAGAGTTGTGCACAATCCTAACTCAGAGTTGTGCACAATCCTAACTCAGAGTTGTGCACAATCCTAACTCAGAGTTGTGCACAATCCTAACTCAGAGTTGTGCACAATCCTAACTCAGAGTTGTGCACAATCCTAACTCAGAGTTGTGCACAATCCTAACTCAGATTGATATGCAATCACGTATTATAGGTGGAATCAATTTTGAATTTGAAACTGATTACTGGAATAAGCGGATTTGTATATGAAATCTATCCAATATAGAAATTGTATTATCACTTTCCTGGTATCTAATGTATTCCATTTCACGTTTCTTTGTAATACTTTGTAATACTAGATATGAGCTTTAGATGCGTAATCATTTTGAACCTTCGGTAATTTGAAACTTTATGATCTGCACAAACGTCTTAGGAAGAAATGGTACTGCTTATTCCATAATACATGCAAACTAAGCACAACAAATAACGACATCAACATGCATCACTGTCGTTTCTATAACGTTCAATGGATATAATTCCAGAAAAAAAATTTTATTTGAACTACGCCCTAAAAGCTTGCAGCATTGAAGGAACTTTTATCGGTGTTTTGTGGGAATAATTCAAATGGGTACTACTACAAGTTTCAAATAGTATTTTAAACCAATATTAAATATTTGGTTATAATTATATTTCCAGCGTTTCAATTTTATACATTTTTGCAGCGTGCGTTCTAGACCAGTCCTGCTCGGGATGTCTTTCTATGGGACACAAGGTAGTCACCCTATCGAATCTAACCACATGTTGCGTGGAAAACCTTTTTGACCTGGATGCCACGTTCGTATCAATAGTGAGTGACATTAGCAAATGTCCAGCCACAGAAGCAACCCCCATCAACACTGTATCACTTATTTTGTTAGGTAAGAAATTAATTGCTGAATTGAAATTGATCTTTGATTTGACTGTCTCGACCGAACCGAAACATTTGTTTAACTGAACGTTATTAAATCTTTAAAAATTGGTATGTTTGCAGTGGCGATTTGCACATTTGCCGTTATTTGTGCGTGTGTTTACGTAAAGTTCAAACGTGTAACTTCAGAAATAAACTTGATCAAGGTTGATGAGAACAATATGGATCCTCATGACATTCTTGAAGATGATTCTAATGAGAATGGTATTCAGCTATATGAAATTAGCTTAGAGGATGAAGTCGTATAATTGTGAAAGTGAAAACATTGGTTTGCTAATTCATAAAATAAGTTATTCGCTACAGTTAGCGAGCTTTATTTTAATTAAGACAAACTAATCAAACCATGAGGTAAAAATTTATAAGAATTATTACTACAAAATTTTAATATTTTCCACAAGTTACAAGTATTGAATTACTTTAATTAACTAATTAACAATTTTTCACACAAAAACCTACTTCATATTAAAATACGAAATTAGCAAACCATTCTGTCAACGCTAAGCTATTCTATCCAATTAAATTATATTAACACCATTAAATGGTAAAAGTCAAGGTACTAGACAGTACGTATGTACAGTGAAGTTATAACATGGGAAAATCAAAACATATGGAAGGAAACAAAATTTAAATAATCGTTAAAAATTTCAGCAGAATTATTTGTCAGAAATATATTTTCAAATTTGTCGATCGGCTTATAGATTAGAATATCTTCCAACCAGGTTCATAAATACTCAAACTGTCATTCGTTGTCCAGGATAGTGTTTCTGTGTAGAATATATACATTGTAACTAACACATTTTATTAAAATGCAGATTATTATAATTAATATATTGTCAATTAAAATATTAAATTTAAACTGGTACACTGGTCACTGATTGTAACTGGTTAATAATAATAATAATAGGACAATACGTACGAGGTATAAGTAAATATTTTGATTGGCCCTGCTAATACAAAATAAGAGCCTAAAATAAAAAAGAGACAATAATTATTACATGTACACACTTGGAAAAAATGGGTTATTTATTGAAATGCTAATTAAAAGTAAAGACTAAAATTATGAATCCAAAAGGATTTTAAATGTAAATATATATATTGGTTTACTGTAAAAACATTTTTGCTGTCACTCAAATACTTGTTCTACAAACCCTTTTACGAATATGGGTACCCAGGCTCACTTTGTTCCGAAAGGTTTTTTCGCAGAACATGCATTTAACTTCTTCATTTTCCACTTGCAAGTGTATATTACGTCTATGACGAAAGTAGGAGTAACAAGATGCGAATTGCCTCTGACACAAATAGCATGTAGTACCTACGTATAGAATACATTTTCTTCATTACCTTTTTTTGTATGATAATAAATAAATAATGGTAATAACTGATGTATTACGTGATAGTAATAAATAATAGTCTTTTAATTTTTACCATTATAACCAGCTTCGACATCTTGTGCTGTAATTGTAAATGACTGACTTCCAAGTTGCGAATTTGGTGCAGATTTAGGCTTTTTAGATCCTTTCCCGGTTTTACATATATTGTTGTGTGAATCCCTTGAGTTATTCCCGATTGATCTTCGGAAATCATTGCAATTTCGTAAGTGCAAATTCAATTGAAGTAGATTACGAAACTCCTTTCCACAAGCGTTGCAAGAAGCAGGTTCTGCGTAAAAATAAAAAAAGGTACAATTTATTTTACGTAAAATACAAGCAAACTGTCTAGAGAAATGAAATACTTGTTACAAATGACACATAGAACACAACTGTTGTTACCATTGGCTATTGAAACAGATTCGACAGACTTCAATAGCTGACGCGAATTTCCAGCCCGACTAGAATGCTTCAATTTTACATGACGTTCAAGAATAGCTTCGGTTGTATAACATCTTTCACAGAACTGACAGCAAAATGGAGCCGTTTTTTTTCTCGGCCTCTTTTTGGTCTGCAATTTGCTTTTAGTCTTCTGTTTTGCCTTGTTTTGGTGAACATTATTCTCAACAAATGGTTGAATATTTTCTCCTTCAGTTGGCGGGAGAATTGGAGGATTGCGTTGTTTTTTACAGTCATTATTAATTTCCATGCAGTCCATATCTTCGAGCTGATTGTCATTCATATTGTTTTGTTGCAAATGGTTTAGCCAAAATTTTATGCTGTCGTTAGAGTCCTTAGAGAAGGATTTTTCAAGGCAGTAATTTAGCGTGAGTAAATGGACATTTTCAACTTCCACTAAAATTTCTTGCAAATTTTCTATCGGTTCCCATGTATCGGCATTACTGTTAAAAAAAAATGAGCAATTATTTGCTATCGTCTGAAGTGTTTATATAAAATTGTAATTCTTTTTTAAATCTTCTTTTACACTCCTTTACAATAAAATACGTGATCAGAGAAACAATATAAATTGAATGGAATTCTAAATAAAGGAGATCAGCCATAATAATTCTTTTAAGATTAAACTACAAAATAAATGTCCAAGTTTTTTATACCTCTCATATTTGAGCCAGTGAATCTTGTACCGAATGCGGTTGTCAAATTTATTAATTCCAATGCCATAAATATTGTTTACCAAAAAATATTCCCCGTTCGGATCTGCATACGCAGCCCCAGGATCCGTCGCTACCCAAACTACAATTTGCGGTACCTGTAAACGGTGAATAATTTCCGAATCTGCACTAACCTCTTCAGTTACTTGATTGGAACCAACAGACATTTTCTCCAGATCTCTGGCAATTGAATGTAACGCTCTTTTGAGAAGCGTATTTGGGCACGTGACTTGCCTCTCTTTCTTCTTCCTTGTGAGCCGTGCTCTTTCACCATATTACTAGGCATATATATACATATGCTAGATACGTATATATAGGGCAACAGAGAGGAGAGAGAAAGCAAACACATCCCCACTTACATCTACTAAAAATCTCTAGACGAACTCATGGCAAATCTTCGTGATATTGTTTATTATTGTTTCAATACTGCTTTCAAAAGCAGTTATTTAATCAGTCAATTAGCGAACAAGTTTGCTTCCGTCAAAGTTCCAAGTTATAAAAATACAATTAAATGTCACTTAAATACATCATAATTGGCATGCTACTGACAGATAAGGTGAATTGAACTGAACGAGCTAAAGTATATAATGAATTGATTTGAACTTCGAACTGCACTGAACGTAACGACTGGAATGTACGCATTGAATTGACCTGAACCACGAAGGATTTTAACATGGGAACTGAACTTAATTGAACGGTACAAAACATTTTGGGATGTGAATGGACCTGAATTTGAACTTTGGATCAAAACTGTAAGTATGCTTAAAATTATTTGAATAGTAGCAACTAAATATATGATTTTTTCAAATGGAATAACTAATAATGAATATGAAATTACCATCAGTAGCAAAGAATTTTTAATAAATTGAAACGAAGAGTTTTACATTTTTACTTCACACGAATTTATTATTAAATTTATAAATCCCCAGGAAAAACTTCGTACATATAACTTTATGCCATAGTAACAGCAGAACAAAAAAAATTTACACGTCAATTTACCTGTTTTTCCAGTCCGCTACTAATTAAATCAGTACTACAAATATAGGAACTATTACTGCAAATAATTCCCAGTTTGAAAACAAAAAATCCCAGTCTTGTTCAAGACAGCTCATCAACAATAAAGTCTCCTGTCAATTGGGAAATACATTAAATATTGGAGTATGATCTTTTATCATATATAGTAATTCAGCGAATAGTACGCAAATGTTAACATAGGAAAAACCACACTGGTATTGAACCATCCTTTAATAAACCATTAAACAAACAAATAAACAGGGTTACTCAAAACGCTAATATGTTATTAGAAACAACGAGTTACAATAGTACATACAAATTTGTATGATGTTGATTTTAAATTAATTTAATCTCACTGGACTTTAAGCTAATTCATTTATTTATCTAAAAACATTCTTACGCGCATGAAACTGCTAACCCTACTTTTTTGGAGTCTTTTTCCCGGAAAAGGCTACCGTTTCACGTAGGTAGCACGGGTTTGTCCGCTTGGCCTGTCGACAAGGCTGGACACGTTGAGGAGGATTTTCATCCTCATCTTCTGTTAGAAGATCCTGTTGTTCCTGATGTTGTTCCTGTTGGTGGTTGAACTGCTCTTGTACCGTTGGAATTGACTGAGATTCTGGCGGTGGTTGTGTCTGTGCTTCTGGGACTGGATGTATCTGCGCTGTTGGGACTGCCTGCATCTGTAGTACAGGCTGGATTGGCGGTACCGGGATCAGGGCTTGGAGTTGAGGCGGTGGCTGGGGCTGATTCACATTGAGCTGCTCCTGATGTCGATCTTGAGCAAGCTGTAGCTCCAAAAGCCGGTTCTGAAGCCCGTCAACACGAGCAGTAAGCCGTTGCAACCATGATTGTAGATCCCGAAAGCGCAAAAGAATTTGCCGTTGTTGTTCCAGAGCCTGATCCAAACGAAAATCCGGGGGATTTGGGGAAACAACCATTTGGACAGGACCGGATTCATGCGATCTTCGGGATCTCGGCGGTCTGATCGGCGCTGATTCGGTAAGGGGATGTAGGGATGCATCAGGAAGCGTATTAACTCTTCCTGCTTCATTTGACGTATCCATGGAAGGATTTGTTGAAGGATGATGTGACCCACTTTCACCTACTCTACGCCTGACACGCAACCAAAAGCCTTCCAAAAAATCAGCAGTTCGCTGACAAAACAGGTGCATCCTGGACCTAAACAGGCAAATAAGCATGCACCCGATGACGAATATAAGCCCTAAAAGAAATAGGGTGATCTTCAGTGCTGTCACTAGAAATTAATTAAAAATGAGAATTTGTAAATACTAGCAATATGTTACACTATATTCCAACACTTAAGTGTAATTATATTATAATTACTTACATATAATTACGTACGTAATTACGAGCGTATAATTACACGAATATAATTGCGTACATTATTTACATGTATTTAATACACATTCATGCAATGATTTATTTAAACGGACCACTTACTATTTATAGTCCCATTTTCAGCTTCCTGTGTCGGCGTTGAGATGAGATACTCCTTTTTGCAGTACATATCTTCAAAGCCATTACAATTAGCACCTGGTCGAAGAAATCCGGTAATATCCGTGACGTCCTCCAAATTGGGCAAGCAAAGGCAGCTTCCCTGTTTGTTTGCTACCCAATAGCAAGAAGCAGTGCAATCTGAGCACTGGATAAATTCTGAGCACACTGATGGAGAAATTTAATGTTAATTAAAATAATGAATCATTTATATGTATAAAATCAGTAATATAAAAAGACCAACAATGCATGCTTACTTATTAAATTATTGGTACTTCCAGTAAAAGTAAAGATGATTTTTGAGGACGGATGTGAACACAAATAATGATGTGTTTCCATTAATGAATTCATGAGAAATGATGCACTCGTCATTCTTGAACACTAATAACGTTCTGGAATGACGACTTATAATTAGGAACTGAAGCCATCATTTGAATTGAGCATTAAACATATTCACAGTCGTCATTCTTGAACATTAGCAACGTTCTGGAATGACGACTTATAATTAAGAACACTACTCATAATTTGAATGTCTCAACATACCCACATTAACAGCAACTGTAGATGGCAGAATATACTCCATACAAAGTCGGAAAATCGATTGCTCCGAACCCTGCCATGGGAAGGAATTACGGGAACAAGCCTGGCGGGCTGGTTCCCGGAAATCCTTCCCATTAAATCCACTACTGACCTGTTGTATAGGTTGGTATAAAATGGCCACAATTAATACTATCCAAATAAGTCCACTGTCCAATAAAAACCGGTTGTTACCAATTCTTGCCACTGGCTTGGCCTTTATTGATAACAGCCGGTTTTTTGCCAACCCTGCAAGAAGCCCTGAAAATATTTGCCCTTCCCCCAGCCTTTCCATTAAAATACATAATCCCAATTTTGCCTTCAGCCTTCCTCTAAAAATAACATTTCTTCAATATTAGTCTTCATCTGATTTTATTTTAATGAAGCCATACACTCTATTTGGCGGTGTCATTGAACGGCATTTCGGGTACTTATATCAATCTTTTGAGCACAAAAAACTATCTACCTTTATTCAGTCACACTAAATAATCCAAACAAATCATACTTACAAATAGTTAGTAATCTCAGTATGAAGAGTGATATAGTAAACGGCAAATTATGCTTCTTATAGACAACGGTGGCCGTAGGTCCTCGAACGGATTTAAATCAGGCGTGCTTCTAACGTGTGTATTTATGAACCTATTGGTTTGAAAAGAATATCAGAACTGCAATAAAATATACATCAATTTAATATTGTAAGGTATGTATATAGAAATTACACAAATTAGTTAAGTTCACACATGAATAAATAATTAAGTTGTGATGACACAACCATAGGTTAAGTCAGTTCAAAGGAACTCAAACACTTGATTGTAGAGGTGCAATGTAAGCACTTCCCACCGGCTCAAGCCGACAAATGTCAACGTCCGGTTACATCCATTATGATGTAACGTCTAGACTTAAGATTGTAAAAATAGGCTCAAGTAGCCACTTGTTAAGTTTAAGATTCTTCCAGACTCTTCAGTGAGACTCTTTCAATATATCAAGAACGAGAGATTGAAATCTTTAGTTCAGGTTACTTAGTACTCCTTTTGTTATCGTCATGATGTTTGTTTATTTCTCGAATTTTAATTATCAAGAAAATGAAAACAAAACGTCGTTAAAACCAACTGCGAGGAATGCATTTCTTCGTAATTTTGAAAATCAGCTTCCAACTCACGTTGTGCTCACAATTGCGACGGAAATAGTAATAATTAGGAAATATTGAGTTGTTAAATTGTTAAATATAAATTGTTGTAATTAGCCAATGATATGTGGTAAAAATGATGCTGAAGAAAGTCAGAATGATAATAGAAATCATTCTGTGTCGAGAGATACAGAGAACCACAAGTTAAGGGCAAAGGTCCTAAATTTCATACAAGTAAATGTGAAAGTAAAATAAAATTGTTAATACGAATAAAGAATTGATTGTTGCATTGAAGTATGCTGGTCCTTCGATAATTTGTCACAAAAAGAAAATAAGTCAATTTTCAAGAAAATAACATGGCCCATCGAGCCGAATCTACTGGTCTTATGGGAGAAAATCCACAGAAGGGAGCTGCGGGAGCAGTTCAAGTTAATGCAGAGGGCGTTGCTGCGACTGTTCGTCAGAGCCGGCGAGTACAAGGACTGGAACCAGAATTACTAGAAGCAGCTAATCCAGGTAGGAGACGGCTAGAAGAATGTAATTGGGGGAAAGTACAAACGCTGGATATGGCTGGCGGAGAGGATGAGGAGTCGATTTCTTCTCAGCAGAGTGAGCGCACTCAATTAAGCCGGAGCGAAGTGCGAAGGCAGAATTTGATAGCTGAAATTCAAGCTCAAGAAGAACTTGATAAAATAGAAGAGGAAATCGAGCGTAAGATGTTGGAAAAGAAGATTCTTGAGAGACGAAAGAAGTTAATCGAGAAGCGGGTGGCATTAGGAAATTTCGAGAGGAAGAATTGCCCATCAGAAATAAATGTGTCAATGGAGGTGGAAATGACAAAGAAAAGTGACTTTGTTCCGATTGACTGCCAAAGTTGGGTAAATCAACAAGTTATGCCATTATCTAGTCATATGCCGATTCCTATGAATGAAGTTACAATGTCTGGCTGTTTAAATTCACAATCGAACATGCCCGGAAATCGCGATGCAAATATGACACAAACATTTGCATCGAATCAAAATGATCATATAATAGCGCGGATAGATAAGATGTTATCCCGTCAGACGATTCCAAAAGAGCTACCTATTTTCAATGGGGAATTCTCTGAATGGCCGATGTTCATCACTCAGTACAGAAGAACAACATTGCTTTTAGGAATGAGTGAAGATGAAAATCTCGTAAGACTTCAAAGGTGTTTAAAGGGTAAAGCAAGGGATGCAGTACTGCCTATTTTAAACCTTCCTGAGAATGTTGAAAGGGTTATGGACACACTTGAGGTAATGTTTGGCCGAGCTGAATTAATCATTAAGTCCATGATTCAAAAGGTTGACTCTGCAGAATCTCCACAAGAGGGGAGACCTGAAACGATTATAGCCTTTCATAATTTGGTGGCAAATTTAGTAGCGACGATGAAATCACTTAAGAAAACTGGCCACATGGGTAATCCTCAACTTCTAGAGGATTTGGTGAAGAAGTTGCCACATTCTTTGAGATTCCAATGGTGTACTCGAGTTCTAGAACGAGGAACTGATTCCAACTTGGAGGAATTCACTATGTGGTTGGAAAAAATTGCGCTGACGTATAGTATTATGCCAATTGATATACATACATACTCAGCAAAGATTGGCAACAGTCACAAGAATAATAAAAAAACAGTTCTCAATGTAAATGAGACAGATAGTAATGCATGCTTTAAATGTAAAACTATGGATCACAAAATTAAAGAGTGTCCAGACTTCAAAAAGTTAAGTTTGAAGGAACGATGGACTATAATTCTTGAAAATAAATTATGTATTTATTGCTTTGAGAAAGGACATCGAGTTGATGCGTGTGTGCAGAAGAAGAATTGTACGTTTGATGGATGTAAGAAGAGTCACAATCCATTACTTCACAATGAAAATGGTAAACAGAAGGCAAAATCAGATGTGCCCGAAATTACCACTGGTACAAAATTGGTGGGTTATGCATCAAATCGAAAGAAAGAAGTTCTCTTGAAGTATCTTCCGGTAATTTTATATGGACCAAATGGACAAGTAAAGACTTATGCATTACAAGATGATGGGTCAACAATTACTATGCTGGACAGTAAATTGGCTAAACTTCTTGGAGCCGAGGGACCTGTTAGTCCGTTATGTATGCAATGGACAAATGGCATAGACAGAGAAGAAAGTACATCGCAGAAGGTTAAAATAAAAATATCAGCAGTAAATAATGGCGCACGAGTATTTTCTATGTATGATGTTAGGACGATTGAAAAACTTCAATTGCCGCGTCAAACAGTCGACATGTCAGAACTCACAACAAAATGGCCGCATCTAACCGATGTAAATTTCGAATCGATGAAAAATGAGCGTCCTATGTTACTTATTGGTCAAGACAACGTTTTGCTGATCACTCCAAGTAAGTTAGTTCGAGGTCCGAAATTAGCACCGGTGGCTACAAAAACTCCTTTGGGATGGGTAGTACATGGAAATGTGCCCACAAATCGTTCCACTACTGATTCTATTGTTCTGGCGCATTCTTGTAATCATGATGAAGAATTGAATCGAATGGTCAAAGAATCCTTTTCTACCGAAAATTTCGGAGTACGAATAGTTGAAATGCCGATGCGGTCGATGCAAGACAAAAGAGCTTTGGAAATAATGGAACGAACTACAAAGCGAATCGGTGACCGATTTGAGACTGGACTTCTGTGGAAAGCTGACGACATAGTTTTACCTGAAAGCAAGTCTACTGCTATGCGAAGATTAAAATGTATTGAAAGACGTATGGATAAAGACTTACAATTTGCAGTCCGGTATTCAGCAAAAATAAACGAATTCATAGAGAAAGGTTATGCAAGAGAATTGACTGTAGCAGAAGCTGAAATGGAATCACCTAGGACAAACTACATGTCACATTTTGGTGTTATCAACCCAAACAAACCGGAAAAACTTAGGCTTGTATTCGATTTGGCAGCAAAATCGGAAGGAGTAAGTCTAAATGATTGCTTATTAAAGGGTCCTGATTTACTGAATTCATTGCCTGCAGTATTATGGAGATTTCGTAAAAATCGAGTTGCCGCTGTTGGAGATGTAAAGGAGATGTTTCCACAAGTGAAGATTATTTCAGAAGATCAAAATGCACAGAGATTTCTTTGGCGAGGTGCTGATAGAATTAAAGCACCAAAGGTTTTTATGATGACATCGATGGTGTTTGGTGCATCATGTTCTCCATCATCTGCCAATTGGATTAAAATTAGAAATGCAGAACAATTCAAAGATGAATTTCCTCAAGTATACAATGCAGTTGTAAATCAGACTTTCATGGACGATCAATTAGATGGCGCTGATAATGACGAAATTCTAGCTCAGCACTTAATCAATGTAATTGAGGTGTACAGAAGAGGTGGTTTCTGTATTTGTAATTGGGTAAGCAATCATCCCGCAGCTCTTGAGAAAATAAATCCGGAGCTGAGAGGAAAAGGATTTAGTGAAGTGGCGCTTGGTGCGGAGACTCCTGTGGAGAGAGTATTGGGTTTACAGTGGCGTACTTGTACTGACGAATTTTTCTTCCTGCTTCAGTTTCATAAGGTGGATAAAGATGTTGTGGCAGGTTTGGCAATTCCAACAAAAAGACAAGTATTAGCTTTGACGATGTCAATCTTTGATCCTCTGGGTTTTCTCGCACCACTGATCATAAAAGTGCGAATCTTATTTCAATGCATATGGCGTTCAGGATTAGGATGGGATGATGAATTAACTACGCAGCTGAATCAAAAATGGTTGCAATGGCTGGATATTTTAAAGCGCATCGAAGAATTTTCAGTTGATCGATGCTATCATCCTTTGCTGTTAAATGCTACTAATATACAATTACATATGTTCGTAGATGCCAGCCTAGAAGCCTTTGCTTGTGTGGGATATTTACGTATACAAATTAGAGGGGAGATATTTACTGCGTTTGTGGCATCAAAGTCGAAGGTTGCTCCTCTGAAGGCTTTGTCAGTTCCAAGGTTGGAACTTCAAGCGGCGGTATTGGGATCTCGTTTGGCCGGATCAATTAAAGCAGAATTAAATGTTGCAATTTCAGAGGTTTATTTCTGGTCAGATTCTAAGACGGTACTGAGTTGGATCCGGTCGGATTCACGAACTTACAAGCAATTTGTGGCTCATCGCATCGGCGAAATATTAGAATCAACTGATGCATCGGAATGGAATTGGGTCCCAACTCTTGAAAATGTCGCTGATGAAGCCACCAGGTATGAGGGAAACTGTGACCTAAATAAGAATAGTCGATGGCTTCTTGGTCCAACATTTTTAAAATTAGCAAAACAGGATTGGCCAAAAGAAGTTGAGAAAATTCTGCCAACAGACGAAGAAATGCGTAAAGATTTTGTGTTGCTCATTGCCGATTCGACTGGTGTAAATGAAATGAATATTTTGCCAGATCCAAATAGATTTTCTAAATGGATGACTTTGATTCGAGTTACAGCTTTAGTGTATAAGTTGTGTAAATCAAAGTTCCGAAAGAATAATGACTTTAGAAATTTGTGTGTAGAGGATTTAAATTGGTCTAAAAGATTATGGTGGCGAAAGGTGCAAATTGACTGCTTTTCTGAAGATGTTAAGTTGCTTAACAAGGGGCGAGAATTAAAACCAAATAGTAGAATATTTGGTCTTTCGGCTTATATGGATGATGACGGTTTACTCAGAATGCAAGGTCGTACTTCAAAAGCCGAAATGATGTCGTTTGATTCCAAGCACCCGATTATTCTCGATGCAAAACATAAAGTTGTGGAACTTATGATTATGCATTACCATTGTCAGGCGTCTCACCAAGGAAAGGAGACAGTGGTAAATCAATTGAGGCAGACATTTTGGATGCTGGGTCTTAGAGCTGCTGTAAAGAAGGCATTCTTTTGCTGCAAATTATGTCAAAGAATGAAAGCAGTGCCATCTGCACCTAAAATGGCAGGACTACCGAAGGAACGTTTGGAATGTCAACCCCGTCCATTTATAAATGTCGGTATGGATTTTTTCGGTCCATTTCGAGTGAAGGTGAGACGAACTGAAGAAAAAAGATACGGAGTTCTTTTTACTTGCCTGTCTACGCGAGCAGTACATTTGGAAGTAGCAGAATCATTATCTACAGATTCAGCGATAAATGCTGTTCGAAGATTTGTAGCGAGAAGGGGAAAGCCAAAATTAATTTTCTCGGACAATGCGACTAATTTCAAAGGGGCAAGTCGCGAATTGCGTGAGGCTAGTAAGGACTTAAATATGAATCTATTACAGGATGCACTGGTCACTCGTGAAATCAATTGGAAATTTATTCCTCCGGCTAGTCCCCATATGGGGGGAAGTTGGGAAAGGTTGATAAGGTCGGTCAAGGTGGCGCTGATGTCAACCATAAATGGGAAAATTCTGCGAGCAGAAGTTTTCCAAACCCTAATTGCAGAAGCAGAGCATGTTGTAAACTCACGTCCCCTTACATATGTGTCAGTAGATCAAAAGGATCCGGAAAGTCGTACTCCGAATCACTTCTTAATAGGACCTGAAGGAACTAGTGAGGCTCCAGGAATGTTTCATGATGCAGATTTAAGACTGAGGTGTCAATGGCGGCAAGCACAGCGTCTTTCGGATTTATTTTGGAGTAGGTGGGTTAAAGAGTACCTTCCTTCGTTAAATCGAAGAGGAAAATGGCTGCGTGATACGGATCCATTAAAAATCGGAGATGTCGTAATAATTGCAGACAACCAACTAACCCGAAATATGTGGCCATTGGGGAAAATTGTACGAATATATCCAGACAAAAATAATCAAGTACGGATGGCTGATGTGGAAACCAAGGACGGGATTTACCGACGTCCAGCTGTCAAAATATGCAAATTAAAGGTTCGAAATGATGAAAAGTAGTCTTTTCATGAAGGGAAGAATTGTTGCGACGGAAATAGTAATAATTAGGAAATATTGAGTTGTTAAATTGTTAAATATAAATTGTTGTAATTAGCCAATGATATGTGGTAAAAATGATGCTGAAGAAAGTCAGAATGATAATAGAAATCATTCTGTGTCGAGAGATACAGAGAACCACAAGTTAAGGGCAAAGGTCCTAAATTTCATACAAGTAAATGTGAAAGTAAAATAAAATTGTTAATACGAATAAAGAATTGATTGTTGCATTGAAGTATGCTGGTCCTTCGATAATTTGTCACAAAAAGAAAATAAGTCAATTTTCAAGAAAATAACAATTATCAAGAAAATGAAAACAAAACGTCGTTAAAACCAACTGCGAGGAATGCATTTCTTCGTAATTTTGAAAATCAGCTTCCAACTCACGTTGTACGTGCTTTAACATTCGCGCACGGCAATTTGTTTAAGTTGAGACGGTGTATACAGTCAATTGCTCCAACTCTTAAAGATACTTCGACATTGTTTGAGGATCACATCAAAGTTCATGAACCATTTTATCAGCTCTAGCGCAAATACTGTGAAACATCCACACCAGCAATAGAATATCAGATAAAATACGATTAAAATAGTCGAATAATTGTCAAAAGATAGTTTCTGAAAATTTTTAACATTTCTATCATTAGTGAGGTCTTCCTGGACCAATCCAAAATATCCAGCGTAGTAAATATCGGCCCATTTAACCCACAAGCCTTCAATTCCAGAAAGACGGAGTCGTTGAAGCCTCTCTAATGGCATGTTCTTTAAACTACTGCTTGGTAATTCAATAAAATGCAAGAAACGGTCATTTCGAAGGAAGTTGTCGGGAATATGCCGGTTGTGATGAAAATGTATCCCCTTTACAAGCTTACTTAACCTCATAAATAACTCCCAGAAATAATAAAAATGCGGTTCCGTAATCACAAGTGCTGTTTTTGGCTCAGAAAGTTGTGAGGTCAGAAATTTGACATTCAACTCGTTGAAGCATACATAATTAATTCTGTTTGTCAAGTCAGTGAGAAACCCACGACACTTTGATCCAGCTGGAAAGTTGTCCAGTTCTAGTTCAATTTGGTCAGGTAAAAGGCAGCTATGTAAATTATCAAGAGATTCATATAAGTTTAAATATCGGCAATAGAGTTTGGTAAGGTTAGGGTTATCACCTGGACAGTTTTTCTCTCGTAGTAACAAAATATTGTAACGTCTCTCAAGTTTGGATCTGCTTATACTGCAGTTTTCTTCTGGAGAAATCGTGTAGAGTGTAAAGTTTTCTAACTCCGTCAAATATTTCCAAACTGTTTGGAAAGGGTACGCGACAGTGTAGTCGGATTTCGCAATTCCTTTATACCAGTTTGTCAATACGATGCTTGTACCGCGTTTCAAATTCACGCGGAACCGACGAGTCTTTCCCAGATTTTGGACCAGAGAAATTGAACCATTTCTGTGTAAGACAATTGTAGGACAAATTTATCGAGCCAAAATACAAACCACACGGGTTTTTGCAAACTAACAAAATAGACAAAAAATCACAGAACAGACCGAACCATTCCTAGAACTATCTTACAATCAGTGTATTGACTCCTTGATATCTCAATATGAAGACAATGAAAAACTGATAGAATTTGGTTTTCTAATCAGAAATTTCTGGTATTCGTACATCATTTGGTGTATTTGATGAAAGCTAGTTATTTTAATTTACAGAATAAATCTTCCTAAAATATATATTTAATCAGCCAAACATGCATGCTGAAATGAACTTGTGCGAGAAAAATTACATACATATGCAATATGCACACCTGTACCTATATACATATCTACGTATGTATCTAATTATATATAACTGCTGAGTAGCTAAACTTTGTCCCCCCCCCCTATTTTTTGGAATTTCCGGAGTTCCTGTGCAATACCCATTAGTTTTTAGTTTTAAACGAGTGTCCATAAATTCTTCATGTATTTCTGAATATCAAGTGAAGTTGTTACACTTCAATTCACCTTTAGTTCAAATGATTACAAATTCTTTCGCTGTCACCATTTGAACGAATAAATACTCATTTACGCTATATGTAATTATGCATATTGCACATGTTATGTTTATATCTGTTAGGTAATTGAAATTCAATAGTTTGATTATTGTAAAAAGTAATTTGTCGAGACGAAAACTTATGTAAATAAGTGCATATGTAAGTGTATCTAAATTTTAAGTTTAGACATTAAATACAATATAGCAAGCTGTACAAGGAAAACGTAATGTGCTGAATCTGCAATTTAAAATCATATAATGAACCAGTGCTCGTCCCGGGAACGGGTAAAACCCGGGTACTTGGGAACGGGAACTATTTTACTTGTAGACAATTCAATTTGCGTACTCCATTGTATTCTTTTTTTCCTGCAATGGGATGAGCAAAACTAATAAAAACAAGGGCAGCTGATGGTATAAATAGACATTACGCATATTATCTGTACGTTGAATTAAATATAGTTCTTTAACATGCGGTTTTGACAAACAATTGTCAATGTAAGGCCAATAGAGGCGGCGCATAGTTAAAGAATATGTGCTCAAGGATCGCAATTGATGAAAACATTTCGGACAACAAATTTTTGTCCATGCATTTATCATGAGAAATCCGCTCGTTACATTATTTTAAAGTTCCAGTATTGGACTCATTTTTATTGGGAATAATTTTGGCCTTAAAATAGCATGAATCCAATATCAAAATTGAAGTTACATTGATTAAAAATTGAAGGAAAGATTATGAATTATTTTAAAATCCAGGAACCGCCGGTTTTGTCGCTGTATTTTAAGAGCTGATTAAGATTAAATGTAGCATGAAAATCAAACCCGTTGAAACATTCTAATAATTGGAAATACTCCAAAGAACATTGTAGATACAAACATCATTTGAAAGTCATAAGGTATTGTTTAAGGACATTCCTTAGGTCCTTGGTACCCCAGGAACAACCAGCTGTACATCTTCTGTATTTCAGTTAACATAATATTTACTAACATTATTGTGCATTTGCTTTGTTGTAATGGCGTAAAATTTCATTGTTCATTAATTCGACATAAACTACACCAAATTATTTGTTTGTGAACTCGAATTATTTTCCCTTCATTTACTCAACAATGTCTACCAGATCATTAATGGTTGGTAACAAAACCCAAATTGAAACATTCGTTTTAATATGACGGAAAGTGTACGTAGGAATCATACGCAAATCACTAATTGTAAGCTAATACTTGAGAAACCTGGGGTTGTTTGTGAACAATAAAGATTTTCTTAAATTATAGGCCATGACAGGTTTAAATTATTCCGAATTTGATCGAGTTTGTGCTTATAGTTTTATACAAAAATTGGAGCTAAGCTGCTTTAAAAGAGTAATTGTGTAGCATACCGAGTAAATAAGTACATTAGTAACTCCAATTCTGGTGTTTATTTTGCTGCTTGCTCGGTAAGTACAACCGAAGCGCACATTGAGCATATTCGTCAGTTGTAATTCTCAGTCTGATAAAATTTTTGACTTGCTTACAGTCGAAGCACTGGACCAAGAAATCCCATCCGTTTATAAGTCAGTATTCGGTGACAGTAACTGAGCCTATTTTGTGTCAAATTTCCCCACCTGTTCCATTCAATTCATTGTATTTTCAGAAACGTTTGTAGACAGCAATTGCCCTTACTCATCATCATAAAAATAACGTCTCTGCACTAACCCATTTCTATTTACCGCCCTCACTGAAAGGAATGCGGTGTTTAATAGCTTACACGATCTTATCAACCAAATTCACAGTCTACTGAAATTACTTCATACAATGATTTGTCCGATCAAAAATTTAGTTGTTACAGTAATTCAAATTGCATTCTTTGCAAGCAATTCGTATGGATTTGTAAAGTTAGATGGTTCCCCGCTAATTGGAAAACATACCTTTGGAGATGTCAACCTAGACCCTATCCTACTTCATTTTCCATCTTGTTTAATTCATTTTATTGAACTTTCTCAAAGTTTTATTGAAATTTCCAAAACAGCAATCGAAACGATTAACCCTCTCCAACATGTGACGTATTACAAACCTATATTTACGGAAAATGATGACGGAATGAATCATTTACAACAACTACTTTGGACATCTTGTGCTGTTTTTGTGGTAATGACCAAAGCCAAGTATGAGATGTACGACCTGTCTACACATTTCATTTTAAACATGAAAAAACTCTCCATGCAGTTCAGTAATACGATTGGCTTCATCATAACTCCGTCAAAGAGAACTGTTGGTGACCTAGAGACTACGGTACTGGGTCTAAAATTCGCTCCAATATTTCTCATACAAATGGTACATGTAGACACAACAAAAAGTTTCCAATTAAATGTTCGTACAAACTCCTTTATCATCCAAAACTGGGCATTTCTGTGCACACCGTGTGCGAAGAAAGAAAAAATGAAGTGGTTCCAACTTTCTAAACCAGGTGAGGTTGGAAAAAGTTGGTTAAACGATTTGCTGTCACTAGTTCAGAGAGAAAGTGAAGGTGGTAAGAATATTGATTGGTCCATGACTCATTCAGGGTACGACATAGATTATGAAGACATGCGAAACAACCTGTTGAAAACGGATACGTTTCCATTAAACTCGGAATCCTTGATAGAGGTCAAAGATGCTATATTCTTGAACCTGTGGCAAAGTGTCAATTTCACACCCTCGGGTATTTACAATTAACATGTTAAAGAGACACCAGCAATTAGTTTTCTTGGAGAAACATCATCTATAAATTATTTCCATCGGCTCCATTTAGAACGTACGGGTACGCATCTTCGGGGATTTAATTTTATAACGTCTGATTCAGTAACCCAAATTCAAGATGGGTACATGCTTTTAAAACCTTTTGAACCACAGGTATGGTGGTGTTTAATTTCATCTGCAATGATTGTAGTATCTGTGGTTGCACTGGTATCAGTATGTTGCGCCTTAAGAACTAAAATTAGTGTGTCAGAGGTTCTAACATCTCACCATATATTATGGTTCTTGGGGGCTTTGCTCGAACAATGTGATAGCGAAACTCCTTTGAAGGGGGAAACCCAGAAGCACAGAACCCTTGCAAAATTTTGTTCTGTCGTCGGGTTGTTGTGGCTGTTTTCAAGTATCGTCATGGCGAACTCCTATAAAGCCGTTGCTAAGTCTGACTATTCTGTTGGTTACCCTTTTGAAACAAAATGGAAGTATTTCAGAGAGCTGGGAAATTTCACTCACTACACAGTATCTATCGAACGAAACTGTCGGAAAATTAGATCAAAACTTGAAAAACAATACCAGAGACTTGTACGGAGTGGGGAAGATTATTCAAACGACAGTTCCAACCTTACTATAAATTATTGCGACTATTTCTTTGATTATAAGAGCAAGTCTTATTCTTCATATAGCTGTATTTTGCTAAACGAAATCGCAGAAGAGATGCTGACGTGGCGTTTGTACCTTGAGTATGAATTTTATATGTACGAGTTTCTCGCGCATCTGAAAGACACACTGAACTACGTATGCTTGAAGGACCTTAATGCGATATTCCTGACCTCACAACTTTCGAAGCCAAACACAGCACTTGTGGTTACGGAGGAGGAATTTCACTACTACTGGGAATTATTTATCAATTTGAGGAAGTTTGTAAAAGGAAAACATTTTCATCACAACTGGCATTCATCCGACAGCTTTCTTCGGAAAGAGTTTGTTTTGGTTTTTGGTAATGTACCGAGCAGTATTTTTAAAAACGTTCCGTTAGAGAGATTTCAACGACTCCGTCATTCTGGAATTGTTGACTTGTGGGACAAATGGTCCAAGATTTACAATACGCGTTTTTATAAAATGGCCCAGGATGATCTAGCTAACGACAGGAATGTGAAAGATTTTCAGGAACTTTCTTTGGACAACTCTTATATTTCGGTCGTATTTTCATTGATCCTTTACTGTTGGTTTGGATGCATCGTAGTATTTGGCTTAGAGCTGGTAAAATGGTACTTACAATGTTGCCATAATTAGAGAGATCTTGGAGCTTTAGTTCCTTTTGTTGTTTCCCGTGAATTTAGCAGGTTAGTGGTCGTCATAGGAAGGGGTGACACAGGGTAGGTTAGAACGATTACAACAGTGGGTATGGGAAGAAATACTTTGTTCCCAAGTACGGTAAAACGTGCATATAATGGCCGTTCATATTAATAATACAGTGATTTTCCCATATAGTGGTTTCCTCTTAGATGGCATTCCCTCTTTAGTGGCATCAAAAAACCCGTCCTAGAGATTTGAAATGTTAAAGGTATACGGTATAGTGGCACCCACTATAGTGGTATTCCCTCTATAATGTCATCATTATGTGTTACGATGGCAGTGAGAATGCGAAATTATAATGGCAGTTGGCATAAAATTAGCTAGATGTGGCTATCAAAGTTATAACATAATGTTACGGTTGCGGTAAGTACGGCTTTTGTTGATTGGTTAAATTTATTTTCAAATTTAAGTACATGCCATGCAATTATTATTGTGTGGTATACTGAAGCTCTTATATGATTAGCGGGATTTATGTCATAGGATCTGAGTTAAAGGTTAAAACTAAAAGGTATACAACAAAGCATTGCAATTTCTAGCTTCGCCAACTTGTTCGTTGTTGATTTTTTAAAACAAATTGAATAATTATATTAAACATTTAAAATGAGAAATAAGTCCTTGCAGTAGAAAAGTTTGCAACGACCAGCATTACTATTAGTATGCGGCAATCCAAAGTTACTGAATATTTTAAACTCAATGAAGCTTAGCATACTTTATAATTTTGCATATTCTGCAAAAATAAATGCATGCATACATTTATTTATTTACTTATTATTTGTAAACATTAATATTATATAGTTAACACGTAGTAACATATAGTGGCATCTCTATATAGTGGCAGTATTTTGTCACTTCCTTGGAAACCACTATATAGGAAATTCACTGTAGTGATCAAGTTAGGCTTCCTGATCCCACCTCTTATCCTTAATCATAGGGAATTCCCTTCATATAATGGTTTTATACATGGTCGTAACCTGCTTATTGTGGTCTAATGAGCATACCCCTGCAGTTAAAAATACAGCTTGAAGTTCCTGTATATAGTGGTCAACCATTCAGAACGAAGGAATACAACTCGTGCAAGCCCGAACCAATGAGCTGCTTGGGATTAGTACGATGTACAATTAAAGGCAGTTGAACTACGTTTTCATTTGCAGAATATTTTAGTTTCATATTGTACGTATATGTAATTATGTAATAAATGTTAGCATGTTGACTCTACTCTATTTACATAAGTACTGTGCTTCTGGTTGGTGCTTTGAAGCATTTTCAAGTAATAATTATCCTAACTTATATGCTTTTAATTATCTTGAAATAAAAATTACTTGCTTTGTAAATTTTCTCTTATGATAGCATTTTTGAATAATTTTGAAACAAAATAATTCAAGTCCAATGGAATTCAAAATTAAAAAAAAAATAATTTTCAGGTCAAGTTTTTTCAAATACTGGAATAACCTGTGTCTTGGAAGGTACACTTTGGTATTAGCTCATTGATAACGTATTTTATTGCACAACATGCTAAAGTCGTGGAATTCAAAAATCATAGACAAAGTTTTGGTGGGTTCTTAAATTTATCAAAATTTCGACCAAAGTATCAACTTTTTGTTATTGCCTAGAAGGAATCATCTTACAATTAGACACTGCACCCCGTAAGGACAAATTGTCTTCCAATGAAGCTTTTCACTAATTTAAAACATTCGAAATTCATGTAAACGGGTGTTCAAAATATCGAAAAAATTTGTTTCTCGGTGATATTAAACTCAAAAATCCAAAAACTTCGGAATGATATACTGTATCTCAAATAAATTGCATTTTATGTAAAACTAGTCAAAGGGTTCTTGAAATTGTATGGTTTTTTCGACGTTTTTAAAGTTTTGACGTGACTTGCTAAAAATTTGTGTTTCTAAATTTTTCCTGACACATTCTTTGATAACATAGTTGCATGACTATTTGCTTCTGATCCGATATCCAAAATTAAAAGAAACCAGCACGTTGAATTTTTTAATTAAAGTGTAGGATATATAATATGCAAGTATCAAAATAACTTTTAAGTTTTTTCTAGGTTAAATCAAAAAATAAAAGGTAAGTAATGAATACAACCATTTAACTATGTGTAAGCATCTGCGTAACCTCCATCAATGACAATTGAAATATTCGTAGGATTCATATAAGCTTTGTGTTTAATTTTCTTCCCGTGGCATACATCAGGGAACATCCCAGAAAACATTGGATTTTATACATTTGTATCAATTTTAAAAAAATATTTTTCATGGTCTTGAGTCAAATTATGAGAACTCGGGTGTTACGGACTTGAACCACAACCGCCTGAACCAAGTTGCTACGAATCCGGAACTTTGAAAGGGCTATGGGAAAATGAAAAATCCAGTATCTACATGAATTGCGTTTGCATGGCGAATCGTATGGGAACAGCGGAATTTATTTTCTGAAATGAAGACTAAAACTGAACTGGCATGTTCCATTTGCACACATTTTGTCCGAATTTTTCAGCCAGCGAGCTCTGACACATTTTGAAATACCTCAGTAAAAAATGTTTTCAAAACGTAATGAAACTATTTTTTGTCAACATTCTGTATTTGAGTCGGAGCCAGACAAACTGTTTTGCGTTTGTGGCACATTTTATAAGGTAACCATTTTCTTTTATCACCCTCTAAATCTGGCTGACATGTAAGAATTTTTGAATCCTCCAGTTTCTGTATAAAACAAGTTGTACAAATACTCCTGGTTGACCACCATTTGAGAATAGAGGATTGAAAATGTCATGCAAAACCAAACAAACCTGAATTTCGGACCGACTGTGTTATGCTTTTTATTCTCACATAATTTTGTTTACAAAATGTTTTGACTCTTATTTGTGGAAACCTTTAAGAGTATCTCAGGAATCATTTTGATAGTCTCCATGCTGAAAACTGTGGACATAATCGGATAAGACACTGTTGGAGAAGTTATTTTTCAGGAGAGCAACATTGTGTTAATTCAAAATTTTAGCATCAGTAACGGTAGGTTTTCTTTTAATTAAAACTTGGCTCGCAATTTCCGTACGATGTGACGAAAATTTTCGAAAAATTTTCGTGAACTACATTGATTAAAAATTGCAAATATTTCAACGGTAGTTTATTGACTACTAAACTCTGCCGTGGCAGGGGTCGGATTTTTGTAAATCTCCCTGAAAGATCATTTCTGAATTTCCCTGCTGACTATTAACTCCCTGTTGGTAGGTCCTCAACGATTTCCTGTTTCTTCAAAATCCCTGTTTGCAAAACAAAATCACTTACAAGACGTGAAACCCCTGCCAAATTATGCAAATCAATCCAAAAATCCCTGTTTGCTAAATAAATTTCCCTGAAACACGTCAACAGATTTGAAAATCCCTGCCAAAAAAAAGGTAAACGATTTTAAAAATCCCTGTTCGTAAAAATAAATCCCTTCCCTTTGAGATTTTCCTTGCCAGAAATATTTTTTCCCTGGGAAGAATCTTCCCGTCTTCCTACAAAAATCCGACCCCTGTGCCGTGGAAGCATACAAAATTGCAACTTTTTCGGGTCTAGACCTTATGGTTTCCGCCCTGAATAATTCCAGCTGTTTCAAATGTTTTCCAAATTTTTCAAAATTTGAAACGTTTCAAAATATCATGTTCACAAATCTTGCTGACTGCTCCTCTAAACAATTTCAGGCGTGTTATTTAAATATGCTTACTGCATTTCAGAAATGGTAATAATACCTTGAGATGCTGTTTCAAACTGTTTCCTCGGCGTGATTTGGAAACAGGGCAAGATCAACGAGAATTGGTTCCTTACAGGGCAGATGGCGGTATTAACCGGTTTCTGGAATACCTGGAAATTATTTATTTTAATGCTCTGGTAAAGGCAGAAATTTCACTCAGGTGTCGCAATGTTTGGAACGTGACCTAGGAGAAGTTATTTGAAAAACTTAATTGTGAGGACCGCAAATTTTGTCCTTTTAAACTTACACACATGTAGAGGAACAAAATGACTAAACTGCTAGGACAGATTTATAGAAACCCAACTAATACTAATCTCTAATTGAATTACAATTCGTTTCACCACCAAGCTCAAACAATATCAGTGTCTAATTCAACGCATTTACAACGCGCCGCAAAGAATTTCTATCCCAGGAAATTAAATATCTACGAGACAGAGAACAAACTACTCGCTCTCAATAACAAGAGGATGAAAATAAAATGATAGGAAAAGTCCACATTAAAAATTACATTAACAATCAACTTTTAATTCAATTGAGTATTTACATGACACCATAAATTATCACAGCTCCAGTTCCACTTATGGAGATTCTATTGCTAAATATCTCAGAAGAAAGTTTATGTAAAAAGCGTATTTTACTCAGAAGAAAAATCAGCTTTTCTGTCAATATGAAAGATTAATGAATTCGTTCTCAACTAATAAACATAATAAATTTGCAACACATTTACTACACACAAACGTATAGACCAATTACTTTTAGAATTGAATAACACCGGCGCAAAAACTCCACTGTACAAAATACATTTCGAAAGACATGTATCCGCATTACGCAATCAACCTGCAGAACCCTAAAATTATCACAAAATAAAGGTTTCATTTCACCCGCAAAATAATTAAAGGTTTATACACACAACATTATAGAAAAAGTAAACAGTTGACAAACGTCAACCTGATTTTAAAGTAAGGAGTTCTTGGCAACCAATAATTTGTGGTATTTCGTCAATATGCACAAAATTATAAATTTTGAAATTATTAAAGTTAAATTAATTAAATTGCTTTATTCAGGACAATTTTTGGGCTGAGCCCATATCATCCATTTCAAAGTTATTAATGTCATTAATATTCCGAGAATGCTATTATTTTATGCTCTCAATACATTTAAAATAGTGTTATGCCGAGTATTCATACCGTCATTATTCGCCCAACGAACGGCACTAATTGTTCTTGCAAGATTGCACAAAATAGTCTGTTGGAAAATAATCAACTTAAACCGAATATTAATTCCTTCAGGAAATTTTGACCCAATTTGAAGCTTTAATCTGTACTACAGTGACTCTCCTGTGTAGTGGTTTCCTCTTAGCACTTCCTTTTATATTGCATTAGTTTTCAACTATAGTTTCATTAAACAATTGCAAGGTGTGGTGGCCTGTCTATCAGTGCATCGCATGGGTACAAAAATGCTGTACCGGGACCTGAACCTGGACCCGATTAGTGGGTACCGGCAAAAATCTTACCCAAACCGTACCCGAATAAAAGTACCCATTAAATAAATGTTGGTACCTGGGGCCTATTTCACCAAGCGCTCTTCACTCCTCAATTTTCACTTTTCATTTGGTTTTGAAAAGTTTTTGTTCCACCATTGCACTTTGCATTTGTAAATTGCAAAATGCAAAGTAGTAACTTTTCACACCCGATTTTGCAATTTACGTTTCACAATACTCGCCGGGAAAATGCAAAAGTGCAGAGTTTTGCAAATTTCCATGAAATGAATGCAAAGGGTCTCCACCTTTTGCACTTGGTACATGTAGCATTAAATATATGTAGTTTCTCCACTTACCCGTTTAAAAAATTGGTTTACTTATTTAAAATTCCAATCTAAACTCCAACTAAGTTGATTTTGTGCCCTGAAATTGCGTCATAACAATAAGGTACGTAGCATATTACCATTTGTTATTATTGTCTATAAGTGTAAATTTATTAAGACAAAATACGCATTTCCATAATTTTTTAAATGTTTTAGAAGAATCAAAATGAATCTGCTGTTTGATAGCAGTGACGAAGTAGATGATGACACTGCGTATACCCTCAGAGTTTACCGAACCCAAATTAACTTTACCATCGAAAAGTTCCGAATGAGATCCTCCGAAATAGAACATATCCTAGAAAGAGTAGGGACCGTTTTAAGCCCAAAATAAATATGAATAATGCAATGTCGCCGGAGGAGCAGTTACTAATAGCGTTCCACTGGCTGGGTAATGGCCGGGCGGGGACAGTATCATGGCGTTGCTGACATGCATGGATCAGCAAATCAATTGTTTGTCGTGTTGTCAAAAAAAACTACTAAACTACAATAGTTTAAACTACTCACCAACCATGATCCAGGATAAAACGAATGGTGATAACGAGATCTTCTGGGACTTTGTGAGGCAATATGATATGAACTTAAATATTCCATTGGGTGCTCATCATTGTATGTTTGCACTTGATGTTTACCGTTCGAAAATTTGTACTCCCCACTTTAAATGCAAAGTTGGTGAGTTTGCTTTGAGATTTGCTCCGCACTTTTCACTTTGCGTTTATCGCAAAGTGAAAAATGAAAATTGAAAAGTGAAGAGTTGAATTGGTGAAATAGGCCCCTGGACTTGATTATTTTGCAAGTAGTGCGTACCTGTACCTGAATTTTACCCGTACCCAAAATATACCCAATATATGGACCTGCACCTGAAAATATTTCCTATGTACCTGTACCCAATCAGATACTTTAAAAAGAATGACTGTAAACGATTCAACAAGATGACGTTCAATGATTTACATCACATCAATTACAGGAAAAACTCGATATAACGGATGGCTCTACAACGGAAATTTAGTTAAACCGGACAGATTTGTTTGTCCGGCTCCCATGTAACCCATGCTAAAATTATTGCATACGACGGAAATTTTTTATAGCGGACAAATTTTACTGGTCCCCTGGAGATCCGTTATATCGAGTTTTTACTGTACAAGCTAGACAAAATTCTGCTTCGTCACAATTTTTGCAATACTAGACATCTTAATGGAACTATAACTTCTACTCCATCGGAGGTATTGCCATCTCCAATTAAATCTTCCACTTGTAGGTCATCCTCCATAACCACAATATCAATTAACGCCATTTTTACTGAATCACAAGTGGAATTTGTAATTACACGTAATTACTTATTGCTAGCACGTTGTTCTAAGTCAACCGTCTCTATTGCATGATTGTATGTTTTTTCAAAAATTACGATGCACTCCTGAAAACACGTTGAATGTCAAAATAAACCTGTACATCAGAGAGAGAGAGAGAGCCACTTACTACACTAGATGCCTCGTAAGATGGATTTCTATTTGTAAACGTACCACATTTTTAGGTAATAGTTTGTCAGGTCCAGATATGTTGGAAGCTTGTACCTGTTCCTGCAGGTACAACCCAAAAAATTCCAAGTTTGTACCTGTTCTCAACACCTGATTTTGTACCCAAAATTTGGGTACATATACATAGCTATTACACATAAAGTACCCATTCAGTTTGGGTACTTAAACAGAGTACCCATTTCGGACCTGGACCTGTACCTGTACCCAAATACTCAGGTACTACCCGTACTCATGCGATGCACTACTGTCTCTGTATTGCTGGAATTTTATTATTCCCTGGGAGCTTCTGTGTAGGAAATTTACAGTTCATAGAAATGCATTTAGTCATTTACATTCCTACAAAATAATCATATTTTGAGTACTAAAACTCGTCTAAACGGTAAACCCATGTACTCCACTCTTGCAACAAGAAATAAACTGAAATTATAAGAATTAGCTTCAACTTAATTATTTAACTTTACTAATCCATTTGCCAAAATGTCATAAACTGCTATTTAAAAACTCCTTGTAAAGCCTCATTGAGCTGGCTTGGAAATTATAGTATGAGTAATTTTAACAAAGAAGTGGAACAGCATTTAAATTAATTTTATTTAACGTATTTAACAAAACCACCCACCAGGCATTTCTTAAACTTTCTTTCCAACGCTTAACTGTCAGAACGAATGACGCTTCGTGTTTTTGCAGTCTGTTCCAACTGAATTTCAATGATTTAAATTTTGTTCTGTCTGATATTTAGAGTTAGAGATATTAGTTTGATGAAATTAGGTATTTAATAGAATTAAAATTATTGCAAGAAAAATTTTTTTGATAGTGTTTCCTGTATTCCTTAACGAGCAACGTTTTAACAATTTGGTCATAGCTTTAACTTATTTAGTATTCCTAAAGAAATTTCCAGTCTATTGAACTTATTACACAAAATGATTTGGCCAATCGGAAATTTAGTTTTTACAGTAATTCAAATTGCATTCCTTCCAAGTAATTCCTATGCTTTTGTAAAGCTCTATAATTACGGAATGATTCGAGAACCATTGTTTGGAGATGGCAACCTAGCCCCAATCCTTCTTCATTTCCCATCATGTTTAGTTCATTTCATTGAGCTTTCGCAAAGTCTCATTGATATTTCCAAAACATCAATTGAAACGAATAACCTTTTCCAACTTGTGACGCATTACAATCCCATATTTACGAGAAATGAGAATTATTTACAAAAACTAATTTGGACAACTTGTGCTGTTGTTGTGGTAGTGCCCACAAACAAGAATACGATTCCCTGATTGCATGACAATTTCATTTCCACCATGCAAAACCTCTCCACACCATTCAGTAATACGATTGGTTTAATAATAAGGCCGTCAGACGTAGTTCCTGACTCTGATATTGGGTTCCTCGGTCTCAGACTCTACCCAATATATTTCTTACATGTGGGATATACGGACACAAATACAAGCCTCCAATCAAATTTTCACGCAAATCGTACGAACACCTACGTCATAAAAAATTGGGCATTTGTGTGCAAGCCGTGCGCAAAGAAAGAAACGAAAACCTGGTACCAACCATCCCCACAAGATGATAACAGCAAGAGTTGGTCCGTCAATTTGCAGTCACTAGACGAGAGTCCAAGTGAAAATGGTAAGAATATTGATTGGGCCTTGGCCCTTTTAGAGTACGACATAGATTATGAAGCCTTGCAAAACAACCTGTTGATAACGGATACGTTTCCGTTAAATTCGGAATTCCTAATAGACGTTACAGATGCAATTATCTTGAACCTGTGGCAAAGTGTCAACTTCACCCCCACGGATAGTGACGACAGATATTTTAAAGATACGCCTGAGATTGGTATTCTTAGAGAAACACCTAGACAAAATTCCGATCACTACCGTTTAGAATGTACGGGTACTTATTTTCGAGGATTTAATTTTATAACTTCCAAATCTGTGACCCGAATTACAGATGGGTACATACTTTTAAAACCTTTTGAATTACAGTTATGGTGGTGTTTAATGTCATCTAGAATGGTTGTAATATCTGTGGTTGCTTTGGTATCAGTATGCTGCGCCTTCAGAGATAAAATGAGTGTGTCAGGTGTTCTAACATCTCACCATATATTATGGTTCTTGGGGGCTTTGCTCGAACAATGTGATAGCGAAACACCTCTGAAGGGGGAAATCCAGAAGCACAAAACCCTTGTACAATTTTGTTCTGTCGTCGGCATGTTATGTCTCTTTGCAAGAATTGTCATGACAAACTCATACAAAGGCGTGACTAAGTCGGACTATTCTGTTGGAAACCCCTTTGAAACAAAATGGAAATATATTAAAGAGCTGGAAAATGTCACTCTCTACACAATTTCTACTGAAAGGAACTGTCGCAAAATAAGATCCAGGCTTGAAAAACAACATAGTAAAAGTATATTGGAGGATAATCCAAATCTGACTTCCATTTATTGCGACGGTTTCTTTGATTATAGCAGCGAATCTTATTCTTCATATAGCTGTATTTTGCTTAATGAAATCAAAGTGGAGAGGCGGACGTATTCACATAGTAAGCGTGACGATTACATTTATGGGTTTCTCATGAACCTGGAAGACACAATGAACTACGTATGCTTCAAAGAGTTTAATGAGATATTTGTGACCTCACAACTGTCCGAGCCAAACACAGCACTTGTCGTTATGGAGGGGGAATTTCTCTACTACTGGGAGTTGTTTGTCAATTGGAGGAAGTTTGTAAAAGGGAAACGTTTTCATCACAACTGGCATTCATCCGATAAGTTTCTTCAGAAAGAGTATGTGTTGTTTTTTGAAAATATTCCGAGCAGTATTTTTAAAAACGCGCCTTTAGAGAGATTTCAACGACTCTGTCATTCTGGAATTGTTGACTTGTGGGACAAATGGCCCAAGATTTACAATAAACGTTTTTATAAAATGGCCCAGGATGATCTAGCTAACGACAGGAATGTGAAAACCTTTCAGGAACTTTCTTTGGACAACTCTAATATTTCGGTCGTATTTTCATTGATCCTTTACTGTTGGTTTGGATGCCTCTTAGCTTTTGGGTTGGAGTTGGTAAAATGGTACTTACAGTGCTACAATAATTGTAGAGACCTTGGAGCTTTTTTAGTTCCTTTTGGTATTTCCCGTTAATTTATCAGTCCATTGGTCGTCGTGGGAAAAGGTAACACTGGGGTACGTGGGAACGGGAATGAGTATAGTAGCGGTTGCGGGAACATATACTCTGTTCCCAAATAGTTTGGGTACTCTCTCGAATGGATCGAGTTCTGGGAACAGGAATAGTAACAGAGATCATCATTTTGGTTTCATTCCTACGGGAGTAACTACACATGATCCCCTTCAAACGGGTTTTGTTCCCAGGTTCATGTGGGTATACTTTTGCAATCTCCTCACAGCACAGTCAAGATTTATATTTCTCGACTTACTACTAACAAGGTAAGATTTTGGGATGGTACAAGCCGATTCAAACAAAGCATAGCACATGTTTTAGTACTCACCTAGTATGTTTCAAAACTCATGTAACTCGAGTGCAATTTGCCCCGTTCTCCTAGGACACGTCATCAAAGTTTCAAAATTTAAAACGATACCACAGGAGGGGACCTGTCTTTTCAAAAAAAGTTAATGTTAAATCCCATAAGGATTTTGAGTTTTTGAAAGTCGATGAAATTTTGATTTTCACTATTTCAATGAAATTCAAGTTTTTACGTACACATTTATAAATCCTTCAACAAAATTCCCCAAAAAGTAATACCTGTACCTGTACCCAAATACTCAGGTACTACCCGTACTCATGCGATGCACTACTGTCTCTGTATTGCTGGAATTTTATTATTCCCTGGGAGCTTCTGTGTAGGAAATTTACAGTTCATAGAAATGCATTTAGTCATTTACATTCCTACAAAATAATCATATTTTGAGTACTAAAACTCGTCTAAACGGTAAACCCATGTACTCCACTCTTGCAACAAGAAATAAACTGAAATTATAAGAATTAGCTTCAACTTAATTATTTAACTTTACTAATCCATTTGCCAAAATGTCATAAACTGCTATTTAAAAACTCCTTGTAAAGCCTCATTGAGCTGGCTTGGAAATTATAGTATGAGTAATTTTAACAAAGAAGTGGAACAGCATTTAAATTAATTTTATTTAACGTATTTAACAAAACCACCCACCAGGCATTTCTTAAACTTTCTTTCCAACGCTTAACTGTCAGAACGAATGACGCTTCGTGTTTTTGCAGTCTGTTCCAACTGAATTTCAATGATTTAAATTTTGTTCTGTCTGATATTTAGAGTTAGAGATATTAGTTTGATGAAATTAGGTATTTAATAGAATTAAAATTATTGCAAGAAAAATTTTTTTGATAGTGTTTCCTGTATTCCTTAACGAGCAACGTTTTAACAATTTGGTCATAGCTTTAACTTATTTAGTATTCCTAAAGAAATTTCCAGTCTATTGAACTTATTACACAAAATGATTTGGCCAATCGGAAATTTAGTTTTTACAGTAATTCAAATTGCATTCCTTCCAAGTAATTCCTATGCTTTTGTAAAGCTCTATAATTACGGAATGATTCGAGAACCATTGTTTGGAGATGGCAACCTAGCCCCAATCCTTCTTCATTTCCCATCATGTTTAGTTCATTTCATTGAGCTTTCGCAAAGTCTCATTGATATTTCCAAAACATCAATTGAAACGAATAACCTTTTCCAACTTGTGACGCATTACAATCCCATATTTACGAGAAATGAGAATTATTTACAAAAACTAATTTGGACAACTTGTGCTGTTGTTGTGGTAGTGCCCACAAACAAGAATACGATTCCCTGATTGCATGACAATTTCATTTCCACCATGCAAAACCTCTCCACACCATTCAGTAATACGATTGGTTTAATAATAAGGCCGTCAGACGTAGTTCCTGACTCTGATATTGGGTTCCTCGGTCTCAGACTCTACCCAATATATTTCTTACATGTGGGATATACGGACACAAATACAAGCCTCCAATCAAATTTTCACGCAAATCGTACGAACACCTACGTCATAAAAAATTGGGCATTTGTGTGCAAGCCGTGCGCAAAGAAAGAAACGAAAACCTGGTACCAACCATCCCCACAAGATGATAACAGCAAGAGTTGGTCCGTCAATTTGCAGTCACTAGACGAGAGTCCAAGTGAAAATGGTAAGAATATTGATTGGGCCTTGGCCCTTTTAGAGTACGACATAGATTATGAAGCCTTGCAAAACAACCTGTTGATAACGGATACGTTTCCGTTAAATTCGGAATTCCTAATAGACGTTACAGATGCAATTATCTTGAACCTGTGGCAAAGTGTCAACTTCACCCCCACGGATAGTGACGACAGATATTTTAAAGATACGCCTGAGATTGGTATTCTTAGAGAAACACCTAGACAAAATTCCGATCACTACCGTTTAGAATGTACGGGTACTTATTTTCGAGGATTTAATTTTATAACTTCCAAATCTGTGACCCGAATTACAGATGGGTACATACTTTTAAAACCTTTTGAATTACAGTTATGGTGGTGTTTAATGTCATCTAGAATGGTTGTAATATCTGTGGTTGCTTTGGTATCAGTATGCTGCGCCTTCAGAGATAAAATGAGTGTGTCAGGTGTTCTAACATCTCACCATATATTATGGTTCTTGGGGGCTTTGCTCGAACAATGTGATAGCGAAACACCTCTGAAGGGGGAAATCCAGAAGCACAAAACCCTTGTACAATTTTGTTCTGTCGTCGGCATGTTATGTCTCTTTGCAAGAATTGTCATGACAAACTCATACAAAGGCGTGACTAAGTCGGACTATTCTGTTGGAAACCCCTTTGAAACAAAATGGAAATATATTAAAGAGCTGGAAAATGTCACTCTCTACACAATTTCTACTGAAAGGAACTGTCGCAAAATAAGATCCAGGCTTGAAAAACAACATAGTAAAAGTATATTGGAGGATAATCCAAATCTGACTTCCATTTATTGCGACGGTTTCTTTGATTATAGCAGCGAATCTTATTCTTCATATAGCTGTATTTTGCTTAATGAAATCAAAGTGGAGAGGCGGACGTATTCACATAGTAAGCGTGACGATTACATTTATGGGTTTCTCATGAACCTGGAAGACACAATGAACTACGTATGCTTCAAAGAGTTTAATGAGATATTTGTGACCTCACAACTGTCCGAGCCAAACACAGCACTTGTCGTTATGGAGGGGGAATTTCTCTACTACTGGGAGTTGTTTGTCAATTGGAGGAAGTTTGTAAAAGGGAAACGTTTTCATCACAACTGGCATTCATCCGATAAGTTTCTTCAGAAAGAGTATGTGTTGTTTTTTGAAAATATTCCGAGCAGTATTTTTAAAAACGCGCCTTTAGAGAGATTTCAACGACTCTGTCATTCTGGAATTGTTGACTTGTGGGACAAATGGCCCAAGATTTACAATAAACGTTTTTATAAAATGGCCCAGGATGATCTAGCTAACGACAGGAATGTGAAAACCTTTCAGGAACTTTCTTTGGACAACTCTAATATTTCGGTCGTATTTTCATTGATCCTTTACTGTTGGTTTGGATGCCTCTTAGCTTTTGGGTTGGAGTTGGTAAAATGGTACTTACAGTGCTACAATAATTGTAGAGACCTTGGAGCTTTTTTAGTTCCTTTTGGTATTTCCCGTTAATTTATCAGTCCATTGGTCGTCGTGGGAAAAGGTAACACTGGGGTACGTGGGAACGGGAATGAGTATAGTAGCGGTTGCGGGAACATATACTCTGTTCCCAAATAGTTTGGGTACTCTCTCGAATGGATCGAGTTCTGGGAACAGGAATAGTAACAGAGATCATCATTTTGGTTTCATTCCTACGGGAGTAACTACACATGATCCCCTTCAAACGGGTTTTGTTCCCAGGTTCATGTGGGTATACTTTTGCAATCTCCTCACAGCACAGTCAAGATTTATATTTCTCGACTTACTACTAACAAGGTAAGATTTTGGGATGGTACAAGCCGATTCAAACAAAGCATAGCACATGTTTTAGTACTCACCTAGTATGTTTCAAAACTCATGTAACTCGAGTGCAATTTGCCCCGTTCTCCTAGGACACGTCATCAAAGTTTCAAAATTTAAAACGATACCACAGGAGGGGACCTGTCTTTTCAAAAAAAGTTAATGTTAAATCCCATAAGGATTTTGAGTTTTTGAAAGTCGATGAAATTTTGATTTTCACTATTTCAATGAAATTCAAGTTTTTACGTACACATTTATAAATCCTTCAACAAAATTCCCCAAAAAGTAATCCCTCCATCATGGCGCATCTACAAACAATTCTCGCGAGCATTGCAAAAATGCCTGCCTTTGGCTGAATATACCCAACTACCCAACGTGCCATAGATGCCTAAAATACCATCAAATGAAAATGTCGAAAATGCCAGGGCAATTTGGACAGGGATAAAGCCGCAAATGTCAAGGCATTTTTTTTTCTCTAGCGTGCATATGTACAACCTCCATAATTTGCCCCCCATAAAAATATCATCAAATTTTCTCAAAATTTAATCCCATCAAGGATTCATTGGGGAGGGAAACACAAGTATAAATTTGGAGGGATTACCTGTCGAGAAAATTTGACGATATTTGTGTGGGCGAAGGCTATCTACACAGGCTGTACATATGCACATCAGAGATAATCAAACTATGCTGGAGGGATTCATTGAGGAGGAAATCATTAGTGCACATGTTGGAGGGATTACGTTTCAATAAAATGTGTCGATATTTGCGTGAGGGGATAATTATTAATGTTCTACATATGTACACCACAGGGCAAATCTCAACAGTCCAGTTTATGCTTAGTCGATTAAATATGGAGTGAACATTTCATATCGACAACATGCATATAGATGCGCCATGATGGAGGGATTACTTTTTGGGGAGTTTTGTTGAAGGATTTATAAATGTGTACGTAAAAACTTGAATTTCATTGAAATAGTGAAAATCAAAATTTCATCGACTTTCAAAAACTCAAAATCCTTATGGGATTTAACATTAACTTTTTTTGAAAAGACCTGTGGTATCGTTTTAAATTTTGAAACTTTAATGACGTGTCCTAGGAGAACGGGGCAAATTGCACTCGAGTTACATGAGTTTTGAAACATACTAGATGAGAACTAAAACATGTGCTATGCTTTGTTTGAATCGGCTTGTACCATCCCAAAATCTTACCTTGTAAGTCTATTTTATTTATGTAGCCAATTCAGTCAGACTTTACAAAATGTCGTAGTTGTAATGATACTGTTACCCAAATTTGTAAGGTGCTTAATATTTTTCTATGCTCTACAAGTTCTCCCTTCAGTTTTTTTTTTTACTTTTCCAGATTTTTTAAAGATTGTTTTATTGACCAGAGCTATAGTTTTTAACTACCATGTACCGTCCCCGAAACTATACGCACTTGTTAACAAAATAACGTCATAGCCATTACATGCAATTCTTTGAAAGTACGTTTCGGAAGCAAATTTAGTCTAATTAATACAGGGACAGAAACTGTGCAAATATTACTACTAAAATAATGTCTAGGAAAATCCATACAACGATTTGAAATAAAGAAATCAATCGCTGAATTATAAGTTAAGCAGAAAAATGATGCAGTGCGTAGTGCTCAACATTAGAAACAAGATTGTGTCGAGATGACTGCTTTCTTTATGATGCGTTTCCACAGAAGTGCCCAACTGTTTCAGGTACTTGGAAATATGGCACATTCAAACCTGCATTTTTGGATATCTGCTCTGTCATCCCACTATGTGGGTATAAATTATTTGTACTCAGATAGCACACAAAAATTTTTAATACAAAATGCACTTACGGTTTTTTCCTGGAAATGTATGCAAATACCGCGGAACAACTGGTTATACTTTGGGGCACTATTTCTCAGTGATTTACAACTGTGTATATTCGGTTACAAAAATATTATTACATGATTACATAAAGACTATTCGGGCTGGGTATTAACGCTAAATTGTTTTTCAAAACTAATTAGTAATGTAGCAAGTTGAATTCGTAAAGTTTCCGGTTTAAAATGTTTGAACAATCTCGTGGGAACTATGCTATATCTGTTAGAATGTATGGTTTATTGGTTTTGTGTGCCCGCAATTTGCAAGATACTTAGTTTATATAATATATTTACTTTGGCCTTTAAACAGTGGTACAAGTCATTTTTCATCTATCGCGAATCAAAAGTTTCGGATCTATTCATTTAAATTACAGTATTACAATGGACGATTTAAAATGAAAATATAAACATGATATAATACAAATAATATAATATCGTCGAAATACCTCACTCAAAATTTCAGAAAGATTGATTGAGGGAACTTTAATTTGAAGTCACAGAATTTCTTGGTAACTAAATCTCATTTAAAATTTGCAATTTTCAAAGTCGCTGCCAAACCCAAATTTATAATTCAAACCATTTCAGGTAAAATACGGGTGCAAATATGAAGAATTAAACAAGTAAAAAATTTTACTAAAATTCAAAATAGAGTATAAATTTACAATCAAATTTAAATTGACTTTTAAGAGTCCTCATTTGAGAATCGTATAATATGGGCACCTTGACGTTCACGTTTCAAATCAAAATATGTTTGCAATTTGTACATCATCTTAAAAGGGAATTGTAGTAATTTTACCACAAATACATGGAGGAATGTTCGAAGAATTTTGATTCTTTCGCACATAGCATGCATAGATGGGCATTTTTCTCCCCCTCTGCCTCTTTGTGCGAGGGATGGAATATAGCCTGCTCGCACTCTCCCTCGTCATCAATCGAGCGACACGTTACGGGTTGTCCTCGTCCTCGCCCTCGTGATGGGCTACTTTTAAAATACACCCCTCTCCCTCGCACTCATGAGGGCCCTCGTTATTTTATATTACACGTAAATAACCCCCCCTACAATTTCCTACAATACCTGTGCCTTCAAATAACTTTTTCGCGGACACTTGGTTAAATTATGACAACTTCAATATGTGTCGACATTTCCCCCAGTTCTGAACGTACGGAACTTTTGGATAGCTTAGAAAGTTTATAAAATTTCCTACAACCTAGCGTTCCAAACAAATTTTAAAAAAATTGTTGTTGAAATAAACGACTATATTCAAAATAGTGCCCTTTATTGGTGCAGGTTTTACCCAGGTATTTGGGTACAGGCACATTATGTACGTTATATGTATTATTACGTATGTTATATATATTCGTGGTTGATATAATTGTAAAAAGTATAAAAAACTTTTGTAAAAGATTTTGTCCTGAAAATAACGTAAAAAACAAGTTTAAAATTCTAATTCATCGGTAAAAAGTGCCTATCCTCCTTATATTTTAATTGTCGGCAAAATGGAAAACATTCAGTAGTCAAACTACAATATTTTGTTATAAAAGACATTTTTGTTGGCCTTTAACAATAATTCTTCATTATAATCGATTCAGTAGCTCAGAAAATGACTATTATTGATCAAAGCTGTTTTCTACGTCTCCGGTTAACAAAGATTAGTCACAAATAGGTTCCATAAACCTCAGACCAGTAATATTCAATAGCAGGGTCTGCAAACAGCATTAATCAAATATAAAGCCCAGGTGCCCTTGTTTACAAATGATCATGTCTCCCCGACATCCAAAATTGAAATTTTTTTTATGGAGTTTAATGAGAAATTTTAACCTAAACAAGAGGAACTTTTACTTTAAAAAATTAAAACTGGGATTTTTGCCGAGGGCCATAAACCATGTATGACGATATGAAGTTGGTCTTGCTACAGAACAATATATGTATGATTTTCGCATAACGATTAAGGTAACAGAAGGTCATGAGGGCTTACATGTGTACTCTGCCTCCCCCTATTTCGTTCACATCCTATTCATAGGTCCTCTCCCTCATGTTCATGAGGGCGCCTAAAATCAACGTGTACTCGCCATCACCCTCGCAGTTTGTGATGGCGAGGACGAGGACGAGGGCGAGGCATCCCTCAATCCCTCGTGAGGGTGCCCATGTATGATAGCATGTACGACCAATGCACGTGTCTACATATATCAAAACCACATTTGCCTGCAATGCCAATACTTGATGAAAGTATAAAAGAATGAAAGTTTCAAATGTACACAAATTTTATTAAATTACATTTTTACTATAAAACCCCAAGCTTAAGAAATACATTCACAGGTTAATATTGAACAACGCATTAAAGCTGGAGCAAAACTATTTGAGCAGAAATACATTTTTCAAAATGGTGCTTACAAAAATGAGCTGGATAGAAATTTGGAAACTTAATTTTGGTTTAAAAACGAAGTGCTTTTATAAGGTCACACGTGGGAAATGTAGGAAGTTGTTTAATTTAACCGAATGTTTTTTATTGTTGCTCCTTTTATGTTCCTCACTGGAGAACAATGATCACAACGGATTATTTAGTATGATACTGTACTTATTACGTGCTACGCAACCCATTTTAGAGTCACTCTACCAATAAGGTCATCCTGAGCTCCACTCAAGCTGCATTATATATGTATATGATCATTTCTACCTTTTTAGCGTCACTCATTAGAACGTCAATTTCTTTATAAAGTTGCTTTTTTGTAGCTGTAGGGTGAAAAGCGTGCCCTTATAACGTCATGCTGACGTTACAAAGCTTCAAACATAGCTACACAAATTTCATACAGGTGCTGTCATTTTAAAGTAATTTTTACTCTTCAGTTGTACTATAATTTTATTGGCATATTATGCGGCGACGCTATAAAATACTGGAAGGAACGTATTAAGGCCATTACACTAACAAGGCAGCGGCAGAATGCAAGATGCTCCAAGCAGCTCGGATTTTTATGTTCTAAAACGATATGCAAAAATTCAATGTTAATTATTGCACGCAGCTTTAACTCATTCTAATACCAGCAATTGTTACCAGAGCTGCGTTCAAGTTCAAGTATAACTTGAATAGTTCAAGTGCGTATCAAGTTCAAGTCAAGTCAAGTGCAGACAATTTTGTAACTTGAAACTTGAACATCAAGTTCAAGTGAAATTATAATTTTAACATGAATTTTCCAGTTCCAGTTCGATCAAGTTCAAGTTAATAATTTACTACTTGATTGTAAAATCAAGTCAAGTTCAAGTGCAATGAATGGAAGTACTTGAATAAAACTTGAGTATAACTTGAGTTTTTGTCACTGAAAAGCAATGTAAGCAATGCCTAATTAGAGGCATCATTGCATCCCACTAAAACTAATATTGGGCGTCAATCATCATAATAATGACATCTTCGTATTTGTTTTCATTCCATCGACATTAAAGTCGCCTCCACGATGGCCCGTGGTCGAGAATAATTCTTGTGTCCTGTTTCCACACTTTGAATAATTAGAAGTCCCGACTAATTGTTTTCTAAGGATGTTCTTGATACTCGGGGTTCTTGTTCCATTAGGGAGTGTGCACATATTACGTTTCATTTCTGGGGTAGGGAGGGGGTCTTGAAGCTGATGATTTTGTGTATACCAAGGGGAGGGTGGGGGTAACCTTGCTGATGATGTTTCACCTATTCTCAGAAAAATATGAAGAATAAACAGGGATAATTGTTAGACTCAGTGTTTTTGTAGCAAACTTTTATTGCTGAAAGACCACTGATACATTTTATGTACACACGTAAGTCATACATTATTTCAAATCTCTGTCAACCATGAGCATTCCAAAAAATCTTGGCTTATATAGGAATGGATACAAAATCACGTTCGTCAATCTCAGTATGTTTTTCAAATATTTCATTCTCACGATTCCATTTACTGTCGCCCTTGGTGCTAACAATACTACAAGTGCTGACAGTGTCAACTGTGAACATGCTGGCAATATTACAGGAAGTGTTGAAATAAAAGAAGCCAGCATGTGTCACGTATTTTAGAATTATTCCTGTAAGCACGACAACTAATGATGCCAATGGTCTGGTCTGATCCAGATTTTATGAAACTGGTCTGGTCCAAAGCCCAGACCAGTTTTTCGGACCAGACCAATGGGCTGATCCAGTCATTTGGACCAGACCAGACGAAAGACCATGGTCCAGAAAACCATTGAGAGCAATTAAATAATCACATTTTATCCAGTCAAATTCTTCTTTTATCCCCAGAAATTACATTTTGAATATGTTCCATCGGATTTCGTTAACTCATAAATTTTTATTTTGCGTACTTTTGGGACCATGGTCCTGAAGCTGGACCAATTGTATCTGGTGTGGTCCAAAAGTTGGATCAGACCGGACCAGACCATACAAATCTGGGACCAAACCAATAACTGACCATTAATAATGGTCCGGCCCAGACTATTGGCATCCCTAACCACAACCATACCAAACTTGTGATCCTGGAAATCCTCAAAACATAAGCCAAGAATGGCGTCAAAATATATTTTAGACAAACTATTGGCCAAAATTAATTAGTGTGCCTAAAGTACAAAATCTCAATATGATTTGCAAATAAATCGTTGTCATCCCAGTTAGTCCCTCGCAGAGCAACTTGGTCAAAATTGTAATACCGAACTTTGTCCCGGCTGCTGTGCTCTTTAAGCAGCATGTTTCCGAAGTTGTAATTTGTAACCATTGATTCACCTGATAGATTTGGCGGTTTGTCATGCTAAATGTCTGAAAACTATTCCCTGTCTACTACTGCCCGAACATTCAACACAACCTTTAAAGCCAAACCTACCATATATGCAATTACTATTTTGTATTTTGTTGCATATGAATCCCACAAAAGAGCTGCTCATAGAAGCTCATTAGAAAGCATCTCGAGAAGCATTGAATATGTTGCTCAAAGTTATAAAATGTAGTTTTAGACAGCATGTATAGCGGAGTATTCGTCGGACTTACCGACGGAAATTATAGGAAATATGGCTGACTGGAATCAGGGCGAATTTGACCATACTACTGACGTTAAAAGTTTATTTTTGAATAATATTAGGCTCTTTGAAAAAACACCAATTGCTGTTGTGCGTTTGTCCGCGAACGGGAAACCAAAATAATATGGCCACGATCTCTTGTTTCCCCACAGGTAATCATTTGTTGGTTTTTTTTATTATTTCTCTTTTCTTCCTCCAAAATTTATGCTTTTCGCAACGCCACACGCCAACCGATTTAAATCAATAACTAACTCTTACGAGTTTTCGACACAAACTATGATAAAAAAATTTGAACGAAATCGGTCAAGTAGTTTTTGTCTGCGTTTTTGCTTTGATGACGTTTACAGGGGAGGGGGGTCACGGAAAAATGACTTTAGGATGACGATAGGGAGGGTAGGGTCCAAAAATCGTGAAAAAATGAAACGTAATATGTGCATACTCCCTTATAAAAATGAAGTGATTGTTTAGTTCACCTGTTCTGAAGCTAAGAAGAAGTTTAAGAATAATTTATTATTTCATGAAAAATAATTTTTGCTAGTATTAAACATGATGGCGCAGACGAACAACCAACAATCTTATAAATTAACATATGTTAAACAAAATTAACGACGACAAATATTTATGAATATAACTGCTGTTTACACTCACCAGATGAGTGCAACACTAAGGTGAACAGGCCAGTAATGTGATTTCTAAACTCTTAATAATGCAAATTATTAAATTAGATTGGACTACAATGTTTACAGTTATTTGATCAAGTATTTTAAACTTTTTAGCAATTTTAAAGTAAAAAACATCATCCGCTATATCGTTTAGTTTATTCTAATTACGGCCTAACAATTTTTACCTGTAATAATTGTGGACGGAATTTCTAGTATTGTTTATTCGTTTACGAAAAAATTACTTGAATAATCAAGTTCAAGTACAAGTTCAAGTTCACGTTAAGGTCAAGTTATGTGCCCAACTTGAACGTCAAGTTATGACCAAGTTCAAGTTCAATAAAATGAACTTGAAAATCGAGTACTTGAATACTCAAGTTGCTTGAGAAACTTGATTCATCAAGTACAAGTGCGGATACCTCGCTTAGACAATTTTTTCAAGTTCAAGTCAAGTTCAAGTCAAGTTGTCTAAAATAACTTGACTTGAACGCAGCTCTGATTGTTACTTATGGTACTGTACGCTATAAGGGATACCCTTATAAGGGAATGGGATTTGCAGTCCCGATTACTATTTACATGTATAACACAGTGCTTATATGGGATGATGTTCAGAAGGGACAATGTTTACCGGTCCCTTGAGCATTCCATATAGATATATAGCGAGAGTTGAGTGTATGTATTCATAATTTGAAAATCTGAATTGTAAATATGTATTCAAGTGTGATTAACATTAACGATATAGATTAAACCCCATCCATGAACATCCACAAACCCAAGCTTTTACATTTATTTCACAGCCAGCAAGCATTGTCATAGGTTTAACGAAATTATATTTTGCAATGTCGGAAAACTTTTGTAAATGATTTGAAAAGTGTTATCGAGATACAGAAAATATACTATTCAATTCTGACCTTCGTTTTTGGCGGTGGTTGCGTGGGGTACTTTGGAAAATATTATTTATTAAAATTGATTATTTTAATTCTTATAAACATATAGTATGTGCTACTCAAATGAAACGAGACATGAGGCCAATTCAACTAAAAACGAAGAATTTGCAATTAAATCGTTATTATTTTATGTGCCTCTATAACGCCGTTCCCTTTTAACGTCACTTTTTGAGACAATTCTTGACGTTGTTATCAAGAGACTATAACTTTTTTTAAATAACCGAAAGTTCGAACAGTAGAAACATAATAAATAATAATTGTGTTGAAATTTAAATTCACGTCGGGGATTAAATCTATTACTTGGCTCACAATTAAAGACCCAGTCATTTCTCAATGTTGAACTCGTTCCTTAATTTGGCGGTGAATTTTTCTAGAAACATTTATTAGATTACGTCGTAACTATTCCTGCTTCTCGAAAAAAAAATAAAGTTACCGAAGCAAAAAAACAAAAATAACAATGCCGACATTTGTTGTTCACTCGCAAACAAACATGTAATGCGAAATATGAGGTAAAACCATATGAGTCCGCTTGAAGACGGTTCATGTAATTAAATGCAATGATAAGGTTACTCTACAAAAGGAGTAGTTCCCGTTTGAACCTTAGTATTATCATTATCCAGGTCAATTAATTTAGAAAATTGAACGCCATACATTGAATTTCCTATACAATAGTTCCCAAGGTATCACGAAAAGACTGCCAATATATGAAGATGCCACTACATGTCACTACTTTGTAATGTGTACGCAATCATGGTGAAAATGTTATCATGCCAACATAAAGGGAATAACCAAGAGGAAACCACTATACAGAAAATTCACTGTAGTCATCTTCTATCTACACATTTCAATTCAAACTCACTACTTTAAGTACATCTTCAGTTTATGAAACCAAATTTTCCGTAGGTGTAATCCGTTATTACTTGATGTCGTGACCACTTAAACAATACTTATATGACACTTTACATAACAAGCGCGTGCTTATGTAGTATGTAGTAATTGAAACCATACCGAATGCAGACAATTATTATATTATTTCAAGTGTAAAGTCGCTTTATCCTGTTTTTGTTTCGTAGCTCGAGTAGGAAATGCGGAACGGATTAAACCAACAGTTTAGTTAATGTGAGTTATGGTCGGGTTCACACAATGTTCTTATATGTTTTCGTTAATTTCGAACAAAAACATGTTTCGTAGCTCGAGTAGGAAATGCGAAACGAATTAAACCAACAGTTTAGTTAATGTGAGTTATGATCGGGTTCACACAATGTTCTAATGTTTTCGTTAATTTCGAACAAAAACATGTTTCGTAGCTCGAGTAGAAAACGCGGAACGGATTAAACCAACAGTTTAGTTAATGTGAGTTATAGTCGGGTTCACACAATGTTCTAATATGTTTTCTTTAATTCTAATTCTCGCTCTACCGTCCATTTGTGAATTGTTTGCAATCCATATACTAAAACCCGAATTATCATCCACCCCTAACTTAAATATCGGAGACAGTAACCTAGCTCACGTTCTGTGAAGTTATCGGAATTGTTCTATTCAAATCATTGAATTTTCAGAAAATTTCATAGACATTGCAGCCATTATCATTCGGCTTCTAATACCAGCAAAAATAACGTCTGTGTACAAACCTCTTTTTACTTGTAATTCCAGGTGGATGAAATACTGTGTGCAAAACTATGCTGCGACTTCCTGTGCTGTGGTTCTCGTTGTAGTCGAACCTCAAATACTGCCCAGTTTAAACAAACCCAGTTACAAAATCAGTGACAACGTTTTGGTGATTAACAAGCAAACTAATGAATTCAGCGATACCATTGCATTTGTCTGTAGTTCAAACGAGGCCGCAGCAGAAGACTGGAGTGTTAATCTCTTATCAGGGATTTACCTAACACCAACGTTTCTCTTAAAGCTGAAATCGACAAATGAAGAAATTCAAACCAACTTGCATAGAAACGCGCCATACGTAATTAAGAAATAGGCATTTCAGAAATTTCTTAAAATCTAATGCATTGCCTGGACTAAGCATCAGATTTACATATTAAGGAAACATCGAAACCTCAGGACGAAAGTTCGACGGGTGTGGCAATCCCGGGGTTATCTGAGCCAATTTTTTTTAAATGGCTTAACTATTTCATATTTTTTAAAAAACAGTAATGATTATTTTAAATAATCGAAAAATCAATAATTTCAATTTATATTGATTGTAATATGCAACATATTGAATGTTACTACTAGTATATCATTTGCCTGACGAAGAGTAAAAGCTCGAAACGTTGCTGCGAATAAAATATAAGCCTTGTGTTAAAAAGTGAACCTCTACCCTTATTTAATATATTATATATATTTCACTTCGCGTCTTTAACTAAATAAAAACTAATGTGTTCTGGTAGGATGTAATGTTTTAAAACTTACGTAACGAATCAACTTTTAATAATTTTATAAATATAAGCACTTGCATTTTTTGAGGTCCGACTCGTACTTTGTCTACTTGTTAAACTTCTCATGCAGCTCAAAGTACGCAATTGCTACTACAAGGAAATCCAATAAAAACCAAGAGGAGTACAACCATTTGACAAATAAACTGATGGTTTCAAAATTACGTAAAAAGAGAAATCTCACAAAATTACGCTTGTCGTAAATAGCCACCAAAGAGCAATTTAGCTTCATAAATTGAAAAATAAAAAACTACAGAAATGCGTTGAATTGAACTGGTTGATTTTTTTGGTTGTTCCATTTAACGTTTTTCTGTTACACGCAACTTACAATACAATCTGCTACTTATATATGTATGTATGTACTGTATTTCCCTGAATGGTGAATTTAAAAGTACGGATTCCTTAATTTTATTTCGTATTATACTTAACCAATTATACAGATACATTATATAGCGGTTTTCAAAGAAATCAGAAGTATATTTAGTATAATACAAGTCTGCTAATGGCAGAGTGGTGATGAATTTCAAGAAGTCCGTCGCACACGGTAGTTTCCACAAATAGTTTTCTACCATCAGATGAAATCCTTTCAATTAACTTCCTCTTTCAAATCTACGGAGAATTTTAAAAGTTCAAAACCATTTTCATTCATCCAACTTGCAACGTAGTGGTTTTGAAACATAGTGTACTGTGAAGTAGATGTCAGTTAACAACACTTAGTCTAGTACTTATAAATGAATACTCGGAGGTGGAGGTGTGAAATTACAAGCACTGAAATCCATCTTGTTCTGTGAAATGAATTTAATAAAAATTCGTACCCGGTTCCTGTTTTCGTACCCAGAAATTAAAGATGATGTGGACCCGTACCCGTTCCCACAGCTGGTGTACTTGGTAACCGCGTTATATCTTCTTGTTTAATTCTTCAAAAACTATTGTAATATAGTATAGTAATATTTACAATTTAAAATGCCATACTGGGAAAGGACGCGAGAATAAATGTAGGATTGATCTTCAAATAATAAAATTGAATGTTGATGAGCGTTTCAAAATGGTACTCATAATGAACCCTTTAAGAAAGTTTTCCCCATTAGAAGCTCTAATTTGTACTACAATTTACGTACATAGTAGTTTCCTCTTACCATTTCATTTACATTGATTTGTTTTTTTATTAGGATAAGACTACAAAAATTACATTACACAGTTGTAAAGTGTAGTGGCATCTCTATATATTGGCACGAGTTTTAACTTCCACTGGGAGCAAATATGTAGGATATTTACAAAGTATTGAAATTCATTAAGTCATTGACAGCCCTTTAAAAAATAATCATACGCTGAGTAATACAACCTCGAATTCGATTCCACTTGATACATAATTTAACTTCGCCGATCCATTTGTCAAATATATCATCAATTACTTTTTCAAAACTCCTTTTCAAGACTCTGTGCTGGCTCGTAATTTATCAGAGTAATATTTTAACAAATAATATCACTCCCTAAATCAATTTAATTTCCTTCCAGTATTACGACAAACCTTCCATTAGCATTTCTTTAACTCTAAAAAGTTTTAAACATTTGGTTCTTACGTGTAACTATTAGAACGATTGACTCGTCGTATCTTTGCAGTCCCTTCTAATTAACATTCGAAGATTTAATTTTTGGTTTTTTCATTCTTTGAGATTAAGGTTCGAAATTACTGCTATAGGTGCGCAATTGAAAGAAAATCGCTTCAAGAGCTTGATTTCCATCATATAATTTCTTTATTGCTCAACAAGCCACGTTTTTATAAAATCATACAAACGATGATTTTCTGGACCCGAAATTTAGTTTTTAAAATAATTCAAATTGCGGTCCTTGCACGTTATTCGTATGCTTTTATAAAGTTACAAGATTCCCCACTAATTGGAAAACTTACCTTTGGAGATGGAAATCTATCACCTATACTGCTTCATTTCCCGAATTGCTTTATTCATGTAATTGAACTTTGTCAAAACTTTATTGACATTTCCAAAACATCAATAGGAATGAATAACCCTATCCAACTTGCGACCTATTACAAATCTGTATTTACAGAAAATGATGTCGGCGAGCATTATTAACAAAATCTCGTTTGGTCATCTTGTGCTGTTTTTGTGGTAGTGACCAGCGACTTGTATAAAGTGTATGGCAGTCATATACATTTCGTTTACAAAAGCCAAATAAACTCCATGCAATTGAGTAATACGATAGGTTTCATCATAATTCCGTCAACCAACATAGACGATTTTGTCGAGATTAAATTTACTCTGAAATTCGTTCCAATATTTCTGATAGAAATGGAGCATCTGGACACAAATACAAGTTTACAATCAATTGCTCATACAAACACTTATGTTATAAAAAATTGGGCATTTCTGTGCATGCCATGCGCAAAGAAAGAAGAATTGAATTGGTTCCATTACCCACTAGCACAAGCAGGTGCACAAAGCAAGGGTTGGTTCGACGATATACAGTCTCTAATGCAAAGGGTAAGTGAAGGTGGTAAGAATATTCGTTGGTCCATGACTGAGTCAATTAATGACGTGGATTACGAAGCCTTACGAAACAACCAGTTGAAAACTGATACGTTTCCACTAAATTCTGAAACCTTAATAGAGGTTCGAGAAGCGATATTACTGAATGGCAAAGTGTCAATTTCACACCTTCCAATAATGACAATAAATATGGTGTAAATCCACCTGAAATTCAACTTTTTGAAGGACCACCAGTTAAATCTTATATGCGTCGCTACTATTGGGAAAGTACTGGTACTTATTTTCGGGGATTCAATTTTATAACGTCTGATTCTGTGACCCAAATTAGAGATGGGTACATGCTGTTAAAACCTTTTGAACCACAGACTTGGTGGTTTTTGATTTCATCTACAATGGTTATTGTATCCGTGGTTGTATTAGTATCGGTATGGTACGCGTTCAGAGCAAAAATTAATATCGCTGAGATTATAACATCTCACAACATCTTATGGTTTGTAGGTGTTTTGCTCGAAAAATGTGATAACGAAATGCCTTTGAAGAGGACAATCAAGAAGCACAGAACCCTTGTAAAATTTTGTTCTGTCGTCGGTATGTTATGGCATTTTACAAGTATAGTTCTGACCAACTCATATAAAGCAGTAGCTAAGTCTGACTACTCTGTCGGATACCCCTTTGAAACAAAATGGAAGTATTTCACAGAATTGGAAAATTGCACTATTTACACAATTTCAGCTGAAAGAAACTGCCGTGAGATAAGGTTCAAACTTGAAAAAAATTACCAGAAATGTAAACAACGTGGTAAAGAATGTTATTCAGAAAGCCACCCAAACCTTACTTTAATATATTGCGATCAATTTCCGTTTCGTCTTACTCCACCGTCCGGCTGCACTATGTATAGTGCAATGCGGGAGGAGACGTTTTGATTTATTCAAAAAAACGAAAATCTTACATTACTCGACAATCCTACACGTACACTGAAATACGTCTGCTCCGATGAACTTCCGACGAACGCTCACGCCTCCTTAGTCGCAGGGACCCCCTTCAGGGAAATAAAATGGTATGGCCAGTATTTATCCGCAGCGTTCTGTACAGACATGGGTGCGCGGCGGTGTGGGAGTTCCAGTCCGCTGAATACCTCGCAGGCTTCTTCCCATACCTCAGCTCAAGGATTCATGAATCGTTTATACAGGAGGACCTAGATCGTATTACCTCCTCATCCTCACTCCCTCTATACAGGCAAATTAAAAACCACTTTTTCATATCCGGGTATCTACTCCACAATATTCCTCTTAAATATATAAGACTAATTGCAAATATTAGGCTCAATTCCTCCACCTTATATTCTTCCAGAGCTAAACTTAAAATTACACACCCCGACCTTTGCGTAGAGTGTAACCTCCAGGAACAAAATGATATACTCCATATTCTAACCAGGTGCAGTATATACGGCCAAGAAAGGCAAATGTATCTGGGTAAATATAATGTAATTATTTACAAATCTGAAAGCTCACTGCTCGCTCTCTTTAAGGACCCTCCTAAGTAGTTCATCTTCGATGTTTTTAAGTTTATTCAGAGTTGCTGCTTACGAAATAATTTCCTTAATTGTCTTTAACCTCAAAACAAGCCAACCAAGGTTGGCATTCTTCGTAGTATACTCACATTTACTTTATCTTATTATTTTTAAAAATCTTTGATTAAATTACGGATGATATGGGCGCCGCCCGAAGAGAATCCTGAATAAATTGAATTGAATTGAATTGATGAACTTAAGGCTGAATTTCTGACCTCACAACGTTCCGATCCAAATACAGCGCTTCTGGTTCTAGAAAGAGATTTTCACTATTAATGGGAGTTATTTATAAATTTCAAGACGTTTGTAAAGAGCAAGCGTTTTCATCACAACTGGCATAATTCTGACAACTTTCTTCGCAAAGGTACAGTTTTGTTTTTTGAGAACATACCAAGCAGTATCTTTGAAAACACACCCTTGGAGCAATTTCAACGACTTCGTCACTCGGGAATTGTTGACTTGTGGGATAAATGGTCTAAGATTTACTACAAACGGTTTTATAGAGCAGCCCAAGAGGACCTCACTAACGATAGGATTGTAAAAGACTTTCAGGAACTTTCTTTGGACAATTCAAATATTTCAGTGGTTTTTTTTTGTTGATTGTTTACTGTTGGTTTGGATGTACGACAGTATTTGTGTTAGAGGGGATAAAGTGGTGCATACAGAGATCGTAGAGCTTTTTAAACTCCGTCTTATACATATCACAGATTTAACAACTACCGTTTTTTCATTTCTGAGTAGTGCTTCTTTCGGGTCTAAAATTATTGTACCTGCATTTACATATTCATTGATATACATATGTACATTTCGATATGCTGCTAAGTTCTGTACGTTTCCCGTTACTTACGGAAAATATTTCTTTACATATACTCCAAAAAGTAAAACTGTCGTAACATATTTATTTCCTATCCTTACCGATCAAAGTTTTAACTATGGCTATTTTTTAGAAGCAATTAAATAGCAACAGCATGATTTGGTGCCTTGTAAAGTACAACAATAAATAATGTTGTGTAAAATGTTTCAAACTGTTTGTGTACCTAAAGTTTCAAAATATGTATCATAACAATTTACACAAAACTGTATGACCACATGTGGCGAAAAACATGCAAACACGGGGGCCTTGGTCAGAGAATACAAAATGATTTTTGCCACCCTTCACAGCACACATCTTTCGTTTCAATGTGACTTCAAGTTAAACAGGTTCCATCGTAAATAACCTTGCAATGTAGACTAAAACAAATTGTTTATAGTCCAGGGCTGAATAGCAATATATATCAAATAGTGTAGAATTTGTATAGGAGTGTTGACTGGATTTCGGGTGGATATAGCATGACCGGTTTCAACAATTTTGCCCATTTGGAATTTACAACTCAATTTCACTTGCTGTTTTTGGCATTCATTTTTTTTCTGATAATTTATGCAGCGTATGAAATAATCATTATTTTTGGTTGAAACGATTTATTTTTGTTGAATAAAAATGCTATCCTATTATTTTTGCTAAAACGGCTTTATTTTATTGACATTTACTTGCAAAGTCTACCACCTTTACAATAGTCGGTTAAAGTAATGAAAATTGAAGAAACTCTCCATTGCAAGAAACAAGCAACGTTATAACACCATTGACACTATCTGTAATGCAAACGACTATAAGACTGCAACAAGGCCAACAAGAACAAACGATCCTTCGGTTTTAAAATACTGGAATAAATTATGTCAGCAGTGACATCATAATATATGCAACAAGCATAATTTGAATCGATTTTCTAAACTTAACCTGAAGTTGTGCGCATAATGGATAGGTTAGGAGTTAAAGCTGAGATTTAAGTTACATAAGATGGCTTTGAATTGTAAAGCTACAATATTGTATGCCACAACGATAGAACAAGAACAGATTAAATTCGTGTTGTGATCAGCTCATCCACAACTACCAAACTAACAACAAAATACATCACTACTCCAAAATAACTGTCCTTGCAAATCAGGGCATCCACAAGACACAATCAAACAATTACAAAAGTTTTATAATCAGTAACAAAACGCACGTTATTTAATAATTTGGAGCACAATTTCAGTCGTTCAGTTCATAAAGTGGTGAACTGAACTGAACTAGCCCATATTTTCATTATTTTTGCATGAACTTGAACGAACTAGCTAGTTGCAAAATTTTGATTGAATGAATTTGAACTGGACTCAGCAGAACGTATTATGAATGTGAACGAACGTTGATCGTACGTTCAAGTAACAAACTGAACTGAATTGAACTCAAGTGTCCAGGTTTGAATATAAACTTTTATATTCGTGAACACAACACTAATATACTCTATCTCTAAATTGCATGACCATAAATTTTATAGTTGTAATCTCAAAAACTTGCACGCTGGGTTTTGACTATTCATTTCAATGACATTAAATTGCAAATCAAAGAAATATTTATTTTCAAGCAACCCGGTATCATACATTTAATAACGCATATTTGGCACATTTTGGACGAAATCGTATGAAATAAAACGCGCAATAATTGTGAGCATATTTATATGATTTAATAACTTGACATAGCTTGGTTTTCTTAGATTGATCTTTCACAGAAAGCTCAAAGTCAATACTGCTTTCAAAACACAGGAGATTTTAAAGTAGTTATCTAATCAGTCATTTAGCAAAAAATCGTGTTTAGTCAAATTTCAAAGTCGGCTATAAAAATATAACTAAATGCCACTTAAATATACCATAAATGACTTGAACTAATTGGCTCGCTAATGAAAGGTAAAGCGAACTCAACTGAACGACTGAAAAGTATATAATGAATTGAATTGAACTTTGAAAAAATACTGCAAGGGTGAACTGAATTGAACGTAAAGACTGCAAAGTATGCGGTGAATTGAACGGAACTACAACGGGCTTGGGACAAGGAGAACTGAGCTTAACTGACCGGCACAACAAATTTGGGGATGTGAATGGAACTGAATTTGAACTTTGGACCAAAACTGCAAGTATGATTTGGAGTCATTTAGTTATCAAAATATTTAAAAATTAATTTCGGGTTACACATCTTCAAATTCAAGCCAGGAATTCTTTTTCGATATTTTGACACCGAAAATGGCGTTGACGTACTTTGAGCCTCTTTCGTAATTTGTTTGCTGTTGTAATACATCTCGTTTCACTCCAATTCATATATTTGTTTGTCAAATGTGCAATTATTATTGTAAATGCAAATATTGTTTTAGCTTGCAACTAATCCATTAACTTCCAAATTATTCCATTACCTTCCAACTCCAGAAATCTATCAGTCTTTCCAAGCATTTTGCACTATATTTTGTTCATTTGGGGAAACAAAAATTTTATAATGATTTTCTCATTCAACAAAATGGTAGTTCCGGTCATAGAAGTACTTCTTTTGGGATGCGATTTCTGTTCTCTCGCTGAAATAAAAGTATTCAGAAATACTTAACATGCTCAGAAGCCAATTTTCGGGGTTGCCAATTCAGCTCCCGTCCTTTCTAGTTTTCCTTCATGTGTAATTAACGTTTTTCAATTTTCTCTAAATTACATTGATATTGCTACATCTTCAATTCACATAAATAACGCTGTCCGGATTACAACACGGGACGTTCCGTCATTGTCAGCAATGCATGCATTTGAAAACACTTTATCAAAACTGGTTTGGGCAACTTGCGCTTTAATTATGACCATTGTTAACGAAAAGAACGTATATACGCATGTTTATCGCGATCCACCATATCCGTCAGCCGTTATTTCAATTTTACAATGTTATTGTTTTCATCGCGACTAGGTCCCCCCGAGTTAACTATTTCGAGCTTATTAGAGATGCTAAACTGCGTTACGCACCGACGTTACTCATTACTCTGGGGAAGCCAAACAAAAAATTAAAATTCGCAACTGTTCAGACGATCACTCATGTAATTAAAACATGGTCATTCTTGTGCTTTGCGTGCGCAAAGAAACACACTCCAAAATCTTTCTCATACTAATCTGGCGCCGATAGCACATGCCCATTTCATGGAACAATTGCAAAGTGACACGGAAGAAGGTAAAAATATTTTGTGGGTCATCGATCGATCAAAATTCTTTGCGAATTCGTTTAGTCCGGGTGATTTTGAACTTCTGCAACATGAATTAGCTCGAGACAAAACTATCAAAATAAAATACAAGGATTTCTTGGACATGTCGGAGACTCTGCACTCTTATTTGCGGCAAAGTCTGAATTTTACTCTTAGAAAGGATCAACCCGTTTATTATTCTCCAAATATTGCAATGGGCACAGGATTATTTTATAACCTTGATGGAAATTTCAGTTTGGAAGTTACACAATCAAAATTTGGAGGATTTAAATTTATAACAAGTGATTCAGTGGTTAGCGTTAAAAGTGGGTATATGCTGTTCAAACCTTTTCAATGGGAGGTTTGGTTGGGGTTAATTTCATCAATACTAATTTATGTACTGATAGTTACAAGTGTTTATACTTGGTATGCGTCCAGGAAGATTATCAACTGTGTAAGTGGTATGATTTTGCAGCATGCCTTGTGGTTTGCAGGTGTTTTGCTAGATCAGTGCGATCTTTTGAATCTTAAAATTTGTAAAAACCAGAATCTTAAACATTTCTGTAATTTTATTTGCATAACATGGCTCTTTGCGAGCGTTGTTCACAAACTTATACAAAGGTGTTGCCAAGTCAGATTACTCTTTAGAATACCCTTTTGAAACAAAATGGAAGTATTTAACTGAGCTTGAAAACTTTACTATTTACACCGTTTCAACGGACATGGATTGTCAATCTAGACATCAGAAACTTGAAGCACGATACCAACGACGCTTACAAAAAGGCCTAGACTCGTCCAACTTGTTACCAAATCTTACTTGGAATTACTGCGATAGTAAAGGTGTTAGTGCGAAAAGTTGTGTTTTGATTAAGAACCTTCGAGAACAAATACTAAATATACCGCAAGATTTCAATGATCAACAGTACGATTATAAATATTTGAGGTTCTTACTAGAACGAATATATTACATTTGTGCAGATGACCTGAATTATAGATTTCTGACTGTAGAGCTTTCCAAACCAAAGTCAGCGCTTGTTGTCAAGGAATCAGAATTTGTCCATTACTGGGAATTATTTCTGAAGATTACAAAACATTTTCATCACAATTGGCATGTCCCTGATGGATTCCTTCGCAATCAGTTACTATTAGAATTTTCAAATATCCCGAACACCGCTTTTAAGAACAAGCCATTAGATCGATTTCAGCGCCTAGCATACAGCTGGATTTTGGGGTGGTGGGATAAATGGACTAGAATTTACAACGTCAGACTATATTTACGGACCCTGATCGCATTAAATAACGATCAAAATGTAAATACCTTTCAAGCATTGTCTTTGAATAATTCAAACGTTTCAGTTGTCTTTGTCTTGGTTTTATACGCATCGTTGGGGTGCCTAGTAGTCTTTGGAGTAGAGGTGTGCAGAAAGAATGTTGGAGTTTGTAATCGAATTTAAATCGCGCATGTGCGAGCTCGAGGTTTTCCGGTCATTGAGTACGTTTTCACACATGTTTATTGATAGCATCATTTGATTTTCTGGTCAGAACTATGACCTGATCTCCATCAAATATTTACAATTTATTTTCGTCGTACTTTTCACGCGCACCCAATCTAGCCTTAGAAATTGATTGATTCCGTGAATCCATACATTTTTCATTTTACGAAAGGTTAGGATCATGGTCGTTTGGTCTGGTCCTGATACTGAACCAACTGAACTTGGTCCGGTCCAAATGTTTCACCAGACCAATAACGGACTATTATAAATGGTCCGGACCAGGCCATTGGCAACCTTACGCTCCCGAGAATTGTGATTCCATTGTTGGACTACTGCTTAGACTGAATTTCGACATAGTTTAGAATTAAGTTCAAAAATCTAATTCAGAAAATTGTTACTTTCCAACAAGAGCATTCTAGCAAGTTAGTGTACCAATAACTATAATATATTTATGGTACTAATAATAGATTTAGTATAGATAATATTTCTATTCCATTTAAGCTAATATTTTATGGATCGTTACTTTTTTTGACAATACTGTATTTGCACTAGAATTAGCCAAAAATTATTTCGATGGTATGTATTGTAAATATTTAAATAATTCGTGTTGAGTTTACTTTTAATACTGTATTTGTTATCATTAGATTTATCACTAAAGTAATACTACGGATAATATGGTTCAAATTAAATGTGAGATAGTTAATTGTAGACCATGAAACATAGTTGCTTTGTCGACTGTAAGTCTCACAAGCTAACAGTATTAATGATATTAGTTCTGGATGTTAATAACAATATTCAGCACGGAGTTTTCAGAAATTATTTGGGAATTATGTATTACTGTATTCAAAGAAAATAAATGCATTTTGACACTTGCTTTTAATTATGGTAACTATATGTGTGATGTTCTGCAGCATAAAATATGGTCGTGTTTTTACACGGCAGTGAATGATTGTTGCATGACGACACTCATTATTTATATGATCTAATTATTGAGAATAGGTACACATGGACACATTATGTATTCAATGTGAGAAACTGTAATTGCATCATGAACTTCAGAACTTATTATTCCGAGATTTACTAGATTTACTTAGATTACTAAAGATTTGGTTTAAAATCTTGGCTGCGTCATTCTAAAATAAAAATATATAGCAATGATCCAAACTGACTAACCAATTGATTAACCGTCCATGAGTAAATCAGAACAGACCCTTAAGATTTTCGACAGTAAGTGATCAGTACTACGGACAAGTTCAAATTACACTTGAGTTCAAGTCAAGTTCAAGTAAACCATTTTTTTTACATAAATCGTTCGCGTCAAGTTCAAGTACGCATTCGGCTTGACATTATAAGACCAAGTAAATTTACTTGAACCCCAAGTACCATGAACTTTAGATTTCATTGTCAATTTCATGTAATTTTAGATTGAGCATGCCATAAAGATCGGAAGCAATTTCCAAATCACATTCCAATTTCATGTCGTGTTCAGGGTATTTTGCTTGCGCATGTTATAGATAAAAGCACAAAATTGAAAACCAGAGTTCACTTTATGACGGTTTCGTTTACCTGAAGTTGCTCATTGTTAGTTTTTGCAGTGGCATCTTCATGAAATGAAAGAACTATCTTGATAATTCATATTGTTGCTTAGTTCATAAGTTTCAAATTGTGTAAATAAATTCCAACATAAAATGAGTTTCGATGGCACAGCACAAAAATCCTTTAACAAGCAAATAAATGCTAGTTTACTTTATTACATATTAAGTTAAGAGTACTGGGAACGCTCAAATAGGTTTATGTATCTATATGCACATGATAGCTCGTTGGGCTGAGCGAATGTGACTGTTGGTGAAATTATGAGGATGCTGTCACAGCCAAGATGCAAAAGGCTTGTGAGATGGCGGTGGCAACTAAGTGCACTCTGAGACCATGTTATAAATAAATGTTCCGTAGAATCAACTGCAGCCTTGACAATTAATTATTTATAATAAAGAGAAAACAGTCGTAATTGTCACACAGGTTTAACTTAAAGGCTAACTAGGGAAACTTATACATTTACAATCCACTAATGTAATAAAAATAAGAGCGGCTCTGGACTGGTTGGTAGGGCAAGACCTCGACGACGGCTCCTTCTCTTGTTTCTTACTCTTCGCAGTCCGCGAGAAACCAGAAATCAGCTGGAGATCAATGGAGATGAAGATACGTACCACATAATGTTCAAATGCCCACTCTATGAAGATCTCAGAAGCAAATATATACCACCAGAAATCATAGAAAGAGCAACCAAGAAAAACTTCATCGCCGACATATTCCAAAACCTAAACCCGGAGACAATGAACTGCCTATATACCTACTGGTGCCATGCACTGGACAGAAGATGTCAATTAAACCACACGCATTAACTATATTTCTTGTTACGACAAGGAACCATTTTTTATGTACACTCCAAATAACAACTACTCCAAGTAACACACTGCCAATAGAACGATCACATGATGGGTAAAGGCCACTCGAGAGAACGAGCTATAATATTAACATCTAAGTAACCTAATGAAAAAAAGTGTTTAAACAGAAGAAGCAGAAAGTACGGACTTACACTATCTTCACTCTTCTTATTTATTTATGTATTTATTTATTTTGCCTGTATAATCCTAAACCCTAAGAAACTACAGTTTTACATTACACTTAAACATTTTAACATTATAGTACTACATAAGTAATTGAATCTAAAATAACGAAAACATGCATAGAACGAAATGACTGTACGGGCTTCTGCTATATCGGTCAATAAATGTCTATCTATCTACTCTTCGCAGTCTTTTCCAGTTCCTACTCACAATTAGCATAGCTAAAATTACAATTAAGATAAGGCTCAGGTCATTCTCCCTGGAAATGACCAATACACCTGAGTATATGACTGGTTGGGTTTGTTGAGCACAAACAGTACATATATATGGACATTAAGTAAAACTTGACACCATATAATAGTCGTCAGATAAACAGTGAAGGTCCACTATAAGAATTCAGCTTATAAGTAATGCATCGAAATGTGGAATGCATCGGTTGACCCAAACTTTGATTTACACAATCAGACATTTTTACAGGGTAAATTCCTTTATAAGTTGTACGCAGTCAGTTATGTCGAACTTTTACTGTATTCGAAAAGCGCTAAATGATGTCCTCGAGTGGTTTAAAATAAAAAATAGTAATTTATATATTATAAATATAATTTATATTAATATAATAATAGTATTTTACTTAGGTAATTAAATTTGTAATTTTTAAGTCACCTTACAAGTGCTAAGCACAACATACGCATATAAATAATTTTTATTGTCACATTTCATGATTCAACGTGGGATGATCTGTTCAAACAAAGAGCGTTTGCCTCTAAACTACAACGGCACAAAAATAGTCGGTCACACCGCACCAAAACAAATCAATCATGTAATTATCGTTACGCTCGCAAGATTGCTCTGTACACGGGTACGCATAAACAGAAACGGGTTTTTGAGCATACCGTTCCCGTTCCTGTTGGGAACAGATCCCATTCAGCCTGTATTGCACCCGTTCCCATATGGGTTCCTGTTCCCACATACTATAATGGGAAAGGTTGGTTCCCAAACCTGTACCCACACTTTTGGGTGAAAACATTTTGCACCCATATGATACCCGTTCCCGTTCCTCCACCCAAACACCCGGGTGTAACCCGTTCCCATGACAGGCACTGCCTCATTATACCCTTCTGTACCCCATATCTGGTGACACGTTCTTGGAAGAATAGCCGAATGAAACTAATCCTATTGTAAACAACCCTAGGACCAGACCTCAAATGGGTGGACACCAAAACTCCTTTTTATGTCAGACAAGTCAGACTAGCATGGAATTAACCATCCACCAAGGTGGATGGGAAAACGGGGATAACAATAGTTTATACATGATAAAAAATATTAAACTTAACAATATAAGTAAGTAAGTAATGTATTTATTGCGTTTTTAAGAAATATCTATAACACATCAATACATAATTGCTCCGGAGGCAGGATTAATGAACATAAAATATTGAGTACTGGTCCTTCATTAACCATGACCTTAAGTCTAACACCATTTTTGCTAAAGTTGCCAATCTGGTAAATGTGAGCAAGGGAGTTCAGATTTAGATAAGTTTGATAATTGCGGCGACTGACGTAGCCGTATTTTGCGGAAATGTTATAATGTTATAATGTAATCACCGGGGCTAAATTAAGAGAGAATTTGAACAATGAAACAAATCATCAAAAGCGTTCAGATTACAGATACTGTTAGGGGGAAACTTTAATGATCCCATTGAGTTTGATTCGTTGCTGTATATTTCCTTGGTTTGGAGAGGTTCTGAGCTGTGCAGCAAGGTTCTGAATGGAGATACAGATATTTTGCTTGAGGTAACGCTCCGCGCCTTCCTCCACATCTTTATATGTAGCGTACACGTTGTCGTAAGAACCTTTTGCTCTTGCCCAGTCACTTTGTCTTGAGGTGTCCTCTAGGGTCTGCAACATCCCCCCAAAAAAACTCACGTATGATCCCTGGCGATTTGCTCTTCTATACGAGACTCGAACGGCCTTTATCCTTAATTTTAACAGCACTGGTGCATACATAACTATAATCACGTAGGGAGTTGGGAATGTCAAGTTTGGCATTACAGCACCAGGTTTCAGATAATCAAATGAAGTCTTACTCTGCCAAGGGAGATAAGCCTGTAGCGTTCCAGAATATTGCACTCTTGAAACAGAGTGGGGAGAATTTTGACGAGTAATATTGTGGGTAACATGTGTTATCGACGCACCTTCCTATATAGTTTCCATATTATCTACGGCGGCAACTCCAGAGGCTTTATATTTAATTTTCACCTTTCCGTCACTACATATGTATGGCACGTTGTTTATAAGTAGCGTTGTGCCTCTCAGCTTTACTGATTTTCCTGATCTCTTTTTGCTCTGATCAGTTCTTCGCCTAGCACTTTCTGCTTTTCCCGATCTTCTTTGTGTAAAAATCTGCGAATCGAGAAACTCGTGGCTTCTAGTTTATGACGGTTATTTATAACCAGTAGACAGTCCGATTTGTCCCGGAACTCAATTGCTATGAGAGATGACGATGAGTTCTTTCTTGCTATCGGGTACGCTTTTTCGAATGCAACCTGAAGCTTCAGATTACGGTCAAAGAATTTACGTACTGCCCTGCCACAATTCTCTCCGCCTCTTATAATTCCGTTGAAAACAAGTGTTTTCGCGTGTTTCTCGCTCTCCAGTGATTGGATCCGTCGCTGCAGCTTTTCAATGTTAAAATCCATATCATCCGTTTAGTTGTCATACGAGTCCTTGCACCCTTCCAAACTTGATACCCTTGAAACGAGGTCATCGATATTGGTCTTCAAGACGGCTTGCTCTTCCAGTACTTTATGTAGGCCACCGAAGAATTGAAAAGCTGAGATCGTTGCCAGGGTTTTGTCTGGTCAAATATACGGGATTCCGAAGCTGTCACAAATTTTCTTCATTTTTTCCGCCTTCATACTTTTATCGCACTACACACACCGCACACACTTCGATAACTTATAACTTTGCATAGAAAGATAACGGACCTCAGCAGAATGCGACTGTGCCTTTCCACTCCTTGAACAAGCAATCAACTTAACAATATACAATTAGGCCGTTGGTACGCATATGACAAACACCATGATTCCCTGGATGATTTTCTTGAAAACGAATAATTGTAGGATCCCGAAGCAAAATCTATAATCAATGAGTGGAAAATGCAATTTTTTATATAATGGTGATAAAAACCAATACAGATGATAATAATTTTTTGTTTTGAACAGTACCATTGCCTCCTAGCATTGTTTATTTAATCTACCTTCTATTACGATATTGTCTTTGGTTGTTATGCACCCATCTTGAACCACTATTTAGAAACTGTAAATCTTCCAGTAATTTTTATTGCGTGAGCGCAGTAAAATATCTATCTCATATATCTTAAAAAGCAGGTATTTTATTGGAAACCACAGATTTTCAGCGTGTTAGCAGTCTAAATTTAGGAAATCGTTATCTAAGCCAATTGTTGACAAACATTTTTATATACACCCATAATTATTCATGATATAAAATGGTTCAGAAACGCGCATGTGTAGTACAAAAATACGTATTTTGAAATATCCTAAATATTATTCAGACTAGATTTTAGACCCAGAATATATGCATACAACAAAATAATGTTCCCATTAAAAACCACGACTGTGGATTGATTCTAATTATAAAATCTACAAGCATTCCCTGAAAATTTGATAACACATCCTTATCTGAAAATACAAGCAGTAAATCCCGATAGAATATTTATCGCAGTCAAGCTAATTCTGCATGGACATTGAACGGTATTTTTAGCTAAAGAGATAAGCATTTATGTCAGCTTAGTTCATGATACAGAAATACATAATGCCATGTGAGTGGAAACATACTTTTACTCTGTCAACATGGCTGTTATCATGCTGTTTGTCCCCAGAATAATAGTGATATCTTTCATTAGCTAACGAACTTCGGTGCCGTAAGTAGTCGAAAAATTGCATTAGTTAGAGATGTTGCAAAATCTATCATTTTTTGAGCCACGATATTTAGTAATAGGAGTGCTCGTTGTCTAACGCTAAAGAAGAAATACTTGTAAGATATCATTAATTATTAGGTGTAAGATTGCTTCACAAAAACCGAAAATCCTAGTAGTCTAAAATCCATATGATTTGGCTTACTACTGTTCCCTAGTATCACCAGCATCGCACAAATTGCAACTGGTTACTCTAATGATTTAGCTTCGTGATCACAAGTAATTCAGCATTGCGATTGGTTTATGAAACTTATGTTTCTATTGTAATCTTAAATAGTAAGTTTTTCTATTCTTAGATTGGATCGTCTTTGTAAAATACAAAAACAAATATTGAACTCATCTCCACCTGAACAACAACGCATTTTACAATTGAAAAAGGGTCACCGAGGTAAGTATCATTCTTTCACGAGAAACAAACACAGGCCATAACACCTTGAAAAGTATGTACTTGATTTTTAATTAAATTCACTGAAGTATAAATGGATATTATCCAAATAGTTGATCACACCATAGCTACAAATTCAACATTTTGCAATATTAATGTTAATATTAAAAAAAACGACACCTGGATTTAATATTCTTTGTTTTTAATTTCTTCGTTTTTGTGTATGCATTCTTAGCTTCTTACTTAATGATTGAGGATTGAAGAAATTTCAGGGTGTCATTTCAAAACATAAATATCCAGCAATCGTTCGTAACTTTTTAGGGTCGCAGAATACGAGCATGGAAGTTATTTGTATAATCATGAGCTCACGATACTATCCGACAATATAAATAATTGCATAACTTTATAAAAATTATCAATATGACACTGCAAACTAATGAAAGAACGACACTTGAAGAGCGAGCTCTTATCACGTGATAGTTTCGTCAGTCTTATCAGTCAATTTTATGTTAATAATTACAACCTTCGTTTCTCAACGAGCGTATCGCTACGGTACTTTAATTAATGAAAATCTTGTCATTTGTTGTTCAGATGCTGAAGTTTTAGCGGTACAAAGATGGGCAACCAATTGGATTTTCGGATGAACATATTCTGTTAGTTCCTTTTGAGAAGCCGAATATATTTTTTTAAATGCATTTGTTACAAATTATTTTCTTATACGTTCAGTGAAATCCAAAACTTAATCGTAAATAGCTGTCTAATTGTAATTCTAGATACGACGCTTGGTTAACAAAGGATCGTAGCAAACCGCGCAACAGCTTAAATTCACAACCTCAAAAGACGAAATTTTTAGACACAAGAATCTAAACGAACACGGGCGGAAAGCACATTATAACCTAAAGCAATGCAGCATCCCAGTAAACAAGTAATTCGTAGTAAGTAAAGCATTATCCCGCATTCCTTCTTTCTGCTATGGCGTTTAAGCTTAAGAAATTTAAGAATCTAGTATAAGAAACTAATTGTAAGCAACAGGTAGTCTTTTAAATTTAGAAATAAAATCAAAGAAATCGCTGTTTTTTCCGCTATAGGTCTCAACTAGTCAGTTTAGTATTCACGTTTGATCAGCCTTCTCAAGCCACACTACCCGAGAGCTGTAATGTATTTAGTAAAGCTCTAACAACTTGTTTCAGTGCTCCGAAGCCCATTAACATAGGATCATAATAGGTTTATATTTTACTCGATGCAAGTTAAGGTATTCGCAATTTCAAATATTTCTTATTTGTTTGTGAAAAATTTGATTAAGAACTAAAATTCTTGGAAGTCGGCATCATCGAAACCAAAACTGATCCTTTATTATTAAAGAGCACTTTCTGTCCGTTTATTAAAAGTTTCGCGAGATCTTAATTCAATGGCCTTACAAAACGCCCAAAAGGTGCCATGTCAAGCACTGCTTATGATTAACGATCACTACCTGTCCGTTTGTTTAAAGCGCTGCTCTTAATATTAGCGCGCACGATTTAGCCATACAACAAGTCTCTGCGACAGGGCTTGATTTGCAAGCCGTTTGGCTTTTAATTTCTACAATCACACTAACAACTCTTCAAGTTATTATCCCTGTGATGCACAGGGCTTTTACTAGTTCTAGATATAAGCAATGACATGCACTAAATGAACCAAATTTGAATGACAGAGCGGATTCAACATTTAAGCCATACAATAGCGGTGAGGTCCAAAAGTGGGTTTTTGATTCGGGACGGCCCGAACCTGACCCGGACGGGTTTTTAGCCGGGAACGAGTTGTAATTACGAACTTAGGTCGGGCTACGACCGGGTTTCTGTTGCATTAAAAAATAAAACAGCAATAAGATTGGGCTTGCAGACCGGGCCTGCGGTCTGGTGGTGTAGTGAATCTGTAAGGTTGCAGAAGAGTCGGATTTCGACTCTAGCTCACCCCAAAATAATTTCAGGTCATTTCTATCTTTCTCTATACACTATCGATATGCAAATGAGGTCTGGAGGCATGTTGCGCATTCTTGGAAGAGTATCAGCAGGAGTAGTGTGTTCCGTACACTGATAATGATTCGTAAGATGAATTGGTGTATTTGTATATACTTCGACTGCTGATATCTCGGATAAGATTGTGTCCGTGGCATGTCCCGTGTCTCCTCCCTTGTCTGCATATCCTCTGTCTCTACCTGTAGCTTCACATTTCACTCTCTCTCTCTATAGCTAAGTCTGCGTATGTGTGTGGTGATATACATGCTTGCAAGACTGCGGGGATGCTGTGTGTGACACCGGGTATGTGCTTTGAAACTGTATGTGCTAATGTATAGCGGACTGCACACGTAGCGGGGGCCTAGACCTCTACCTTCGGTTATTAGTCATATGATGACGAGTTTACATGCAGGCCTGTGGTTGAGTAAGTGTGGAATGGGCGGCCGCCCCACTTCACAGTACGCAGCTAATGGGCCAGAATGGCTCCAATTTGTAAATAAATTAAAAAGAGAATAAAGGAGGCAAAGAAAACTCTGTAAGGCCTTAAGGGCAAGAAATCGGAGTATAAACCCCAAATAAAAAAATAATAAATAAAAAAAAAGATTGGGCTTGGGCCTGCTTTTATTTTTTGTTATTATTATTATTGTATTTATTATTGCACTCTATGGTTTTCTGGACCATGGTCTGGACCATGGTCTTTTGTCTGGTCTGGTCCGAAAAACTGGACCAGACCATTGGTCTGGTCTGAGCTTCGGACCAGACCAGTTTCATAAAATCTGGATCAGACCAGACCATTGGCATCACTACTATTTACGTGCATTTTAAAGAATTGCTCATTATATTTAATACGTACAGCTGCGTGTAACTGCTTAAGCAGTTTGAAATGATCCTTTCCGCTTGATAGTTCTTGTCCGAAAATTTTCACGGTCAAAAATAATCGTTGCTTCACAAGTGCACGTTTATTGAATGTGTTGAGTTGGGATGGTCAATATATTTATGTAAACAGAACATACTATGTAATCATAAGTGTCACAGAGGATTCGATTTTTACTAAAATTAAATGTTTTCAATGGTTTTTAAAATCTTTTAAGATCGGGGTTTTAGCAGGCTTGAGTAGTAAAACATTTAGACTGGGTTCTTAACGAATTCGGGCTTCATAATATTTAACGTGCATAAAGCGGATTATTGATATTTAGTATTTAGCCCGTTGACATGCCAGGTCGGGCTAATAGTATTTTTCGGGTTTCTTCCTGGTTCGGGCCTGAATTCAATCCCGAATCACACCTTTGCCATACATCTACTTCCACACATGCATTCACAATACCGTTTTGAGTGTATAAAAATTACTTTATAATGAAGAGCCTCGTTTCTTGAACGAATACGTACTGTCGGGGCACGCGCCAATTGCAGTTTGCCAATTAGGGACAGGTAAGCTTTACTCCGCCTGATGTCTAGGTAGTGAATCGGGACAGAGTCAGCAGGCAGGCAAAAGTTTTGAAATAACATTCCGCGAATAGTTTCGTATATGTAATTGCTGTGTGCTACGGGTGGCTTACATCGTGTTCACATAAAGCTAACCTTGAATCAAGGACAAGCCGCGCGTAGTTACAGATGGGTACTTTTAAATCCCTCGCCCTCATCTCACGAGGTATGTACAGTACACTCTCGCTATAAGGGCATCCCTAAAAGCACTTCAAAAGCGCTCTTATAACGGTATGCTCCTATAAGGAACATGCATCTAAATGCATTGTAATACTGGTTTTAATTATAAAAATGAGCTAAATAAGACATTAATAAACAATACAAATATACATGGCCAATTTTTATTTATAAATGTTTTATTATACAATTAATTTTTGGTTGGAGTGAAATAATTTGGTTTGTAGAGAAATCATTGCAGATTTTTGCCTACAATATTTTTATTTGTATCCAAAGAATCGATTCATGCAGATTCATATGAATCATTGCAAATTAGCCAATGCTTTAGTTTTTCCAACTACAAGCAAATCGTCTCTGGTGATGTATGATATGAGGAATTATAACTGACTCACTGTATGAATTAAACTCAATCAATACTTGCTCAATATTTTCGCCAGTAATACTTAAAACAACATTCTGGTAACGATTCCGTCAGTTGCGAGCCAAACTCTAGTATTTGTTACTTTTCGGTTTATATGAAGCTTATATGGGGCAGATACGGTTATAGACGCCAATACCAATTCCACTACACTGTGGGTAGACATTCAAACTCTTAGTGTTTTATGCAGACGTTTAATATTCGTTTTTATGTCTGCTCATATGCTCTTATAAAGGATTTTTTTAACGCGAGGAAATACAATTTCAGCTCTTACATCGAAAATGCTGTTATAATTAAAGCTCTTGAAGGGAACAATTACAGCACCACAATCTCATTGGGAGGACCTCGGAGTGCTCTTATACGGAACATGCTCATATAAGGAGGTCCCTTATAGCGAAAGTACACTGTAACTAAATTTTGTCGCACTCGGTCTCATCCATACCCTCACGACAGCTTATGCTGGAACTCGCACTCAGACTCGTAAAGGGCTGCTCTAAATCATAAAGGCTCTCCCTCGGCCTCATGCGTTCATAAGTAAAGCATAACTGCCAGTGCATTGCAATCCAGCTCTCACGGGCCCATGACGGTCTACTTTTAACTGCATGCAATCACTCTGAACCATCGAGTATGAAGGCGAGTAGAAGCGTTGTTCCTCGTTAAGGTTTACACGATGGCGAGTGCAAATAGACTTAACTGCTGATGAGCCAGGGATGACAGAAGGCTGTAGAACCAAGGTATGTGTAAATTGTGAATATGCAGTTTGATGGGTTAGTGGTGGAGGACAATAATGTGGACGACGTGAGACATGGGAACTGTCCATTCTGACTTAGTGAGTTTTATTGTACTAGAGAGAGGATACTCAGCTTCACTCTTACTCAAAGGCTCTCAAAATCACTCTGCTAAAAAGGTTATTCCAGGTAAAAGGTGTGCTTGAACTAAAACTAAACAGCAAGCTACAATAAATTGCCGTTGACGTCAAGGAAAATTACAGATAAGATGGTTAGCATTAGAATCTTAACCTAAATGTAAATTAGCGTCAGCACTGGATTTATGCTTTAATGTTGAGCGTAGCGTTAACATTTCTGCCCACCTAATGTAGAAAGACATTGAAAGTTTGTAGATTAATATGGTCCATACGGCCCACTGGTCAAAATACATTAAAAATAATATAATGAATGATATAAAGATATATGATATAATCAGGGTGGGCAAGTGGCAAGAAATGGCCTGGTCAATATTGGTTAAAATCCGGTTCTAACCGGCTTGGACCTTTTGTATGCGTTGGTATAAAATGGTCATAATTAATATTATCCAAATAACACCGCTTTCCAATAAAAACCGGTTTTAACCAAAATGTACCACCGGCTTGATTAAAATTAAGCATGCATGAACACAGGGTTGTCACATGGCCGGAAATGGACTGGTCTTTATTGGTTAAAATCGGTTCTAACCGGGCTGGACCTGCTGTATAGGTTGGTACAAAATGGTCAAAATTAATAATATCCAAATAAATCCACTATCCAATAAAAACCGGTTGTTGCCATTTCTTGCCACTGGCTTGGCCTTTATTAATACAATCCGGTTTTTTGCCAACCCTGGATATAATTAATTGACTGCAAATGTACATCACATTTAATTACATTGCTCATAATCCTCTGCACTTGAATCTTGAGTTGGGAGTAGAACCAACTTATGGATAGGGCGCTTCAAGATTCCGTCTGCTGTTTTCATAGATACTACCCGGACCAACTTTTTCTCTGTCTGGTCTCGATGTGTTTCTGTCACCTTTGCCAGCTTCTACTGCTGCGGTGCGGAATTTTCTTCCATGATGGATACAACATCGCCTATCTGGAGATTTCGTTTGGGTTCCTTCCACTTTTTCGCTTTTGAAGGTGCTGGAGGTACTCAATGTGCCAACGCTTCCAAAAATGTTGTTTTTGTTGTTGTTGCCTCTGCCATCTCGTTAGGACATGCAGCTTCTCCGTGGTCACATCTGCTTCAGGTACAGCTTTCAACGGTCGTCCGATGAGAAAATGGCCGGGCGTAATTGCTCGAGGTTCATCCGGGTCAGTCGGGTCAACACAAATAGGACGGGAGTTGAGGCAAGCCTCGACTTCCTTCAACAAAGTATCATGCTCTTCAAATGTCATGATTGACTTCCCGGTGACTCGTGATATTTGAAACTTTGTCGACTTCACCGCCGCCTCCCATATTCCACCCATGTGAGGGGCCGAGGGGGGTTTCATCTTCCACTGAATTCCTAGATTAGACAGAGAATTGGAGATTGTTGCTGAATTTTCAGACCGTAAGTGGAACGCCTGGATCTCCAGGAGCTCTGAAATGAGATTGAAATTGCTACCGTTGTCGCTTACGACGGTAGTCGGAAATCCTCTGCGGGATACCATTCACCGTAATGCTGCCAAGAATGCTTCGGTAGTTAAACTACTTACTAACTCCAGGTGCACCGCCTTTGGTACATATGCAGATGAAAAGGGCTATGTACCCTTTGTGGGTTTTAGGGCTCCGTCCAATAGCATCACGAATGATAATTGGACCGGCATAATCAACACCGACGTTGGTAAAGGGATCCGAAGATTTTACCCGCATGGCTGGAAGGTCCGCCATCAGTTGATGTTGAGTACTGGCTTTGTTTAGAACACATGATTTGCATTGGTTGATGATTTTTCGCACACACGATCGTCCGCGTGTCAGCCAAAACCGTCGCTGGACCATGAAGAGAGTTGCTCGATTACCCGCGTGCAAAAGTCGTCGATGCTCAATTCGTACTATCAGGTTGGTCAAGTGACTGCGGGGAATAAATACTGGATGCCTTTGGTCGTACGCCAGCTCTGACTTGTCCAGCCTGCCGCCCACTTTGATGAGTCCCAGTGGATCTAGGAACGGCGATAACGACAGAAGGGCCGACTTCCCGTGCAATGGAGTTCCCTGTGCTAAAGCCTGGTACTCCTCGACAAAATTATTTTTCTGTACAAACCTCAGCCAAAGTTTCTCGGCATTAGAAAGCTCGTTGGGCTGCAAGAACCCAGGACATGGAAAAACTTTTCGGAAATACTAACCTGACAAGCGTCCCACCAGGAGGTGTGACGGAGTAGCTTCTTCAAGTCGGAGTAGCCGTGAAGAACTGAAGTAAGTTTCTCGTTCTGCTGCTTTACTGTGAGGGCCAGCGTGAAACTTGGACTTGGTCGAGTTGCGGTAGCCATAGCTGTTGCATCGACTTCTTTTCTTTTTGTAGTTGCTACAGTACTGGCAGGAGTAGGTGTGGGATGTGGTTCAGGAGAATAGAGGAATTTTGGACCCAAGAGCCAGGAGTCATTCCTCAAAAAATCTTCCACAGAAATTCCTCGAGATGGGTAATCTGCTGGATTCAGAGTGCCAGGTACATGGTTCCATATGTTAGATGGTAGCTTGGATTGAATTCGGGCAGTCCTGTTTCGCTCGAAAGTTTTCCAGCGGTTGGGATCACCGCGTATCCAGGCCAACACAATAGTGGAATCCGTCCAGGCCTGGCAGTCATCGGGTTCTTGTGGTGCGGCTTCTTGGATTGTTTCCCAGAGGTCAACTGCAAGTACAGCTCCACAAAGTTCCAGTCGAGGTAGGGATAATGGTGAGCCTACTGGCGCCACTCTGGTTCTGGAATTGACGAGATGAACTCTGACCTCTTGGTTGGAGATTGTCCGCATGTAAGCCACGGCGGCGTAAGCTTGCTCTGAAGCATCGGAGAACAAGTGAACTTGGTGGGTGTGTGGTTGGGTACAACGGATGTGACGTGGTATGTTTACTCTCCTGATTGTTGTAAGTTCCTTCTGGTACTGGTTCCAGTCTTGAACAATTTCAGTCGGGGGCGTTTCATCCCAGGCAGTGCTAGACTTCCACAGGCGTTGCATCAGAATTTTACCCCTGATGGTAACTGGAGAGAGGAACCCCAGGGGGTCAAAGACTCGGGCAATTGCTGAGAGGATATTACGATTGGTTGGATTCCTTGTTGGAGGAATGTCCACATCAAAACGGAATTCGTCAGTCCTGTGGTTCCACATTAGGCCAAGCTGCTTCGAAACTTCGTCCTTGTCAAACATTAGCTGGCTGGAACTTTCACGTAGGTCATCTGGTAATGATCGCAGTACTTCTGGTTGGTTTGAACTCCATTTCCGCAAAATAAAACCGGCCTCACTCATTAGCAATAGACGTTCGTCCCGAATTCTGAGGGCTTATACAACACAGTCTGCTCCAGACATGCAGTTGTCCACGTAGAAGTCCCTTGTTGCAACTGGATAGGCATGTTGGTATTTGTCCTTGTGGTCCTCTGCAATTTTCACTGCAATTGTCGAGCAGCACACGGCAAAAGTGGGTTTGACCCTTGCTGCTGATAATTTTAACCACCGCAGTAATCTTCAAACCTGGTCGGGATGTGCCTTTAGTTGTTGTTGCTGTAGTCGACCTTTGCTTATCCACGGGACTTGATTTTGCAAATGAGGCATGAAGTTGTGTGTGATGCTTTTGTCTGCATTCAAAGCATGTCTTTTGTGAGAGGCAGTTTCTCCAACTGTGTCCACTGCGAAGACAGTTCGTACATAATTTGGCTTGCTCTACCATCTTCCTCAGCTGGACTTCGGTTGCTTCTCTGAGTATGTTGCACTTAAAATTAGCACGGGCATCTTTGCATATGGCACAAGTTAGCTTTGAACTGTAAGTTTTCTCACCGTCGTACTGGTTTGTTGTGCTGACTTGGGAAAACTGGAACGGCTTGGGTTGGCTGAATTTGAATTTCCAACAGTTGACAGGTCTGCTATTTCTCTGTTTAGGAACTTAGACATAACGTCCCAGCTGGGCATGCCAGTGTCCGGTAACGATTGGTGGAATCGGAGCCTGGTCTGGTGGTCAAGTTTTCGCACCGCCAGCGTCACCAGTAAGGGGTCCCGCTGTGTGACGTCAATGCCTAGGGATTTGATGGCGTTGATGCTGTTGGTCATAGTACTGTAGACAGACTGAATGGCTGATGAAACTCTTTGTGAGGATTCGGGATGGTCAAGCATACTTGAAATATGTTTGTATATTATTTCTCTTGTGTGTTGGTACCTGACCTGTAGTTGCGTCCACGCTGGATCGTAGTTGTCTTCGGTTAGCTGTACAGCCTTCAGGAATTCGGCAGCTTCGCCTTCCAGAGACGCCAACAGGTATTGGAGTTTCTCGGCTCCCGAGAGGTCGCTCCTGTTGTGGACGGCTTGAGTGAACCGGTCCCGAAAGCACAGCCAGTCCGCTAGGTTACCATTGAATTTGGGTAATTGAAGTTGTGGAAGTTTGGGTTTCTGTATCCCGGGCGCTGAGCCGGTAGTGTTGAGAATTGGGACAGGATTTGATGCCGCTTGCAGCCTGATTTCCTCCAACTTCTGAGCTCGTTCTCGCAGCAGGAGGTCTTTTTCTAGGTTACGAATCATTTTAACGGCATTACCTATGGAGTCTTCAACATTTGTCTTGTCTTCCTCCAATTTGGTCATGTCATCTTGAGAGTTCACGACATCTAGGAGCAGGTCATAGTTCGACTCGAACCTTTCTTCTAGCTTTCGTACCTGAGAGAGTAGGTCGTCGATTTCTGCGCGTTGAATTGTCACTGGGTTATGGGTTGGAACAGATTTGATCAGTCTCGTGAGAGAGCCTATGTAGCTGGTCCTTTTCTTTCGGAGTGTGACGTCGTCAGGCATTATGGAATTATTAGATGCACGAGATTTTCACCTAGGGATGAAAGGGATTTTTGGCGGGAGAGCGAAAGAAATTGTTGTTGGTTGCGGAATAAAATTGGGTTTTGGGTGATAATTTGGCACTTCACAACGGCACACACTGGATTCAATCACAAAAATCGAAGGACCAAATGATGAGCCAGGGATGACAGAAGGCTGTAGAACCAAGGTATGTGTAAATTGTGAATATGCAGTTTGATGGGTTAGTGGTGGAGGACAATAATGTGGACGACGGTTTGAGACATGGGAACTGTCCAGTCTGACTTAGTGAGTTTTATTGTACTAGAGAGAGGATACTCAGCTTCACCCTTACTCAAAGGCTCTCAAAATCGCTCTGCTAAAAAGGTTATTCCAGGTAAAAGGTGTGCTTGAACTAAAACTAAACAGCAAGCTACAATAAATTGCCGTTGACGTCAAGGAAAATTACAGATAAGATGGTTAGCATTAGAATCTTAACCTAATTAGTGTCAGGACTGGATTTATGCTTTAATGTTGAGCGTAGCGTTAACAACTGCTTACCTCGTGAGTTGAGAGCTATGTATAACTATTTACCCATTAATGGCTTGAGAAGCGTGAAACCGTAACGTGAAGTCTTGTCCTGTACTGATCCCTAAAAAAGAACGTTGCCCAGTCTATTATTTGTCCCTTGAAAAATGTAATTCATTTGGATGAAAATAGTTATCACATCCAGTTACTTAGTTCAGTATCACTCAGTGGAGACCTTCAAACATTCCTTTAATGATTCAGACCTTTAGCTAATTCTTTCGAACTTTAGAGAACTCTTAAGATCTTGAATTTATTCTTCCGAACTGTAGAGAATTCTTAAGATCTTGAACTAATTCTTCCAAACTTTAGAGAATTCTTAACATCTTGAACTAATTCTTCCAAACTTTAGAGGATTTTTAAGATCTTGAACTAATTCTTCCAAACTTTAGAGAATTGTTAAGATCTTGAACTGATTCTTCAGACTCGTTTATGGCAAAAAGGAACTGCAAAGAGGAAATGCGAGAATTATCTCGCGGGATTTAATACCGATGTTCGAACTTCATGAGTAATAGCTTTTAGTACTCACCCTCGCCCTCGTTTTAGTACATATATTTTTCTATGGCTCGCCCTCATTATATGAGGGCCCTTCATTTATGGTAGCAACCCGCTTTCATCTCCCAGAAAGTGTGGGCGAGGGAAGAACTCATATCTCGGCAGTGTGCCCATCAGTGCCCGTAGTACACAGTACACGTACATTATGAAGCTTTTCGCGGAATTGAATTTCAAATCTAGTAGGGCACTTTTGCTGGCCGTCTAATTATACTCGCAACTTTTTATGTAGTAGCTTGGGTATTTTACTTTTATTCGTCAACTTCTGTCTTTTGTCCATAACTTTACCTCTTGTTCGTGTTTAGTTTGCCATTTTGTTCAGATAGTTTTTTGAACAAAAAAGGCTGTTTTGGAAAAAAATAGAACAACGATGCGGAAATGCAAAACCAACACAAACAATTATTACGTTTGCACCAAATACTTTTTAGTTTTAGGGTCTGCCGTCAAGGCAGACCCTAAAACCTAACTACCTAACTAAAACTCCTAACTCCCAACTCCTAACTTCCTCCGTAAAAGCTAACTCCCAAATCCTAACTCCCAAATCCTTACTCCCAAATCGTGTCACAAACTGGAACTAAACTCGGCACATGTTTAATATATGTCTAATGAATGTCCTAGTTATAATCTGGTCCATTTTCATCACCGTTTTGATTGTGAAACCGGTACCGACGTTCTTTGGCCTCTTGAGGTCAGCATCTTGGAAATCTGAGGTCATATCTCGCTGAAAATGTTTTTGCACGTTATTTAATTTTTATTCTTGCCTTTTTGAAGTTATATATCTAATTTTCACTGTTTGAATTTTTTGGTACCCCATGAGCCCACCCCCTCATTTTTCACTAACTTTAACCCGGGATATCTCCAAATTCTGCATTACGATTTCTTCGGGCCAATTATCAAAAATGATCTACTCTTCAAGGTGCACCCTCCACGAATTTTCTTATCTAGATCGAACAGGGGGCATATTCTCGTAAAGATTGTGCGGTTTCCTTTATGATTTGCAAGTTATGATGGAGTTAAAATTTTGGGGTTCGAAGTTAGGGTGGAGTTCGAATTTGAGTGTTAAGATTTCGGAGGGAGATGGGATTTGGAAGTTAAAACTTGGGAGTTAGTTAGAATTTGTGAGTTAGAACTTAAGAGGGAGTTAGGATTTGGGAGTTAGGATTTGGGAGTTAGGATTTGGGAGTTAGGATTTGAGAGTTAGGATTTGGGAGTTAGGCGTTAGTGGTTGGGAGTTAGGTTTTACGGAGGAAGTTAGGAGTTGGGAGTTAGAAGTTGTAATTACGGAGTTAGGTTTTAGGGTCTGCCGTCAAACAGCATGCCTCAATGCATTATTACATAGTAGGTTACGTAACCTCATGTGGACCGTACTGGGTACTAAAGAGTTACATGACCTCAATTTGACTTTGGTAGGTCACATGTAACCTCATGATACAATATTGACCTCGGTGAGTTAAAATCAGTTCCATGACGTTAGTGGGTCTCAAAATGTCTGATCCTCCAATTTTATCTAAGTGGAACACAAGTATATTCTCAGTTTTTAGGTCTTTGACCTAAGTGCATCATACGTTTTCCCAAGATCTAGTATTGACCTTAGGTTACAAGTACAGTCCCACGCTTTTAGAATAACCTTGTCACAACAGTCACATGGCTACGGAATGGCTTTAATTGGTAAAAACGTCCTACGACTTGATTTACAATTTGCGATTTGCCTTTAGAAATAGTCATTAGATTAGACCTTATTGTGTGACATGTTGTCCCATGATATAAGATTGACCTTAGAAAATACAATAAGTCCCACTGTTTACACCTGGTCACAAATGCTACAATTACCTCAATTTGACATAGTGGGTCATAAATATTCACATAAACTCAAACTTACTACAGTCAGAGTCCTAATTTTTCCCGAAACCTTAATTTGATGATAATGGAAATTAGTATTTACGTTGATAAGTACAACAGCCTCCGTGAAAATTCCAATTTGTATTTTTTGGTTTTAACAAAATGCTGATGATGATATTCTGGCCTGCCTGATATAATTCCATACGATTAATCCTAAACAACACCAGTGAATGTATGTATTGCGCGTAGCGCAGTTATAGTTCATTCTTCCTGATATCTTTGCTGGGAATAACCTCGTCTGTTCCAAACTTTCTTGCACAGACTTTGAAGTATGCTCTACAATCTTGTACCAAGGAACATGGTGAGTTAGGTTCTATATTATAGAGGTCGAAATTAGGCATGTTCATGCCGTTATTTTTTAAAATACCCGTAATTTACCATTATCGTGAAGTGAAAAAACTCCGGCAGTATTTTTAATGTACGGTAACGTAAATTATTCAGATTATGAGAAAAACATGAATATAATTCGATTGTTAGGGTATGCGTGTATATTATTGCTGATTTCGGGCTGATTCAAGGCCTGTACAGGGCAACACCCCAGCTTGTGGTCGAAACTTTTCAATTCATCCCAATTCACATGCTAAACTGAATTGAAACGAGATGTTCGATTAAATTCAGTAAAGACCAATTACATTCAGTCCAATTCAAAGTTATAAAGTGAAGTGAATTGGGTACGTTTTACCTTGAATTAAATTTAAAAAGTAGTAAATTGAATTGAACTGAAAATTTCCAATTCAGAATTGAACTGGTTCGAGTATTACACCACAAGTTTATGAACCTCCTGCTAGATTGACGATACCGAATGGAGGTAAGATATAACTTCAAAAAACTAAAAATCATCGGAACATGCCGTACAGCATATTTTTACGGTTATTACGGTATTACCGTACTGCAATACCATAGTTGACATGTCTAATCAAAATGGCTGAATTAAATATAACACTATATGTCGGAGGGTCACATTTTGAAAGATTTCAAATGATATTTTACTTTAGAGAGGTCACAATTAAAAGAAATGCAAAGACAAATTACAGCTCTACGGTCACTAAATATTTAGCCTTAATTAACGCCTTAAATACTACCGTATGTACACATTGAAGTTTAAGGTAATCACTGAATCCAAGTAAACATCGCAATTTATAGTTACAGCTTCAATATTTAGTAATATATTCGATTTGATAGTGAACGTGAATCTGACGTTCGTTTAGAGGCTTTCAGTGCGCATGCTTTCAGCATGGAACTGCATACATGTACAACTTCTTGTTCGATTTTCTTGCGATGAACTTCAGTTATCAATTTATGCATCTTTCCAAATAGTTACTTAAATCTCGTGAAGTGAGCTGACCTTCGTACCAAAAATCCAAGTTCGCTGTTTACTTGAACAAACAACTTGAATATCTATAATTATTTTTGTTTTTTAGAAAATACAATGCAATTATTCGTAACTGCTGTATCAGCAATTTGGCGTAGGCGGGATGTACTTCTTTATTTACACCTGAAAAACTTTCCTAAAACAAAGTTAAACGTAATATAAGATGGAAAGGTTTAAATTATGCAAATGAAAGTAGAACTAATTCAGTCATAATCGACGATTTCAGGGGAAGCGGGAAAACTGACTGAGTTTTCACAACTACATTTCTGCAAACCTGGTAAATGAAACTTACTTTCAAAATGGCTACAACAGGACAGATTATTAACGGGGGCGCCACTATTGAATGGAACCAAGTTACAGTTGTGTCACCTACAAAGAAAAAATCTGTGTACACGTTTGAAACCAAGAGCAGGTATTTCTATGGAAGAGAATATACGCTTAAAGATCTACAAACAGCAATAGAAGAACGAAAGGATGAAGTGGATTCAATTAATAGAACAATTGTCTTAGTTGGGCTTGGAGGAATGGGGAAAAGTGAGGTAGCAAAAGCCTTTGCAGAAAAGTTTCACAAATCATATGAATATATTGTCTGGATTGATGCTCAAACTGAGGAAAGTGTAAAAGCAAGTTTTCGAAAATTACCCGAAATTACGAATATAGAAGTTCAATCACTTGATGATGTACTAAGAATTCAGAAACAACTTGCCAACGATTATAAAAATGGGTTATTCATTTTTGACAACGCTGAAAGATTAACGACAGAAAACAACCAGCTCGGAATTGAAAAATTTTTGCCTAAAACGTTTTTAGAAAACAAGCCTATTTTCGTTGTTACTTCCCGTAATGGTATCGGATTGTGGGGTGGCATGAAGTTAAAAATTAAATGTATAGACATCGATTGTCTCACAAACGAGGAGGCCACTAATATGTTGAAAAACTACTTACTAATTACAAAAGATTCAACTATTCCACAATCTTTAGAAGAAGCAATTTCATCGTTGGTGAAAACGTTGGGTGGTTACCCTTTGGGTTTACATCTAGTGGGTTCGACAATCTATGAAAAAGGAAATGAAAAATCATTTGATGAGATGGAGTGTATGATTAAAACGTATTCAGATATTTTGGAAGAAGTTACCCTTCAAGACATTTCTAAGGAGTCCAAGTACGAAGTGCAACTTGAATTGATTTACAAACAAACAATAAACAAAATCATGATTAGGGACAACGGCAAAATCGCCGTTGAACTTCTTAATATCATGTCATGCCTTGAACCCAATGGTTTGTTTCTCAACCTCATTGATGCTATCTACAGTGGAAAAGCTTGCAAGTCCCGCTGGGATGATGCAAATACGAATCCAAAAGGGATAAATGGACTGAAAATACTGATGGATTACTCGATTATAAAAAAGGAAAACGAAGATGTGTTAAGAATACACAGATTGATTCAACAATGTGCACACAAAACACGGTTATCGCAGGAAACTATGAGCAAAATATGTAGCTTTTTTGAGATAAATGAGGAATATCTGAGTTGGATATATCACGTGGAAACTTTAATGGACTTATTGGCAAATGGAGTATCTAATGAGAGTATTGCCAACAAAAACTATATATTGTGCTTACTGGTATGGCAATACTCTTTAGGACCTTTTCTTAATCTGAAAGCTGTTTTCCGGAAGTCCGAGTCTTGTTTCAATGATGGCAAATCTCACGAAGCTTTCATGTACAGGTTAGCAGAAATTTATAACTGCTTGAAAAATAACCGTACTCCGTCATTTTTCAACTGGGTAGAAATAGAAACGGGAATTCGTAATTTGCCAGAGCCTTTCGCAGCTCAGTTGTGGGTTAAAAGAGCTTTAGTAGCTTTTCTGGAAAGATGTCTTGAATGTGAAAAGGTAATGAACTTGAACCAAATATTTCTTTATTGTTAATACGTAGCACTGAAATTTTATATGCTGATATATTTTTAACGAATCCATTATTTTTGCCTTCAGATTCTGTCTGAGATGATGTCTTCCACCAGGGAAAATGTAACCCGTTTTATTATTGGATGTTGCATGAATATTTTCAAATATGAGTATGCATACAAGAGTAGTAGTCCAAATGACAGTGAAAATTTGGAATTTCGAAATACACTATTTGATTCTCCAGGAGACGAATTTCGGAAATCCCTGTTAACGTTAGTTCGCGTAAGTATAATTTAAACTTCTTTATGGATTTCATATTTCAGGATGGAGTATCTGGCTCATATTACATCATCCATTAACAAAACGAGCTTATTCATAAACATTGGCACGTCCAATAGAAATTGGTTTCTATAAACTAAGAAATGAGTCAACAATTGAAACTCTACCAAACCGATTTAGGTATTTTTGTGATTCGTTTGGTATTGTGTCCCGGAAAACGTTCGGATGATTCACCTCCGTTTCCAACTCATAACCTGCTCACAACCAAAGAAACTTTTCTCCTAAACGATTTTCTCCTGTTAAAGTACAAAAGTCGCTGTTTACTAAAATGTACAACGTTAGTCTGGAGTTATTGATGCGGTCGCAGTAGTACAGAGTTTTTTTTACAGATTTTGAATTTGGCAAATTTTCACAGAAATGAAGTTAATTTTGTTTGAGAATATCATGTAAGCGAGTGACTCATTTCCAGCGTTTTATCAAACAACGAAGTTATGTTGTGGAATTGTGTTTTGCACATTTAGTGTTCCGGTTCAAGCATTTTTACCTGTTTCAGTCTGCTCCAAAATTTTGGAACACTTGAAATGGTATGTTCTAAATTAATGCTGAATTAGTGAAACTTTCCTGTTTAATTTTACTATTTCGTGTATTAATTCATACAATTTATAAATTAATTTTAAAAAAGTCACGTTAGTTTACGTAACAAACAAAATATAATACATAATCGGTAATATTGCGCTGCAATTGTATTAGGAATTTTGCTCATTCAATATGGAGAGACAAAGATGCCAATTATTTGGCTTGGACTAATTATGACTGTTCAATATTGACTTGCTCAACACGTGGACTTCAAAAACTAAAGTGAATTCTACATCCTTAGAAGAACAAACCAGTCCACATGACCTTGATCTTAAAATCGTGCAAAGTCGAAACATAATATAGCGAATGCAGTATTCATTTAATAATTATTGTTATACTTGAATAAAATGAAATAATTGCTTACAAAATATTAGAAACCTAGGGAAATTCTGTTGTTTAAACAAAATAGTTAGCACGCAACCAGAAATTAAACTTGGTTTACGGTATACGAATGTGTACATATTTTATACTCAACCAAATCCTGAGCGTTCATTCAGTTTACTATAAATTTTCATAATTTAGAAAACCAATTCCGAGAAGGAGATACGAAACCACTTTCATAATGCTATACTTGATGTTTGGGGAATGGACTGGTTTATTTCAACCCTTAATTTCAGAGGAGATAAAGAGAGAGAGGCCTGGTGTCAAGAATATTTTGAAGAGTACCTAGGCAAGTCCGTAGCGTTTTAGTTACATGCAATTACATACCACTTAAAAAAATATTACAAGCAGTACAACCTATAATCAAAATCGTTTTTATGTTTTCAAATATTTACCCTTCGTAACTTCAAACTCCATCCTAAAGATTTAATCCTGACTATCGTTTTGGTAAAGAAAATAATTGTAGACGTATTATGCTTGAAGCCTAATGACTTATTTCAAAGATTTAAAACTGGTATTTTTAAATAACTGAATTTGATTCTCTATTCTATCAGTCTCGATGTTCCTAGATAACATTAGTACATTTGTGAAGTCTCAAGAATTTGTCAATGGATTTCTGGCGGCATGTGAATTCAGTTTGCGATATCACGTTTTGGCAAACCAGGTAAGTGTCCTTCTTCTGATAAAATAACAACACAATATGTATATCACAAATCGATTTTGAACACAAAAGTGCTAAATACAATTAATTTAAATGTTAGGAATGGGATATATGGAAATACTTCCGCCTATCTTTTGCGGTTACTTGTCTGTTTGATGCAGACAAAATGATTTACGACAAATTCAATGGCAGTTTGGAGAATTTATTCGAAAATACTTTGGAGCTGCTGCGACAAGCAGTGATATTGAATAAATGGAATATCACTCATATGTAAGTGCTGGATGTAGTTGCTTTTTCAGTTCCCATCTCACAATGAATTTCCAATGTGTGGTTTCATTTTCAAAAGAATTTATATACACTGGCATGCTACAAACTGTTTTCGACTCCATCAGAATAATCATAAAATAATAATAATAATATTAAAAATATAGATGACTAATATATAGTATAATTTATATATATATATATAATTATATATATTGCTCGTTGTTGCCATCCCTTAAAACCCCTTACATAGAAATTTTGTGTTTTTAAATTTATTGAATATAATTAAAATGTTTCTCAGGTTTACGATTGAAATGAAAAACAGTTTGAAGAAATTTTTTGTCAAGGTACGAAACTGTAAATGGTCACCAAGATGGGCAATGAAATTCGTAACAATGGTCAGCATCCCATTAGAGGCTCTACATACGAAACTTGTCCCTAAAAACTTTGATAAAAGTTTACTTTATAATGTAGTAAGTTCTATTTAAAATAAAATCTGGAGTATTTGTGTTACACATTACATTAAGCAGCTTGTTTTTTGTACTAGTTTTTGAAGCTTGAAGATTGTTTTAATTTTATTTATTTTAAATGTTTTAAAGCTAGTACTGACTCTCATACTTTATCTCCCGTTCCGTTGGGTTAGGTTTGGAATTATTGTGAAACAAGGGGAAATTGGAACATATTCGTTAGAATTCTTGTTTTAAAAAATTCGCAATCTTGTTTGAGTGGCATAGAGAGGGCAAATGGTTTAAATTTCGCCTTGTAAAGTCCAATAAAAGTTACAAATATTTTTAAAATATTACAATCAACAGGAGACTTTGCCCCCTTTTTAGCACGGGAGCATAATCATCCAATCCCTAATCACCCCACTATATTCCTTGCGCATAAATTTCCATATCTCCAACTCATAATTTGCTCATAATTGTTTCTTTTGTAAAATTGTTTTAAAGCTCCCTAACCCTAATGTATAATGTTCTCGCTTTCAAATTAACTCTTAATGATAACCCGTTAATTTGCCATCGAACCTTAACAAATGCGCAAAAACGATCTCGTTATTAAAAGCTTAAAAAACATGACGGGGGGACGCACGAATAGTAAAGAATGTGACAATATTGATGAGTCGTTACCGACATTATAGACGGAGATAATATTAAGATTTATAATATTAGAGATAAAGGTAACGTAGTCAGATCACCTAATTAAGATAAGAACTTCTTCAAGAGTCTTCAAATACTCAAATATTATGATAGCTGAAACGGTAGACAATATAATTTATTTTATAGTTGAGGTATTATTAATTGCTTAAAACGGCCTGCTTCTGGTCTCCTTTTCAATTAAAATAATTAAATGCATACTTATGCTTTGTATTCTAACTATTTAGGGACACTACTCCCACGAAGAAAGCGAAATTTTCCTGTGTAATGAAATATACAAAAGTTGGGGTGTCGACGGGCTTACTGCGGCCCTTAACATAATAACTGACCAAAAAGCAAAATTGCATTGCACTAAACTTGGGAACTACCTGGGTAAGTTTAATTCGTGTTTCCTTTTCTACATCAACAAACTACATTCATTAAATGTGCACGATTCAAATAATTCCATAGTTTAAATCATTTACATGCCGTTATATGCCTTCCACAATATTGTAATTCATACAAAGTTTAAGTTATAGTTCATGACACGTGTTTTACAAAAAACACATCTTAATGTCATCAAAATTCGGACATTTGGTTTCAACTTAAAATGCATTCCGATTAACAAAGTTGTTTTTATTTGATTTTCAATTTCACACATTCTAGTTATACTAATAAACGTTTGGAAAACCCCCGGAAACCTGATCGAATTTGTGAAGTCGTCAAATTTTTTAAATGCATTTACGAACATAGTAAAATTCCATCTCCAATACAATGTTTCTGATGACGTAAGTTTTTGTTTTGTAACTACATACTAAACATTTGATCTTATGCTATAGAAATTCAAAACCCATTTTTTTTGAATTTCAGGAACAAAGTGTGTCTGAATATTTCCGTTTATGTCTTGTCGTCATCTGTCTATTTGATGCGGACAAGGACTTTTACAATCAGTATGGCGACAGTTTGAACTCAATATTTGAGAATGCTTTAGAAAAGTGTAAACAGGATAGCCAATCCATGAAATGGAATATGTTTGCAAGGTAAGTGTATGTTCTTCTCTGTAGTCCTCTGTCAGCAAATTTTTCATTAAGTACAATTACTTCCCCTTTTGAACACCTTACAAAAGTTTGGGAAATTTAAAATTTTCCAAAATCGAATTTTTAGTTTATTTTCGAATTTAGCTATATGCAGCGTATAACTGAATGATAGTAAAAGCTCTGTGCTTCACAGTGACAATTACTTGAAGAGGTGATACTGCGATTGCTGAAATTAAAAGCCAAACGGCATACGAATCAATCCCTGTCGTAGATACTTGTACATATGCCTAAAGCGCGCGCACTTATGTTAAGAGTAGCGCTTTAAATAAACGAGCAGGTAGTGCTCGTTAATTATATAGAGTGCTTCCATGCCAACTTTCGGCGATGTGTGAAGCCATTGAACTATGAACGCGCGGAACTATAAATAAACGAACAGAAAACGCTCTTTAATAATAAGGATAAATAGTTGCTTTTGTTAGTGTTTGTACACATGTTACAAAAGTAAATTTATGCATCACTCCAGTGCATCGCATGGGTACGGGTAGTACCTGAGTATTTGGGTACAGGTACAGGTCCAGGACCGAAATGGGTACTCTATTTAAGTACCCAAACTGAATGGGTACTTTATGGGTACTAGCTAAATGTACCCAAATTTTGGGTACAAAACCAGGTGTTGGGTACAGGTACAAACTTGGATTTTTTTGGGTTGTACTTGACAGGAACAGGTACAAGCTTCCAATATACCTGGACCTGACAAATTAATACCTGAAAATGTGGGTACTTTTACAAACAGAAATCCATCTTACGAGGCATCTAGTGTAGTATGAGGCTATCTCTCCGACCTACAGGTTTATTTTGATATTCATCGTGTTTTCAGGAGTGCATCGTAATTTTTGAAAAGCATACGTTTATGCAATAGAGATGGTTGACGTAGCACAACGTGCCAGCAATAAGTACGTGTAATTGCAAATTCCACTTGTGAATCAGTAAAAATGACGTTAAATGATATTGTGGTTATGGAGGATGACCTAGAAGTGGAAGGTTTAATAAAATTGGAGATGGCAATACCTAAGATGGTATAGATGTTATTGTTCCATTAAGATGTCTAGTATTGCAAAAATTATGACGAGGCAGAATTTTTTCTAGTTTGTAATTGGTGTGATCATCGAATGTTGAATCGTTTTCAGTAATTTTTTAAAGTACCTGATTGGGTACGGGTCCGTAGGAAAATTTTTCAGGTACAGGTCCATATATTGGGTATATTTTGGGTACGGGTAAAATTCAGGTACAGGTACGCACTACTTGCAAAATAATCAGGTCCAGGCACCAACATTTATGTAATGGGTGCTTTTATTCAGGTACGGGTTTTGGGTACGATTTTTGCCGGTACCCACTATTTGGGTCCAGGTTCAGGTCCAGGTACAGCATTTTTGTACCCATGTGATGCACTGCATCACTCTATTAGTTAGCTTTTCTTGCGCAGAGGCACCAGTCCTCCCACAATTCTATCGCTAACCAATAAATTCTCCTATATATAGTATGTAGTCCACCTATACCTAACGCATAATCTTCACACAATCTGAAGGTATAGTTTCTCCTATCCGTAAGGAGTAATTTCGGATACGTATAGGATAAAACAGAGGATTATCCGTTCCGATATTTTTCAGAATGGATCGGTTATGCCATTCCCATCCGAAAAAATCACGGATAGGATCGGATACTACTGCATAAACGATCCGGACGGATCGGATGGCGACCTTTCGGTTGACGGATAATCCGACCGATATCCGGGGTTATCCGCGGATAATTGTTTTTGAAAACATGACCACTCAAACAATTGCTATCTGCTGCAATGACCAACATGACATTAGTTCGGTGATTTCTCAAATCGGTTTTAATTTCTTCAGTTCATGCAGCTTTTGTAGCAAGCCTGCAACCGAACCTCACGAATATAAACGTGTACATATTCAAGCATTTATGTTTTGACCAGAAATTCACACATTTTAAAACTTAGCTGCTTATTCTGATTACCTGTTCCTTTGGACTTCAAATACTTAATGTTTTCCAGTAAGTTTTTGAGAATATCTGATATGCGAAACAAACGAACTATTAAATCTTAAATTGTTTATATAAATGTTTTGCCAAACAAACATATGCGCATGGTTTTTTTTTGTCAGTGCAATTCGTTACAAGTTAGCCGTATATTATATTAAAAACTGAAAGCCCAGCACTAGGAGCGATTTCAATTTCTACAATTGATTTATGTATCCGCAGGTAGGATAGGATATCGGAGGATGGGTTTGGATAGCTTCTTTTTTGCACTAAGCGACTTTGGATAGGATGAACATGTCATCCGAAAAATCACGTACACCTTACGCTTCAGTTTCATCGGTCAACATTTGAATTGAATAGGATACGGGTAGGATAAGGGAATTATTCTATCCGTTGAGAACCTTATTTCATAATGTATTTAAAAACTATCTATATTTAACGGATAAAGCTCTCTGCCTTATTGCTTAAGTTTACACTTATGCCGACATATTACCTTATATCAAATTTTTGAGCTATAAATCCTGTTAACAAAATGTTTGTTTTTAAATTAGGAGGAGGATTTAAAATTTTAAACTAAAAATTATTTGTGTTAAGTAGAGTTGACAGTTGAATGATACACGTAATTAAGATCCATACAGCAGACAGAATTTGCAAATTCAAGAAGCCACATTTGAATATTCACATAATATATGTGCTGGAAATGTTGTTAACTGGCGTCAACGCTCCCATTCCCATTGCTTTGAAGTTACGGTGTTGGAAGTTTGCTAAATGCAAAGTTTTGATATTTTTTAAAACTTAATAGATTGACGAAGTCCGAAACAGAAAGTAATTTGAGAGGATATTTCGTGACGGTAGAAAATTGTTTAAGGAAACCAAAATGGGCGACGGACTTCTTGAAACTCCTCACCAACCTGCCAATAGAAGCTTTATATGATAACCATCTATATGAAACATTTCGTGTAACTTTTTTGTTCAATTGGGTAAGTACAATACAAAACTAAATCTATAATTCGATGTTTAAAATTAACTTGAAACTAAATACATCTGTATCACCTTGTCTCAGAAATTGGCAGCAAGTCAGTGAAAACCTATTTTTCAATTTTGGAAGTTTAATTACTATTTGTAGCCATTTACGACAAGATAAATTTTGTTTGGTTTTCCTACTTTTGGAACTTTTTCATACAATCTTTTAATTTTTGTAAGCATAATGTCCGAAATAAATCCGAATCTCCCTCTCGGCTTTCTTAGTTCCTAAAACCAGTTTGGTTATGGTTTCCTTCTCGAGTAAAAAATGATTAATTTTGTACTGATGCTTCATAATCTGAAATCGTAGGAAAACACATCCGAAGAAGCGAAAGAAAATCACTTTTGGAAAGAAGTACTCCAAATATGGAGTGTGGACAGGTTCATTACAGCTCTTGATAGCATAGGAAATGTGCATACAACGTATGGCTGTACCAATTTTCGATACTACCTAGGCAATTTAAATTATTTTATATTTTTTTATTCCAAAATTCAAATATTATTAATTCCATGGAGTTAATAACGAAAAAATCTTAAAACTATCTTTCATTATTTTATTATTCATGAAAAAGTTTAAAGCGTGACAAGACCTTAAATCTCTTGTGATTATAGGATTGTTTTGTGCCATTGATTCGGAAAATGCTTTGTATTGTTTTTACTATTTCAAACAGATTTTTGACAAATTATAGGGAATGTGATAAGGGTCTGGAAATTCGATGGAAACCTGGACAAATTTGTGCAATCCCCAGATTTTTTGAAAACATTTACAAATATTGGAGGAATCCGTCTGAAATATATGCAATATATGGATTCAGATTATGTAAGCATGTCGTTTTGGTGAAACAAGATCAATTTGTGCAGGTTTCGCTAATTTATTTAACTTTTAGGAGAATCGTGTGTCTGAATACTTCCGCCTATGTTTTGCCGTGATGTGTCTGTTTGATGCGGATGAGAAGATATACGAGGACCTCAGCGTCCGTTTGGACCCATTATTTCAGAATGCTTTCAAGCAACTAATAGATACCAGCACACGTAGAAGACGGGATGTCCTTCAACTGTAAGCGTTTACTTAAATTGGTTTTTGCCGTACTATGCAGTTACAGCTAATTTAATTGGGGAGATTTCACAGTAAATACATGCATACCTCTAAACAGATCTGCTTAACATGATAATTATCACCTTATTGAAAGGCAATATGAAGAAAATATATTTTGGAACTTTCAAGTCGTGTATGGTGGCTTGTCGACTTTTCGAAACCCTAATATATAACAATTATTTTAACTCCTATTAAGGCACATTTCTCTTACAGTTCTTACATCTGAAAAAGAATTTCCCTAATGGGTACAAATAATCCTCACCTTTTTATAAATTTTCAGTACATATACTAGTACAGTATTGTACAGATGTATGCGTTGTTAGGTATTTTTCCATGCTTTCGAAATCTCCATTTAAAACACACTGTTGTAAATTGGGGGAATAAAGTAGGGTTTCTTATCCAGAGGGGAACACCGTCGGTGTCGGTAACACGAAAATGTTCCGTTTGCACTACTACGTTGGCAAGCTAAATGTCCCGAAGTGTTTGTGAACATAGTCCCAAACATGTCCTGGCTGAAAAAACCGTGTAGCAGAAAATGCTAAACCCCAATGCACATGGTTTTAATTACTTACCGTGTGCGCTTTGAATTCAATACAGATTTGCATTATCCCACGTGAACTCGTCGTTACATACTCTTGTATGTATGTATTTTTTGCGTGGTTCATAAATTAGGATTTTAATTGAGATGAAGCGAATTCTACTTTGTCAGGCAAACGCAAGACCCAAAAGAAATAATACTGGAATTCGAAAGTCAGGAAACGAATTATGAAACCAGTTCCAACTTTTTACTCGTACCAAGGTATTGTTTGAAAGCCTGGCTGGGTCAAAAAACGAGGATTAAGACATGTAAAATAAGTTTCTCAGAGTACCTATGGGAATTGTAGAGTAGATTAGTGCGTGGACAGTGTTTTTTGGTTTATGTGAGCTTCAGTACGAACCAATGACTGCAGAATGTGAACAGATACTTAAAATTGTGGATTCAATATTTCAATCTGTTATCGGTACTGGTTCGGGAAAAAATCGGTTCGGAATAAACCTATATCGGGTTTTTCAGGTTCGGGGTAGTATCGATACCGGGACAAAAAAAGTATTTGTTTCGCGTTCAGGATAATAATTTCTCGGATCGAAATTTTGGGTATCGTTACGGTACCGGTTTCTGATTTGAAATATTTCATTCGGTTCGGAAACGTACGGTGGTCGGGATGGTTTTTTGTCTCGGTAAGAAACACTAGAATAAGGTAATTGCTTCGCTTGATGTAAATACAAATACATCGCAAGCTGGAGCACTCCGCAACGAAGTTTCAGGAAAATGTAACTCCATTGCATTTTGTCCTAATCTTTCACTCCAGGCACGAAAGTCAGAACCTTCAAGCGCACTCAATCTGCATATTACATTACAAAGGCGAAGCATTTCAAAGCGCGATGGAATTTTAAAATCGCCATTATTTCCCGTCGAGAACGCAGCAAAGTCACGAAAGAATTTTTACTGGTTGCAGAAGTCAATACAGAGTGAAACGGGACAATTGATTTGTTCCATGGAACCCAATTAACAAACTCCGATATCATTGGTCGGTGCTCTGTTTTTTAAAATCAATCACAATTTTCAGTTGAACAATTGGTATTGACCAATGTCAAGACAGTAACTGGAAACGTGCTTCCAATCCCACTTTATGCTACCAAAAATTTAAAGCTGTTAAAAGATTGGTTGAAGAGGTTCGTAAGAGAAAGCGATTTGAAAGGATCTCACCAGAAGGTTGAAAAATATTTATAGAAACCAAAATGGTCGACGGAGTTCATTCAAACTCATTACCACCCTGGCAATAGAAACTTCATACGATAGGCTATTACTGTTTGAGTTAATTTGAGTTCACAGGTGGATGCTATATCGTTGAGAACAAAGAGTCGTGTTTCAGTTTTTTATAAATTAACGGCGTCAACCTCGAACTTGTAATTGTTGGAAATATTTTTAACTGACAACTGTTTCATACTGTTTCGAAGCCACTGTACGTTGGTAATTTGTTAACTACATTTTTTTAAATTGTTCATAGATTGACGCAGTTGGAAACAGGAAGTGATTTGAAACTATTTCACCAGATGGTAGAAAAATGTTTGTGGAAGCCAAAATGGGCGACGGACTTCTTGAAACTCATCGCCACCCCCCAATTAGAATCCTTATTCACCGAATATCCTTCGGCTTTCTTTGGAAACCGTTATGTAATTGATGTGTTTCATTTGGTAAGTACAATGCAAAATTAATTTAGGAAATTGATGTATTAGCAGTTAACAATGAGTAGAGTGTAGTACTTATGCAGGTTGTCTAAAACATTACGTTTGGTCGAAAATCGAAAAATGAAACAAGTGAAAAACAATTGGATCAAGTTCAAAGTTATTTTCTTGGTTTTTATTGTTTGATTCAGGAATTATTGACTTTTTTGTGACCATACAACATTTTTGTGGTCTTCCTCCTGTTACGTATTTTTGACATCGTCTTTTAATTTTGTTCAATAAATTTTTTGAAATAAATCCGAATTACTATCGACTCACTTGGCTTGTATTAACGCAGTTGTTTTAGTAGAATGAAAGAAAATGGAAAAATCTCACTGACAAATTTCTTGCATGAATTTGAAGTTGATGAATTTCAGCAATGAAATTTTGATTTTCGAGCACCCATTTCGTTCTTTGTGTAACTGAGAGTGTGAGATGGGTTATACAACATTTTATATGAAGTCTGTTCAGTTTTCAAGAATAGCTCGAAACTATAATATTTTCGCACTGCGGTTATGCCGTTAATTCGCAATGAAAGACGAATAATAATTCTAATTTCAAAAAGATAATTATCTGGGAATGACAACTTAATATAGTCGACTGTCTTTATAACGACGTCAATAAATCTCAAAAAGTAATGTTATAAGAGAACGACGTTGTCGTGGTCCATGAGATAAATAACGGGTTATTTGAAAAATTGTTGGTTTTTAGTTTAATTTGGCATCATATCTCGTCTCATTGAAGTGGCATATATATTTGCAATTCAGCTTTTCAAATTATTAGTAGATGCAGTCAACTCTCGCTATAAGGGCTGTTCAAGGGACCGGTAAAAATTGTCCCTTACAAACATTATCCTTTATAAGCACTGTGTTATACATGTTGTAAATAGACATTGGGATTGCAAATCACAATCCCTCATTTCGAAAAAACCGTTATAATCACTAATAGCGAAAGTTTACTGTTATATAAGGGTCAATTACTGGCATTAAAAGGTGTTAAAGCGGCGTGCAATAATTAATGTTGAATTTTCGCATGTCGTTTCAAAACGTGAAACGATTATCGGAGTCGCGTGGAGCACCTCGCATTGTGCCGTTGCCTTGCGAGTGTAATTGCCCTAATACATTTCTTACAGTGCTTTATAACGTGCTGATAAAAGATTATAAATCACATCATAGCGAAACTGAAGAGTAAAAATAACTTTAAAATGGCAGCATCTGTATGTAGGTTGTTTAACAATAGGTTTGACGCTATGTAACGTCAACATGGCTACAAAGAACTACTTTATAAAAGAACTGACGGTATAACAAGTGACTCTGTAATGGCAAAAATTATCATATAATGTAGCTGAGGAGGAACCCATGATGACTTTACAGGGAGTGACGCTATGGGGAGAGTCAATTGTATGGTAATATAAAACACATTCGACGACAACATTTGTGGTTTTCGTTGAATAGTAGTAATGCTGGGAAACTGTTTTCTTCTGGGTTCATTTTCGAGTAAAAATAATTTATTTTGTACTGATGTTTGATATTTTTAAAATGTAGGAAAACGCCTCCGAAGAAGAGAGAGAAAATTACTTTTGGAAAGAAATACTCAACAAATTCCGTGTGAATGGGTTTATTGACGTCCTTATCAGTGAGGATTATTTGTATCCTTACTTTCAAATCTACTTAGGCAAGTTGAACCATTTCATACCTTGTGATACTCAGCACTCTTTACTCATTGATTCAAAACATAACTCATGTTCTTTTAAATATTTCAACCTGATTTTTGACAATTATAGGGAATGTGATAAGGGTCTGGAAATTCGATGGAAACCTGGACAAATTTGTGCAATCCCCAGATTTTTTGAAAAAATTTACAAATATTGGAGGAATCCATCTGAAATATATGAATTTATATTCTGTAAGCATGTCGTTTTGGTGAAACAAGATCAATTTGTGCAGGTTTTGCTAATTTATTTAACTTTTAGGAGAGGGATGTGTCTGTATATTTCCGCCTATGTTTTGCCGTACTTTGTCTGTTTAATGCGGACGAGAAGATATACGAGGACTTCAGCGTCCGTTTGGACCCATTATTTCAAAATGCTTTAGAAAAACTAATAGATACCAGCACACGTAGAAGACGGGATGTCCTTCAACTGTAAGCGTTTACTTAAATTGGTTTTTGCCGTACTATCCAGCTACAGCTAATTTAATTTGCGGCGATTTCACAGTAAATACATGCATACCTCTAAACAGATCTGCTTAACATGATAACTATTTTAAGAGACGAATTAGGAGAACTCAGATGGTCGATATTGAATATCCTTGAAATGTAAGTCTTGTATCAGGGGTCTTCGCCTTAATCCTGTATCAGCAAATTTCTCATATAATTGGTACATCTTTGGAAGGATTTTCCGACCGTTTGAGTGACACAGTTGTCTAGAGTTCCAAAAAGCGGTACTTGCTTTTTTAACAAAAAGTTAACTTACGGTTATAAATTTTGCTTAGCTCATTTTCCAAAACATTGTCACGAGAAATTTCTTACCTATTGTTACTATATCTACAATCGGTTCGTCACGATTCCGCTCTAATTTAATTGCTTAATCATAGGGTTGGGAAATTAATTGAAAATTATAAATTACTTGATGTATGTAATTCTGCTATTCCATTTTAACAAATAAGATACAAGTAAGATTCAGTTTCAGCAGTAAAAAGTATGGGTTTTTATAGGGGTACATTCGCTAGTATGACATTGTTTGATTTAATGAAGGCTATTACTGTTTGAGTTAATTTGAGTTGACAGGTGGATGCTATATATCGTTGAGAACAAAGAGTCGTGTTTCAGTTTTTTATAAATTAACGGCGTCAACCTCGAACTTGTAATTGTTGGAAATATTTTTAACTGACAACTGTTTCATATTGTTTCGAAGCCACTGTACGTTGGTAATTTGTTAAATACATTTTTGTAAATTGTTCATAGATTGACGCAGTTGGAAACAGGAAGTGATTTGAAATTATTTCACCAGATGGTAGAAAATTGTTTGTGGAAGCCAAAATGGGCGACGGACTTCTTGAAACTCATCACCACCCCCCAATTGGAATCCTTATTCACCGAATATTCTTCGGCTTTCTTTGAAAACCGTTATGTAATTGATGTGTTTCATTTGGTAAGTACAATGCAAAATTAATTCATGAAGTGGATGTACTTGAAGTTAACATTGAGATAAGTGTAGTGCGTAAATATGTTGAAGCATGTCTAAAAATCAGCGTTATGAGGAAAATAGAAAAATGAAACATGTAAAAAAATCGAATTAAATTCAACGTTATTTGCTTATCATGAAGTTGAATTACTTTTTTGTGACCATTTACGAATACCGCAGTTTTATGTGTTGTGTCTTCTTTTACATAATTTTAAAGTCGTCATTTAATTTGTTTCAATTTTCGAAAATCGTCTGCGATTACGTGCGATTACCAAACTTACATAATGCGTAAACCGCTGTTTTCTTTGAAAATCGTTATGTGATTTATCTGTATAATGTGGTAAGTTTATTTCAAATTATATTTGGAAATCGATACAATTAAAGTCATCATTGAAGGAAATACAGAAGTTACATACGTAGGAGCTTGTTACATAAATTACGTTTGCTAAAAAGTTGAGAAATGATTCAAACAAAAAATTAACATGTCCAGTTTAACGTATTTAGTTTTTTTATTTTCCGATTTATGAAGTGCTCTTGTATGCTATGAACTAGTTTGAGAATTTTTGTGATTGTTGTTTTTTTACGTAATTTTGATATCATTATTTAATTTTGTTGAAACAATGTTTCCTATTGAAACCGAATTTCAATCGGGTTTCTCGGCTTTTTCGAACTAATAGAATACAGCGAAATTGAAAATCAGCTTGGAAAAATTTGTTAAAGAATTAACCTTTTGAATATATTTTCGAGCAACCGTTTTACCTTTTTGTGTGGCTGATTGAGAGAGGGAAAAATTATTTGTAACACATTCTGTAGTCTTGAGGTTTCAAGAATAGTTAAAAATTTTAGGGATTTTGCAATCTGATTATATTTCAACGGATTTAAAAAAGCGGACTAAAACGCATAATTGAAATGAGAAAATCGTTTGGGGATGACAAATTAACTTGGTAGTAGAAAATTAACTCAGGGTAAAAAATTATTGTTTTTGTAAAAGGTAATAATTGTATTAAATTACTGAAAACTGCTTGATTTTGGTTCCATTTTTGAGAAAAAATAAATAATTTTGCCCTGATGCCTCATATTTTGAAAATGTAGGAAAACGCCTCCGAAGAAGAGAGAGAAAATTCCTTTTGGAAAGAAATACTCAACAAATTCGGTGTGGATGGGTTTATTGCAGCCCTTAACGGATTAGAGGTTTTAAAAAAAAGGCATGGATCGATAGCATTTCGAATCTACTTAGGCAAGTTGAATCTAGCTTCGTTATTCCATACTCCGAATATAAATTACATTGTGTAAACCATCTTGAAATTATCTTGCTTGGTTTTAGTATTAATTCAAAACTTTAAGTAGTAACAACCATTTAAAAAACCATTTCATACCTTGTGATACTCAGCACTCTTTACTCATTGATTCAAAACATAACTCATGTTCTTTTAAATATTTCAACCTGATTTTTGACAATTATAGGGAATGTGATAAGGGTCTGGAAATTCGATGGAAACCTGGACAAATTTGTGCAATCCCCAGATTTTTTGAAAAAATTTACAAATATTGGAGGAATCCATCTGGAATATATGACATCTATGGGTTTAGATTATGTAAGCATGTCGTTTTGGTGAAACAAGATCAATTTTTGCAGATTTCGCTAATTTATTTAACTTTTAGGAGAATTGTCTGTCTGAATATTTCCGCCTATGTTTTGCCGTGATGTGTCTGTTTGATGCGGATGAGAAGATATACGAGGACTTCAGCGTCCGTTTGGAACCATTATTTCAGAATGCTTTCAAACAAATAATAAATACCCGCACATTTGAAAGACAGGATGTCCTTCACCTGTAAGCGTTTACTTAAATTGGTTTTTGCCGTACTATCCAGTTACAGCTAATTTAATTTGCGGCGATTTCACCATAAATACAATTATACCTCTAAACAGATCTGCTTAACATGATAATTATCACCTTATTGAAAGGCAAAATGATGCAAATATATTTTGGCACTTTGAAGTCGTGCTAGGTGGCTTGTTGACTTTTTGAAACCCTAGTATAAAACAATTATTATATTAGAATAAATTGAAACGTATTTAAATATTCCTCAGCTTAACGACCTCGGAAACCGAAATTCGCTTGAAAGAATTTCAGGAGATGGTGCAAAATTGTGAACGGAAACCAATCTGGGCATTGGATCTCTTAAAACTCCTCAACAACCCAGAAACAATTGAGCTTCCGTACTTGATAATTAAAAAAGAACTAGAAAATTAAACCAAATAGGAATATTTCCACTATACAAGGAATTTAAATTTGAGATATATTTTGCTGTCTCTCAGCAATGTTTGAACAAAACTGTAGTTAACGGAAAAGTTGTTCCATTATTATTAGAATATATGAATATTAATTTCGCAAACAAAATATGTATATATACATATGTGTGTAGAAGCAAAATTATCGAGAAGTGAAAAGGTACGAAATACAATGCGAGAGTAAATTTACAATAGGGTATATTAACTAATTTCCGTTAAACGATAATCATGTTAACATACATACATGTAAACTATGAAAAATATACTTCATTGTAATGCAATGCAGACTATATTAATAGACGTATGATCCATAGTTTCAATTACATAAATATTTGTCTTAATTCTGTAGTCATGATAAAAATATTAAAAGTGCAAGGATAATACGTATTAATTAAAATATTAGTAAACTGATTGTGAGTACAGGTCCATCTGCGTACAGTTTGATGTAAATTCCGTATAATAAAGAAAATTATTCAGCGTAATAATTATTATTTCTATTTCATGAATCTTTTCCACTAAAAGCATCAAAGCAGCTAGGATGATGGCGGTGAAGGATTCCTTGGAGGGCGCCTGATTCAGATACGCATATCGTTTCTTTGTCCTCTGGGTTAGCAATTAGCTGAATTCACAGAAGTCAAAATATGGCGGAATAGTTGGGAAAACATGTGCTTTCAAATCACACTATTAGCCTCGCAAAATCTATCACAAAATGTAGGTTACATGATGTCAGTATTTGCTTTGGGCTACAGATACATGAATAATTTACTTTCTCCTGCAAAATAGATCGAACTATGTTTGATGATGAGTGAATGCGATTTATTTATTCTTTGATCTTCAATCCAGGGATGCGCAAAAGAAATATCCTTCCTTCCATAGCTACAAGACAAAAATATAGCAAAATTGTGTCCGGCAACATTTCTTTAAATAAAGCCTTCAGAATATCTCTCCGACCCTCACTCATAATTGTAAGAAGCATAAACGTAGTTCCCCCTTCAGCCCTCCTGTAAAAATAACCTTATGCCAATTTTAGCCTTCATTCGATTTTATATGACTGGGAAAAAAACTAAATCTTGCTATAAGGAACGTCAGTTGAATATATTCCAAATGAATTTCAGGTCTACTGCTGAGTATACCTCAAATGGAAAATTTCTTTTTTTAGTCACGGGAAATGGCTAGAAACAATTGATACTTGAGTTTATAAACCCGCTAGAAGGAGTATTTATGGAACCGGTGAAATTGTGCTCCTTACAAGTATTGAGCTTTGTGTGAACAGGTACTCGGACTGCAAATTAGTGGTCGGACCAATTCAATTCAGAATTGGAAATTTTCGATTCGATTCAATTCGATTCAGTAATATTTCGATTCGATTTGCAGTAAAGTCAAATCGAATGATTCGATTTGGGGTATTGAACTGAATCGAATCATTTCATGTGAATTGCAATTCAAACAATTCATCAAAACCGCTTCGGCTGGGCATGTATACCTTTTTTCCACATATTCAAAGTCCAAATACTACGTATACCACAACGTTTGTTATTTTAGCGTAGCTTTTACTATACCCTTTATAATATGCATACTACATTGTATAGTAATACATATGACACTGCTTTCCTGCTTGAATCGTTTGATTTATGATTCAATTCGATTCACTGAGTGAATCGAATCGAATTGAATTGCTTTGGGGCAAATTGAATCGAAAATCGGTTTTTCGATTCAATTCAAGCTTCAAATTGAATCAAATTGAAAAATTCGAATCAAATTGAATCGATCCGACCACTACTGCAAATCTAACACCCGAAATCCATTAAAGCGGTAATCCTTATGTTGAGAGTCAAAGGTAACCACCCTGAAACGTTTGAGGCGGTATAATGGTTAACCCGAATAAAAAAAATAAATCCAATTATTTTTTCCCCACAACGTAAACCCGGCAAAATCCCAGTTACAATTTCCCCGTAGTCTGAGCTCCATAAAATTTGTGATCTTTCATTATTTTAATTACTCCCCAAGTTTAGTTTTACCTTATACAAAGACTCTTACCAAATTCCAAAAGAATTCCTTCTTACCAAATTTAGAAAACAATCCAATGCTATTGACAAACGGGAATGTAAGCATGTACAAATATTTCGATGGTGTAATTTTCTGGCTTTACTCGATTAAAGTTATTAAAACATTCTTCCAATATTTAATAAGACACAGAGTGGACTGCTTAGTATATTTTCAGTGAAACCCAATTCAAAACGAGTGCAGGGTGACCGTAATAATTCGGTCCATCTATCTGCAAATGGGAGTGACTCATGAAATATGTTATTCCAGATGTTCGTGACAAATTCTGGAAAATTAAGAAAATGTCATTGTAACATACTACCACTTTGTTTCAAGTTTACGAGCCACCTAACCTGTGTCTATGTGATCTTTATCAAGATGAGGAAAATAATTTTCAAAAAATCCTGGACTAACTTTAGTACAAATACGGGGAATCAAATTCATATTCACTTACTTTACAGAAGGGTAGGCAATGGTTTTCAAAGTCGCTCTAAATATATGAGCAGTATTATTTTTGATGCAATAGGCAAACGACTGCACTAAAATCATACCATAACACATGCTATTTGACCTCTTGTTATTTTATTAAATAGTATGGAGTTGGTGCAGTCAAATGTTGCTCGGTTTAGGGAGTATACTGTTGTCAACAGAGTTGAATTCAAGTTCAAGTATAACTTTAACAGTTCAAGTGCGTATCAAGTTCAAGTCAAGTCAAGTTCATACAATTTTGTAACTTGCATTTTCAAGTTCAAGTTCGATCAAGTTCAAGTCAAGTCAAGTTCAGACAACTTTGTAACTTGAATTTTCAAGTTCAAGTTCGATCAAGTTCAAGTCAAGTGCAAACAATTTTATAACGTGTGTTTTCAAGTTCAAGTTCGATCAAGTTCAAGCTAATAATGTAATACTTGATCTCAAAATCAAGTCAAGTTCAAGTACACTGAATGGAACTGCTTGAATAAAACTTGAGTATAACTTGAGTTTTTGTCACTGAAAGAACGATGTAAGCAATGCCTAATTGGTTGCAGCATCACGAAAAATAATATTGGGCGTCAATCATCATAATGATGACATATTTGTATTTGTTTTGATTATTAAAGTCGCCTCCACGACGTCCAGTGGTCGAGATCGAGAATATTTTTTATGTCATGTTTCCATGATTTGAATAATTAGAAATTCCGCCTTATTGTTTTATTGCTGACCATATTTAAATATAATAAAAGTTGTTTTGTAAAGATGTTCTTGATACCCGGGGTTCTTGTTCCGTTATAAAAATGCAGTTATTGTTCATTTCACCTGTTCTGATGCTAAGAAGAAGCTTACGAACAATTTGTTATTCCATGTATGAATAATTTTTGCTCATGTTAAACATGTTGGCTCAGGGGAACAACAAGCAATCTTTTAAATCAACCGCTGGTTACACTCGCCAGATGAGTGCAACATTAATTTGTACAATCAAACATGATTTCTAGCCTCTTAATTGTAGAAATTTGTAAATTTGACTACAATGTTTACAGTTATTTCGTCACTATTTTAAACTTTTTAGAAATTTTAAAGCAAAGAATGTCACCTGCATGGCGTTTAGTTTATCCTACATAAGGCCTTACCATTATCACCTATAATAATTGTGGACGAAATTTCTAGTACAGTTTATTCATTTACGAAAAAAATACTTGAATATTCAAGTTCAAGTACAAGTTCAAGTTAAGTTATGGGTCCAACTAGAACGTAAAGTTCTTATTAAGTTTAAGTTTTATAAAATGAACTTGAAAATCATGTACTTGAACAAGTTGATTGAGAAACTTAATTAATCATGTGCAAGTACGGATACCTCGTTTAGAAAAATTTTCAAGTCGAGTTCAGGTCAAACTGTCTAAAATAACTTGGCTTGAAAGCAGTTCTGGTTGTCAACGTTTTTGAAGTTGCTGTAATGTAAGTAAAAGCGTGTCAAACCGGACTGCTAACTTCGTTTTTACTTGCGTTACAACTGTAATTTTTATATCTGCATTAGAGCATCTCGGGCGGTTAAAATTTCGGAGTAAGCCCCTAAAAAGCCAATCCCGATCGGGCTTTGGGCGGGTACGGGTAACAATTATTATTATCCAGGAAATTTGTTTATAAACAAAGAACGATATTCCAGCAGGTCAAAAACCTGAGGTCAAAAAACCAGTTGTGATTAATATTGTCATATTAATTTTGTGACCTTACATTGAAAAATTTTTTCCAATTCATTTTTTGACCTTACATTAGCCAATATTTTCCAATTAATCATTTGACCTTACATTGAGCAATATAGTTCAAAATTGGTTTTCACGTTACAGTGACCAATATTGGTCACATTTAGGTTATTGCCCTTACAATATCCAATATAGGTTATATTTAGTTTCTTAGATACAGATTCTTTAATATTATTTTATTCATGTGGCGAAGTTTACTTGTAAGCAGTAATCGTTACGTATTTATAAGTTTAAATGGCATAGCTCACAAATCATTCATAAATAACTTTCTTCAGACATACAATATTTTTACTTCATTTATTCATGTATGTTTACACCTAGTTATTCGGTCAAACTTGTTTGTCTGTGTAAATTCATATTCTTTTCATGGGTTAAGGATATTCAGTCAAAAATCATGTTCTAATCACTTTTTCTACCATTTTGCGTCTAGGCGAAATTGTAAGTACTCAATTTTGCTTTTACAATTTTATGCATCTATTCCATATTGCATTTAGTAGAACTGCCAGCAGATCATTTTACTTTTATCGAAATTGCACTTGCACACCAGTTTGTCTCTTCACCGACGGTATTGTATCTCAGAAAACATGGGACAGGCAAAATACAAAGGACTTTCAGAATTTAATATAGTTTTAAGTTACTGTTCTCAAATTTTCTTCAAATCCTGGAAATTCAAGATCATCTTAATGGAAAATGGCTCAAAGAAAGGAGGAAACTATTTTTGGGTCAATATTCTGTATTTGAGCTGAAGTTAGACACGTTGTTTTGGTTTGTGGCACATTCAATAGGGTGACCATTTTTATTACCACTCTAGTCTTGCTCCCATAAAGGAAATTGTTCAATCTAAAGGTGTTATTTTATTTAAAACTTGCTTTGAAATTTTCGGATGAATTGACCCGAATTCTCGATGTCAACTCTATTGATTAAAATTTTCAAATATTTCATTAATATATTGCTGATTGAGCGAAGGAATCCAAACGTTTAAGGTGGGAGTGAATAACTCTTGGCAACAGGGTCGAGAGAATGAGAGCTACTTCGTTACATGGTAGATGGAGAAATTGACCCGGTTTCCGGATTGTCTAGAAATGACTTGTATTAAATTTCTGGTCATGGTTGTGTTTTCACCTTTTTTGTGACCACACCTTTTTTGACGGGACCGGATGCAAGTTACTTGAAAAATTTAATTGTGACGGAAGGGAATATTGTCCTTGCTGATGTACATGTAATAAAACAATAGGACAAACCTGAAAAAACTGTGATTTAAAGAAAACCAACTAAAAGACCAAATACTGGCAGCTAATTGATTTTCACCACAAAGCTCAAAAAATATCAGGCAATCATAGTCATAGAGCATTCTCACAATCAGTTTGTGACGAAGATTATCAATAAATTTCCCATCTATAGATATACGACGTTCAGTAAACTGGACTGTCTAGCAAGCCATGCAGATGGGCAGCTTCTCCCTTTTCCTCTCCGTCTAAAGGATGACCACTACTAGTTGCCCTTGTGCATCCAGGCAATGGCTCCAGTCTTCAGAGTGCAACTCCCAAGTAAGTATAAATACAATAAGCTCTACTAGTAAAAGGGACAATTACTTGATAATTGTGAGAGTATTCACAAAACATTAAATGGCTATAGATCCAGTATCAAGGCCTGTCGCGAAGGCTTAATATTAATGTCCCGCTTCGCCGGGTAATGTAATCTTATATAAGACATGTGAACTATTAACTGTAAGACTAACAATTCGTTTCATATACATGGATAGTTGGTATTTCATCAAAAAATTATAGGATAACAGATTTCGGCCAACTAAAGATCACTATTATACTTAATTTAATCAAAATCTGATGATTTATGTCTAATGCTTATAATAATTGCGATTAGCGCTTTTAAGTGATAATCTAAAATTGTGTAATATTGCGAGCTTCCAGTAGGCTGCAAGGAGTTGGTATATAGCCGAGAAGCACAGGGAGTTAAGCGAGCTGAACAATCTCTCCTCTGCGACAGTTTCATTTCAGCCCGTTGTGCTTCTCGGCTTGCTGTATACAACCGACTTGCTTGGCTATATAGTGAAATAATATAGTACATATGTAGCTATATAGTGAAAGGAGCACGACCAACTTTAAGTTAACACATAACAGCAGAAAAGTGTAGAGGCTAAACGGCTTTCGAATCAAGACCAGTCATGGGCTTACTGTATGCCTAAATCTTGCGAGCTGATCTTAAGAGTAGAGAGCGAATTTTAATAGCCACAAACTCCATGCCTAGCCGGCATAACTATTTTGCTTAGGCGACTATGGGAAATGCTTTCCCATATGAAAATGGGTAGTATTTCCTAAAGGATATGAATTGTTTCCAAAAGCTTGTCCGAATTTGACGTTTTATCCCATGGGATGCTCCCAACGTAAAAATCCCATCTGGTAAAAACAACTGATGACTAATTTCTGCTTAAATTTATTAATACAGGTTTTACATTATTACAAACAAGTTCATTAAAATTGCATGTTACGTAATAACACTGAATTTTTTAAAATTTTTTAGAACAATCAGTCACTTTCGGACAAATTCCGCATTTGAAAATAATAAACCTTTCCAAGTGACAAAAACTTTAAGAATTTTACTGGCAAAAGCTTATCAAGAGGATATAATTCCATCACATTAAAGGAATCTTCACGACGAGAGTAAACTAATCGAACCTTCTTTGTTTTCCTAACTCTATACACTTTATTTAATGCAAAACGTTTGCTTATTGGTTGAATTTCCTCGCAGACACAATTTATAAAATAAAATCTGCATATTTCTCCAATCATCTCGTTTTGAAGCCAAAAAGCATTGTTTGAACGCTTTTTGCTCTCTCGAACCTTAAAAACTGCACCATGTATTGCAGCAGAACCGGAACTTCGAATGCACTTGGAACAAAAGTTTTTAACAATTCACTTTCATCTTCAGGTAATAATTGTGTCATTTTAAGATTTTGAATAAAATACACCGAATTCGAACAATTATTTATACTTCGAAGCTTCGAAGCCGAATTCGCTGGAATACCTTGCGGCTATTTGTTGATAGACACCCTTTGGATTTTTACATAAATCAGTAATTTGCCGTTGAACGATTCGTACGGAAACGCGGATGTTAAGCACAACGATCCCATGTTACCTACACATTCGGAGATATGTAATAATTGATGCACATTAAAACTCATGTGTTCAGCCCCGTACATCCATCCGACGTCCTTTACAATGATGACAACTGAGGTTTTCACCGTAGAATGTCTTCCACTGACAAATCTTCTTGCAAAATCGTCACTATAGCATTTCGAAAAACCGTAAAATGATCCAAAAAACGTTGTGATAAAATATCTTCCAAAACTACAGGTAGAATTATTAACCATGTTGTCCATTCAGAGGCTTTCTAGTGAGTTTGGGTAGTTATAGAACGAACAGATCTAGTAAACTCACAAGGAACTTAAATATTAAGTAAATTTTCGTCTATATCACTACCTCTGTCTCCGATAAAATATTCTTCCTTTTTAAAAAAGAGCCACAACCGAGTAAACAACAACTCGTAACTCCTAATAAGGCACAAATCATATAATCAACTGCAAATCCTGTGACAATTTCAAATTTTTGAAGGTTTAAAAATGGCGACTGTCTTTTTATTCCTTTCGAAAAGTCGTTTTTCATGGCATTTTCTCTATAAACCGTATTACTCCGTAAACTCAAATCCTCGAATGGATAGATAGTGCAGCGGCCATCTCCCTTTTAAGCAGAAACGCCCTTTTGTTCACCCCAGTTGCATCCGTATTTACCATTGGACTGAATGTGACCTTGAAGCATGGGTCGTGCAACTGAATCAACTGTACAAACAACAAAGTAAATCTTCGACTTGTACTTGTGGTCTGAGCATGACCACTCAAATACCTCATCGGACACATTCTTTTTTGGGCAATTATTGGGTCAAAATACACATTTGACAATGGCATATGACTTGATATCCATAAACCGGCTAGAATTACACTTATTTCTTAATTTAGACGGCAGCTCATTAATAGTTGTTAAAAAAGGCCACATGGATGTCTTGGACGATTCAAATACAGGAACACCATCTGTATTGAAGATGCATGTGAGATCGTCGTTGTGGATTAAACCTCGTTCTAATAAAGAAGTATTGCACACGTTTCGGTGAAGCAGTGATTTCCCCAGTGAACTATTAGTCTCAACGTTTGACAAAACTGCATCAAATTGTTTCTTTAAATTAAATGCCAGAAACTAATGACCGGCTTCTTTCAGGTTGTCCCGGGTGTAACTTTTCTGGCACTTACTGCACAGAAAATCGTACAGGTTTTGCTGGCAATCAACGCAGTAAAATATTCCATCAAATATCTTCACGTGTGTTTGTCTTCCATAGAGATTCAACCGCTCTGGCATATTTGGTTCTTATTGGAAAATGTGCTGAAATTAAATGCAACAAATCCTGCGTTGCCGAATATGTTTGATTATGCTTAAGGCAAAACTCTTGTAACTTGGAGGTGGATTCTTCCTAGCTCAGCGCACATTGTTCATAAAGTTTTGAGGGCTAAATACAAAATAATCAAAATATTTTAAATGACTGCCGTGGTTTAAATTAGTTACTGTCAAATCAAATGTAATTTACATTACTGCGCTGGATTCAAATGAGCTTTCCGAAGAGTCTGAGACACTAGTTGAAAAGCCAAATTCTTCATTGTCGGAAGGAACAAGGGGAACATTTTCGTCAACGTCTGATACGCTAGATACATCCCAGTTTCTTTCATCATAAAGAATTGCCCCGGATATATCTTGAACAAAAACGCAGGACGGACCGCTGACCTGACATTTTAATGTTTTATTTAAATTGAAACTACCATTTTGAATTATATGCCAGAGAGTTGTATTAATATGAGTATTTACGGCGGTTTTGTACTTACTTTAGTTTTCAATTTTTTTTCTCGCGTAATACGGCAATTTGTTTGATTTTGAAAGGCTTAGCCTGACTCGTTTCATTTCAAGTTTGTGAAAACAGAAGCAATTTAACAATTAAATTCCACACAATCTACCATCTTAATTCCGTTTACTCCATGAAATATTTACTCAATGGAATTATATCCCGCCAATTAGCACCACGGCGTAGGAGTGTTCAAGTATTAGGCATTAGCAACAGTGTAAAAATACAGGATCGCATGCCTTATAATTAATAATTAGCTCGTGAACTTATTGAACGGCCCCAAAAATGATTACAAAGAAATGAAACGTTAACATTGATTCAGAAACCCAAAGTTCAAACAGTTGTATGTAGTTTGCTCAATCATTACGGTTTGACTAATTTGGTGCTTTAACTCAAACAAAAATAAGAAATAAAATGAGCTCAGGATCACATGTACTGACTTACTGGGACGCTGAAAATGCCTATTCAGTAGTGCAAAGACGGAAAATCTTGTCTGGGCTTGATAAGGATTCCCTGGTCGAATTAACTGTTTCGGTACTCTGGAAGCACGAAACACTTCAAGCCGAAGTAATATCATGTGATACGTCAAAGCTTTTATTTGTAAACCTTAGGGGTTCGCAAGTTGATTAAAATCTAAATAGGCTTATTTTGTTTGTAGGTTCTAAAGGGGATATGCGAGCTCTTGATGATGCAAAGGTTTCCGAAGCCGACCAGCTCTCCTTTCTGAACTGTACAGATTCAACGGAGCAGGGACTTCTGGACGAGGCAAGTTTCCTTTTTAAATAGTTTTTAAGAAGTAAACTTCTCGTAATATTTTTAATAACAATCTATACCAAATAATTTATTCTCCATCGAATTACCCACTTGTATTTTTTGTTTTTAGAATTCCGGTACTTTAGAAGACGGTGAGGCTTTTAATTTAGACCTAGACGTTGCCGGAATCCACAATCCTGAAATCTGAGATAATTCAAGACTCAACCGCTACAATTGTAAGTTCAATTGTATGAGCTTTCGGGAAATGCAAAATATCTATAAATAATAACGTTTTTAATGTAGTTCAGTTTGTGTTTCATTACAATAATCCAAAGAGGTTTCTCGTAGTTTACTGACTTAAGTTTGCAGTGGCTGTTTAGCATTTTTAAAAATATTTGATCAAATTTATTTGTGCACACTGTGTCAGAGTTACATAATTTGAAAGTGAATTTCGATTTATGAATTCTTTAGGATCCCGCTGTGGCTCAGGATAAGGACCTAATTATTCAATCTCTCAAACATTTGTTTTAATATGACTTACTCACCCGGCATTTTATTCATATCAGAGCGTTACTAATTGTAAATTGCGATTCAAAATGGTATGTGGGATAATGATCTTTAACTACAAAAATAACTAATACTACCCTGTGCGCCAGCTTAATTCTTTAGTTACTCAAAGGAGCGGAATTCTAAATTACATTACAAATTTATACGTGGAAATATACATACGCACAATTATTTAAATCGTGTCAAAATATCAGTCATTTTTGTTTTACACAGTGAATAATCTTGCCTTCAGCCAGACGTTTGTCACAATGACAATTTGTTACATTTTTGGATAACAGGATTTGTGGCACTTAAACACCTAAACAAGCGTGTTCCGTATTATCACCAAATTCAAAATATCTGTATCGTCCCTTTTACTCTCACACACACACCTTTTCACCTCCCTCATAATATTCCGCCAGTGTTAGTCTTTTTTAAGTGCTACTTTTAATAATCAGACTGAAAATATCACGACATTTAATTAATTGAAAGTAAACTGTATTCTCCATCATTTATTTAAAAAGTCCGGAATTGTAATCTCAAATACTACCTAGTGGATTTACCTATTGGAAGAATACGAGGTATGTATCTATACATGTGCTGGTTATTTGTTTGTTTTTTCTTAATAAAATATATGTGGTGCCGACATGAATGGTTGATCTTTTTATAATTTTTAGTGTAGTTCCATGTTTGTTTTTCTTGTAGGGACAAAATGTATCAACTTCACGAGCATTTGTTTGTGCAGAACAAAGTTGTGAAAAAAACACAGTTTTGTTCAGTGGACATTCCCCACAAGTTTACGACGGAAAATTTTTCGCAGGTACTAAACAGCGGCGTCCATTTCATATTCAGGGTATGAACACTGAAACAGTGGCCGTTTTCAGTTTTCCACACGAACTGGAATTGTGGGAGCAGCGGGTATTTGATCGAAGCAGAATAGGAGGCCGGCTAATTAAAGAAATTGGTTTCTGTGCATATACACAATTATCGGAGGGTTTATACGAAAAAAATGACGTTGAGCCTCCCCAACACCAGACAAAATACGACTCCTATCAACAGCCTGGGGGATTTAAAGGATTTCAAATTCAAGCTGAGACGTTCCCTGCTTCAAAGGACTTTGCCGCAACCCTGACAAAATATATTAAAGCCATTGGAAACCATACGATCCCAAATGTGACAAACTTTGAGTTCTGGAGAGAGTCGGAGTGGAATTGGTTCCATCCGTTTGAATTTGCCAATTTTGAGTGCCCCCTTGCTACGTATAAATCACTTCCAACGAATCTTGGAATTACCGAGCCCCAAGCTCAATATTCGCGCCTAGAGCCACGAGTAAGTTTTTAAAATTATTTTAGCATTATATTATTATAATTTGACAGTGATGGTCAGGTCTAGGCGATTAAATAGTTTTTACTGATACACTTATTTATAATTTTATTTTATTGTAGCCACGTTTCGTCTGGAGGAGTTTTCGTTGTCACTGGCCTATTACCACATTGCCGGCTTTACTAAAGTGTGGATTTTAATTGATCGTAGAGACATGCCCTTGATCGAAGATAAATTTATAGAACATGGATTAGCTGCCCAAACTACCATCCCCTGCGACCGGAAGATTTCGGCGGAAAACCTATTTTTAACTCCCCATAAACTGGAGAAGATGAAAATATGTGCTGGTCTTCGAAAACCCGGGGGATTATGTCATGCTGTCAGGCAATTGCTACTATGAGACCTTTAGCCTTGGTGACAGTGTGACAAGATCCATAAATTATTGTGATCAACGGTACTTTGATTTGTTGATCAATCCGTGTAAATGCCCAAACGCACACGAAATTGATAATCCCATTGAAAGAAGGGCCATGGATCGGGAATGGAGGAGCGATTTCCCAAATAAAATAAATAAGTTTTAATAATTATTGTTTTTCACATTGAAAATAAAATGAGATTCAATTTCGTTATATTGTATTAAGTAACAAGTTCATAGGTTGACATGATTAATAATTCAGATTGGGCGGAAAGGATGAAAATTGAGATGTACGATCTGGTTATGCATGCACGCCAAGCCCAGCAACAGGTGGTAGTTGCAAGCACCAGCACGGCCGTGACTAAAGCCGGAAGTTGTGATTTCGTTGTTACCCTTCCACTGTCACTTGCATCCACTGATCCTCCTCCAATATCACCACCAGCACCTCATTCTCACATTCCCGCATCAGTACAATACCCGGGTCACGTAAACTTGGAGGAACATGGAGCTGGCAAACGTCAGCAGAAAAACAAAAAAGGTCATCTCCAGACAAGACCACTGTGAGGGCCAAGCTTTGGGAATGCACCAAAAAGGACTGCAAACTCAAATTTATTTTTCAGTCAACAATGAAGAAGCATGTCGGAGAAAAACACGACAAGAGTTTGCAAGGTACGTTGAATTTTTTAAAGTTTATTATTTTATTTTGTTAATATTTTTTAGAAATTGGGATGTTCGTAGATAGGACGAGAAACAAAATAAAATGTCAAAGTCCAGAGTTACATAGTAATGAAGCCAATAAAAAATGTATTTTCCAATAGAAATAGCATTATTAGCAATAAGTAGCAAGTAATAATGAAGAAATAGTCTAATAAATTACAATGGTCAGTAAAATAGCAACCATAATATTTCTGTATGCTTAGACATACAGAACAAGGTATATCTAGTTGTGGTAGGCTTGCATTAACAGTAATTTCCTATGTCAATTCTTAGCAAGGATAGCGAAAAGAGTCCGATCGGCATATCTTCTGCTGTCAGACGCATGCTAACTTACACAATTTTTTCCAGTACGTATGTACCTCGCGGAGCGCCATTTGATTACACGGCGTTCCGTGCGTAGCTGCATTAGCCGACAAGTGATGTATATGGAGTATAGGTTAGCGTCGACGCAGTAAATCACTGGCCGATTTACAGTATATGTATAGACATACATTTATTAGTTCATGTATTATATAGGTATTTCGTTTCTATAATATTATTTAATGAAAATAGTTTAGTGGCCTGTAAAATATGTAGCAGGACATATTTTAACAAGTTGACAGTAAATATGCACGTCAAGAATTGCCGAAAGCCAATCGTAAACGGGAATGAAGGTGGCATCCAAGATGACGGGAATGATGATGATGAGGAGGATGTCATTGATAATGCCATTGCTAATGATTTGAGACTGAAATGTGCCTTTTGCACAATGTATTTTATAAACTTTACTTTGAGTTTGACATTTAGAAACAACTAATCCTATAAGTAAAAATAATCAATAAAATTTGATAATCATTACATTTAGAAGCAGAGCCCATAATAATTAATTAGTAATGCAGCTTTGATATACTTGCATATTAATTCCGGGTTTATTTTTGGGGGTTTATTATTTGTTGTTGACATTCGTAGCTCGTAAAACCGGTTCTGAGCCTATAGCCCAGAGTACTATATTTAACATTATCACAACAAAGGTTGCCTGGGAAAAAGTAGCTTTAAAACAGCCTTTACGTATCTTCTGATATCAGTGGCAAGTACTTCGTAAACTATTTTACTACCGTGCGCTAATGTTTATAAACAAGCGCGAATAGTTTAAATATCTTATTGATTATTGTAATCCTCTCATCAGTGTATTTCAAAGATCATCTACAAAGATTAACAACGCGATGGGTAAAAAACGTCCATTGTTTGTGTTTTTACGAATTATAGTAACAACAATTTCTGGCCACCTGACCCAGGACAAACCGAAAAAGCAACGTATACAAATCCGTTCAGTAAATTTGAGCTCGGATTTTAGAATGTCTTGTCATGTTAAAATACACACAATATGCTTCCTTCAGTCATACCTCGGTGAACTCATGAGTTCTGAGTTCCGAACTCGAACTCAGCTCACATTCAAGTTCCATAAAATTTGGTTTTGAGTGCGAGTTCGGAGCTGTTTTAAGCCCCCGCGACTTGAGGCTGAGAGCCAATCATTTATGGCAGAACTCAAACGAATGAGTGCGAGTTCGAAATGTGGACCTCACCAACACCAACCTCCTAATTCCATCCATGCTTAAATATTTATATTGTGGAATAACGATTGCTGTGCATACCTGCGTATTGATTCTTATCGAATTCGGTCAATGAAGCGTGTGCAAAATAATGGTTTCAGTGCTTAAAATAAAATGAAAAAAACTGAAAGTACTAATGTTCGTTTGATTTTTGCAGATACATAAAGTATAATATTTTACTTCCGTTCTAATTATTATTTCGAAGAGTTAAATAAAAAAAATATGTAGTAAAAAAATATTTTTAATTGAATTGATGTATTTAAATGGCAGCAGGGTTGGAAAAAACCCGGTTTTTATCAATAAAGGCCAATCCAGTGGCAAGAAATGGTAACAACCGATTTTTATTTGATGTGGATTTTATTGGCTAAAATATAATAAACGCCAATACTATCCAGTTAAATAATCTAATGTCCAGGCCAGTGGTTGATATTGGATTTTAACGGCATCTTTTGGTTTGTGGTAATAATTGGTAACAATCATGTCCGATCACGCGGCGTGGTTCAAAAGGTTAAAACTCCGCTTATTTTACGCCCGCACATACTTACTCTCTATATAAACACGATTTTCGATAGTTACCCAGCAGCCCAATTTAAATATAGTGGCAGACCGGTAGTTCTCTGCAGGATTCCTTTAGCCATTGTGGGTTTTATTCATTGCTGTCCATGCATCTGTAATATTAGCCAAGCCGGTGGTACTTTTTGGTTAAAACCGGTTTTTATTGGACAGTGGATTTATTTGGATACTATTAATTATGACCATTTTATACCAATCTATACAACCGGACCAGGCCGGTTAGTACCGGATTTTACCCAATATTGACCAGACCAATTCTTACCACTTGCCAACCCTGAATGGCAGTATACTTGCTTCCCCGAACTGGAAATTGAGGCTTAGGGTGAGTTCGAGGCTGACAATGGAGCTAACCCAACTGCCCGACTCCGATTATTATGTATGAGGTATCATTGAAAAGCTCTATTCGAGGGCTTTTCAATGGTACTCTTACTTACTCGAAGTGAGCCTTGGTTTTCCCGCAAATCAAGGCTAAATAACTGCATGGTCCAATAAGTACCAAATATTTTCCCTTGGAACCAAATGGTCATGTATGGCGGAATGGATAGCGTGCTCTGCACGGATCCCTGCGGTAAGCTCGCGCCGGGGTGAGGGAACGAGATCGCATCCACTTGGATGTGATTTCCTTTTTG